>JAQPZY010000789.1:0-453965 GCA_029931535.1 Margaritifera margaritifera | reverse complement strand
TGAATTCCAACTTGCTATAAAGTTGGTTTGTGCGACCATTAGAAACTAGAAATGAAACTTTACAATAGAATTTAAGAGTTAACGAGCACCTTTTTAAAAAATTATTAATTTTTTTGGTGCATCGTTTAAACCGTATGTGATTAAACAAAAGGAGATCTTTATGACAGATTATATAAATACTACTTATATCGCCTACGCAGGTGAAATAATACTAATAATAATAATAATAAATAATAATACAAATAAATAAAAAATGCGTGATCTGTAGTGATGGTTGTTGTATGGGAATGTCTTATGGAAAACGATCCAGATAAAATGAAACCCCAACCTAAGTTCCAAAGAACATAAAGTCTAAGCACAGGCCAATGGTACCCTTCTGACGACGCCAGCACCGATTGAAAGGCTCAGTGAAATACATACAATGTAAACAACAACATTAAACCAAGATCATAGCAAACCATAAACCTAAATGTTTTTTCGTTTCTTTTGAAGAGAGAGAAAGATTTATTACCTGTAATATATTTCATTTTTATTACGAAAACAAAAAACGGCCATAAAAACAAAATTATCCAGAACATTTCAAACACAGGGTGATCTAAAATCTGAGAAACACCATCCTTAAAGAATGGAATATGTGGTTAAATTGTATTATTCGATCTTTCTTGCGCAAATAATAAGGCTGGATCTGAAAACGTCCGTTTAAAAGGTGATAGTAGTTTTCTAATCATGTTGAAAAATGAATGAAATACCAGCAGTAATCATGTCACTGAGCGAATGTAATTTTTGATAATAAAGGTAAGGTCCATTCTTACCAATGTATTTGATAAGTAAGCGAAATCAGATATAAATCAATATATGACCATTTTGTGTTACTGACACAAAATTTCTCACAAAGATTTTCTAAAATCGTTCTTCTACAAGAGGCGACTGATCTTTGTACGGTTTTTCCTTTGTTGATATTTCCGCTTTGGGATTAAATGATCACTTCTGTTAGGGGGACATTAGCGGGATTATAAACATCCCACTCATATTGATTGTCACTGCATAAGTTTATCTTTGACATTACACACTATATTGTTTTTTTTGTGTTTCCCAATCCCAAACAATTGATCCGTAATTTAATATTGGCAAGTGCAATTTGGCCTAGATTCAACCTGTGTTTAACAGATCGTAGTATGTATTATATTTGTTAATTGTCAAAGATATTTGCCTAACTTACAAATTGCCCACTAACCACATTCTGCTACGTGTTCTATAAAAAATCATCCATATTTTATAAACAATCTCAATATTAAGAAGAAGAAAAATGATGTGATTCACAAGTTCGCAATGCCAGACTTTCAATCCATATTTAATTAACATGTATGTTTATGCAATGTTGAATAGTAGTAGATTTAGAAAAACTTAAAATCTTGCAGCACAAATCTGTATATTGTTTTAAATCCCTTGAGTTAAATAGATTGTCAAACATTACAGAAGCAGATTTGGCAAAATAAGCAAAACAACTATTCAATAACAATGTTCAAAAATGCTTTCCTTTACTATACTATACAAATGGGTTACCAATGGATTGTGTGTTGTCATTAAACACCTAAAATATAATGTGCTTGTTGAATAATTGTGTCTATATAATGTCAAAATAAGCGATATCTGTGGTATGGACAGATATAAAACAAGCAAGTGGGTCCATTCGCACGATCTAAAAGTCCATTCAACGGTATTGGATCCGATAAAGGTAGGTAACATCCTTTGGCACCAAACGTACATATTATTTCTTGGCTGAAACATGACAATCCTCTTCCAATATATGATGTTGCTCAGAAAACGTTGTGAGATTCTAAAATGTGAACAGTGTGGAAATCTACGACCAACATCAGAAAATATAGCGTTAATGTCACACACCTGCCCATCTGGGCTCACTTCCCAGGTACAAAGTAATGTAAATAAAGGCGTTCATTTCCATAGAAAAAACTAGTGAACAAAGTTACATCTATGTTCAAATTCCTCTGCACAGATTATGTTAATTTATATCCGATTGTTCTAAGCAAAATTCCAACCTGAATTCAATCTGACCTTCTACGTACCCTCCCCCCACACACACAACCCCAACATACACACACCTGAGTTGAGTAGGTAATTGTTGTATATTCAAACCTTGTTGTTTTACTTTGCGAACAAGCTTCAGAAAAATATTATTTGCAATAACACCCTCCTACTTTACTAAGCAAAATAAAGCACATAAACTCTCCATTAATTGTGTAGTTTTTTTTGTTGTTTGTTGTTGTTTTTTGTGGCTAAAACCCTTCGTGTGCGGTCAATGCTTCATCATCCTGTTGTAGCCTTAGGGCAATGCCCGTAAATACAGAGTGACGTCATCCTCTGAGGATGTGTTAAGTGAGTTACGCAATAACATTTTATTTTCGTTCTCGCGATTTAACTGTCAAACGATACGTTTTAATGATCGTCACGCTCGAATAAAATACCACGTATACGTCAAAAACAACACACTCAATTTTATTCCACTGAAATACAATGAGCGAAGAATGTTAACAATGAATTGTAATCACTGAATTCCTACTTGCTATAACTTGGTTGTGCGACCATTAGAAACTAGAAAATGGTAACTTTAACAATAGAATTAATAGTTAACGAGCACCTTTTTCAAAAAATTAATTATTATTCTTGTGCATCGTTTAAACCTTATTTGATTAAACAAAAGGAGATATTTATGACAGATTATATAAATACTACTTTACGCCTAAGCAGGTGAAATAATAATAATATATCATAATAATAATAATAATAATAATAATAATACAAATAATAATAAATGCGTGATCTGTAGTGGAGGTGGTTGTATGGGATGTTCTTATTGAAACGATCCAGATAAAAAGAAACCCAACCTAAGTGCCAAAGAACATAAAGTCTACGCACAGGCCAATGGTACCCTTCTGACGACGCCTGCAACGAGTTGAAAGGCTCAGTGATATACACAATGTAATCAACAACATGAACAAGGATCATAGCAACGTAAACCTAAATGTTTTTCGTTTCTTTTGAAGAGAGAGAAAGAGTAATTACCTGTAATATATTTCATTTTTACGAAAACAAAAAACGGCATAAACAAAATTATCCAGAACATTTCAAACACAGGGTGATCTAAATCTGAGAAACACCATCATTAAAGAATGGAATATGTGGTAAATTGTATTATGCGATCTTTCTTGCCAAATAATAAGGCTGGATCTGTAAACGTCCGTTTAAAGGTGATAGTAGTTTCTAATCATGTTGAAAAATGAATGAAATACCAGCAGTATCATGTCAACTGAGCGCGAATGTAATTTTGATAATAAAGGTAAGGTCCATTCTTACCAATGTATTTGATAAATAGAGCTAAATCAGATATAATCAATATATGACCATTTTGTGTTACTGACACAAAATTTCTCACAGAATTTCTAAAATCGTTCTTGTACAAGAGGCGACTGATCTTTGTACGGTTTTTCCTTTGTTGATATTCCGCTTTGGGATTTATGATCACTTCTTTTAGGGGGACATTAGCTGGATTATAAACATCACTCATATTGATTGTCACTGCATAAGTTTATCTTGACATTCTCAAGTATATTATTTTATTATATTCTCAAACCCCAAACAATTGATCCGTAATTTAATATTGCAAGAGCAATTTGGCCTAGATTAAAACTTTGTTTAACAGATCGAGTATGTAGTATATTTCTTAATTGTCAAAGATATTTGCCTAACTTACAAATTGCCCTCTAAGCACATGCTGCTACGTGTTCTATAAAAGATCTTCCATTATTATAAACACTATCAATATAAGAAGAAGAAAAATGAAGGATTCAAGTTCGTAATGCCAGACTTTCAAGCCATATAATTAACATGTTTGTTTATGCATGTTGAAAAGTAGTAGATTTAGAAAACTTAAATCTTGCAGCACAAATCTGTATATTGTTTTATCCCTTGTGTTAAAAGATTGTCAAACATTACAGATGCAGAATTGCAAAATAAGCAAACAAACTATTCAATAACATTGTTCAAAATGATTTTATTTACTATACTATACAAACGGGTTACCAATGGATTCTGTGTTGTCATTAAACTCCTAAATATATGTGGATTGTTGAATATTTGTGTCTATATAATGTCAAAATAGCGATATCTGTGTATGGACAGATATAAAACAAGCAAGTGGGTCCATTCGCACGATCTATATGTCCAATCAACGGTATTGGATCCGATAAAGGTAGGTAAAATCCTTTGGCCCAAACGTACATATTATTCTTGGCTGAAACATGACAATCCTTCCAATTTATGATGTTGCTCATATAACGTTGTGAGAGTCTAAAATGTGAACAGGGTGGAAATCTACGACCAACATCAGAAAATATAGCGTAATGTCACACACTGCACATCTGGGCTCAGCTCCCTGGTACAAAGTAATGTAAATAAAGGCGTTCATTTCCATAGAAAAAACTAGTGAACAAAGTTACAATTCTATGTTCATATTCCTCTGCACAGATTATGTTAATTTATTCCGATTGTTCTAATCAAAATTCCAACCTGAATTCAATCTGACCTTCTACGCACCCCCCCCCCCACACACAACCCCAACATACACACACCTGTGTTGAGTACGTAATGTTGTATATTAAAACCTTGTTGTTTACTTTGCGAACAAGCTTAAGAAAAATATTATTTGCAATTACACCCTCCTACTTTACTAGCAAAATAAAGCACATAAACTCTCCATTAATTGTGTAGTTTTTTTGTTGTTTGTTGTTTTTTGTGGCTAAAACCCTTCGAGTGCGGTCAATGCTTCATCATCCTGTTGTAGCCTTAGGCAATGCCCGTAAATACAGAGTGACGTCATCCTCTGAGATGTGTTAAGTGTGTTACGCAATTTCTTTTTATTTTCGTTCTAATTTTACAGTCAAACGATTCGTTTTAATGATCGTCACGCCGAATAAAATACCACGTATACATCATAATCAACACACTCAATTATTTCCACTGAAATACATTGAGCGAAGAATGTTAACATGAATGTAATCACTGAATTCCTACTTGCTATAAGTTGGTTGTGCGACCATTAGAAACTAGAAATGTAACTTTACAATAGAATTAAGAGTTAACGAGCACCTTTTTAAAAAATTATTATTATTTTGTGCATCGTTTAAACCTTATGTGATTAAACAAAAGGAGATCTTTATGACAGATTATATAAATACTACTTTACGCCTACGCAGGTGAAATAATAATAATAATAATAATAATAATAATAATAATACAAATAATAATAAATGCGTGATCTATAGTGATGGTGGTTGTATGGGATGTCTTATGGAAACGATCCAGATAAAATGAAACCCAACCTAAGTTCCAAAGAACATAAAGTCTAAGCACAGGCCAATGGTACCCTTCTGACGACGCCTGCAACGATTGAAAGGCTCAGTGATATACACAATGTAATCAACAACATGAACAAGATCATAGCAACCGTAAACCTAAATGTTTTTCGTTTCTTTTGAAGAGAGAGAAAGAGTAATTACCTGTAATATATTTCATTTTTACGAAAACAAAAAACGGCATAAACAAAATTATCCAGAACATTTCAAACACAGGGTGATCTAAATCTGAGAAACACCATCATTAAAGAATGGAATATGTGGTAAATTGTATTATGCGATCTTTCTTGCCAAATAATAAGGCTGGATCTGTAAACTTCCGTTTAAAGGTGATAGTAGTTTCTAATCATGTTGAAAAATGAATGAAATACCAGCAGTATCATGTCACTGAGCGAATGTAATTTTGATAATAAAGGTAAGGTCCATTCTTACCAATGTATTTGATAAGTAAAGCTAAATCAGATATAATCAATATATGACCATTTTGTGTTACTGACACAAAATTTCTCACAGAGTTTCTAAAATCGTTCTTCTACAAGAGGCGACTGATCTTTGTACGGTTTTTCCTTTGTTGATATTCCGCTTTGGGATTTATGATCACTTCTTTTAGGGGGACATTAGCGGGATTATAAACATCACTCATATTGATTGTCACTGCATAAGTTTATCTTGACATTCTCAAGTATATTGTTTTTTGTTGTTCCCAAATCCCAAACAATTGATCCGTAATTTAATATTGGCAAGTGCAATTTGGCCTAGATTCAAACTGTGTTTAACAGATCGAGTATGTAGTATATTTGTTAATTGTCAAAGATATTTGCCTAACTTACAAATTGCCCTCTAAGCACATGCTGCTACGTGTTCTATAAAAGATCTTCCATTATTATAAACACTATCAATATAAGAAGAAGAAAAATGAAGGATTCAAGTTCGTAATGCCAGACTTTCAAGCCATATAATTAACATGTTTGTTTATGCATGTTGAAAAGTAGTAGATTTAGAAAACTTAAATCTTGCAGCACAAATCTGTATATTGTTTTATCCCTTGTGTTAAAAGATTGTCAAACATTACAGATGCAGAATTGCAAAATAAGCAAACAAACTATTCAATAACATTGTTCAAAATGATTTTATTTACTATACTATACAAACGGGTTACCAATGGATTCTGTGTTGTCATTAAACTCCTAAATATATGTGGATTGTTGAATATTTGTGTCTATATAATGTCAAAATAGCGATATCTGTGTATGGACAGATATAAAACAAGCAAGTGGGTCCATTCGCACGATCTATATGTCCAATCAACGGTATTGGATCCGATAAAGGTAGGTAAAATCCTTTGGCCCAAACGTACATATTATTCTTGGCTGAAACATGACAATCCTTCCAATTTATGATGTTGCTTCAATAACGTTGTGAGAGTCTAAAATGTGAACAGGGTGGAAATCTACGACCAACATCAGAAAATATAGCGTAATGTCACACACTGCACATCTGGGCTCAGCTCCCTGGTACAAAGTAATGTAAATAAAGGCGTTCATTTCCATAGAAAAAACTAGTGAACAAAGTTACATCTATGTTCATATTCCTCTGCACAGATTATGTTAATTTATTCCGATTGTTCTAATCAAAATTCCAACCTGAATTCAATCTGACCTTCTACGTACCCCCCCACCCCACACACAACCCCAACATACACACACCTGAGTTGAGTAGGTAATGTTGTATATTAAAACCTTGTTGTTTACTTTGCGAACAAGCTTAAGAAAAATATTATTTGCAATTACACCCTCCTACTTTACTAGCAAAATAAAGCACATAAACTCTCCATTAATTGTGTAGTTCTTTTGTTGTTTGTTGTTTTTTTGTGGCTAAAACCCTTCGAGTGCGGTCAATTCTTCATCATCCTGTTGTAGCCTTAGGCAATGCCCGTAAATACAGAGTGACGTCATCCTCTGAGATGTGTTAAGTGTGTTACGCAATTTCTTTTTATTTTCGTTCTAATTTTACAGTCAAACGATTCGTTTTAATGATCGTCACGCCGAATAAAATACCACGTATACATCATAATCAACACACTCAATTATTTCCACTGAAATACATTGAGCGAAGAATGTTAACATGAATGTAATCACTGAATTCCTACTTGCTATAAGTTGGTTGTGCGACCATTAGAAACTAGAAATGTAACTTTACAATAGAATTAAGAGTTAACGAGCACCTTTTTAAAAAATTATTATTATTTTGTGCATCGTTTAAACCTTATGTGATTAAACAAAAGGAGATCTTTATGACAGATTATATAAATACTACTTTACGCCTACGCAGGTGAAATAATAATAATAATAATAATAATAATAATAATACAAATAATAATAAATGCGTGATCTGTAGTGATGGTGGTTGTATGGGATGTCTTATGGAAACGATCCAGATAAAATGAAACCCAACCTAAGTGCCAAAGAACATAAAGTCTAAGCACAGCCCAATGGTACCCTTCTGACGACGCCTGCAACGATTGAAAGGCTCAGTGATATACACAATGTAATCAACAACATGAACAAGATCATAGCAACCGTAAACCTAAATGTTTTTCGTTTCTTTTGAAGAGAGAGAAAGAGTAATTACCTGTAATATATTTCATTTTTACGAAAACAAAAAACGGCATAAACAAAATTATCCAGAACATTTCAAACACAGGGTGTCTAAATCTGAGAAACACCATCATTAAAGAATGGAATATGTGGTAAATTGTATTATGCGATCTTTCTTGCCAAATAATAAGGCTGGATCTGTAAACTTCCGTTTAAAGGTGATAGTAGTTTCTAATCATGTTGAAAAATGAATGAAATACCAGCAGTATCATGTCACTGAGCGAATGTAATTTTGATAATAAAGGTAAGGTCCATTCTTACCAATGTATTTGATAAGTAAAGCTAAATCAGATATAATCAATATATGACCATTTTGTGTTACTGACACAAAATTTCTCACAGAGTTTCTAAAATCGTTCTTCTACAAGAGGCGACTGATCTTTGTACGGTTTTTCCTTTGTTGATATTCCGCTTTGGGATTTATGATCACTTCTTTTAGGGGGACATTAGCGGGATTATAAACATCACTCATATTGATTGTCACTGCATAAGTTTATCTTGACATTCTCAAGTATATTGTTTTTTGTTGTTCCCAAATCCCAAACAATTGATCCGTAATTTAATATTGGCAAGTGCAATTTGGCCTAGATTCAAACTGTGTTTAACAGATCGAGTATGTAGTATATTTGTTAATTGTCAAAGATATTTGCCTAACTTACAAATTTCCCTCTAAGCACATGCTGCTACGTGTTCTATAAAAGATCTTCCATTATTATAAACACTATCAATATAAGAAGAAGAAAAATGAAGGATTCAAGTTCGTAATGCCAGACTTTCAAGCCATATAATTAACATGTTTGTTTATGCATGTTGAAAAGTAGTAGATTTAGAAAACTTAAATCTTGCAGCACAAATCTGTATATTGTTTTATCCCTTGTGTTAAAAGATTGTCAAACATTACAGATGCAGAATTGCAAAATAAGCAAACAAACTATTCAATAACATTGTTCAAAATGATTTTATTTACTATACTATACAAACGGGTTACCAATGGATTCTGTGTTGTCATTAAACTCCTAAATATATGTGGATTGTTGAATATTTGTGTCTATATAATGTCAAAATAGCGATATCTGTGTATGGACAGATATAAAACAAGCAAGTGGGTCCATTCGCACGATCTATATGTCCAATCAACGGTATTGGATCCGATAAAGGTAGGTAAAATCCTTTGGCCCAAACGTACATATTATTCTTGGCTGAAACATGACAATCCTTCCAATTTATGATGTTGCTCATATAACGTTGTGAGAGTCTAAAATGTGAACAGGGTGGAAATCTACGACCAACATCAGAAAATATAGCGTAATGTCACACACTGCACATCTGGGCTCAGCTCCCTGGTACAAAGTAATGTAAATAAAGGCGTTCATTTCCATAGAAAAAACTAGTGAACAAAGTTACAATTCTATGTTCATATTCCTCTGCACAGATTATGTTAATTTATTCCGATTGTTCTAATCAAAATTCCAACCTGAATTCAATCTGACCTTCTACGCACCCCCCCCCCACACACAACCCCAACATACACACACCTGTGTTGAGTACGTAATGTTGTATATTAAAACCTTGTTGTTTACTTTGCGAACAAGCTTAAGAAAAATATTATTTGCAATTACACCCTCCTACTTTACTAGCAAAATAAAGCACATAAACTCTCCATTAATTGTGTAGTTTTTTTGTTGTTTGTTGTTTTTTGTGGCTAAAACCCTTCGAGTGCGGTCAATGCTTCATCATCCTGTTGTAGCCTTAGGCAATGCCCGTAAATACAGAGTGACGTCATCCTCTGAGATGTGTTAAGTGTGTTACGCAATTTCTTTTTATTTTCGTTCTAATTTTACAGTCAAACGATTCGTTTTAATGATCGTCACGCCGAATAAAATACCACGTATACATCATAATCAACACACTCAATTATTTCCACTGAAATACATTGAGCGAAGAATGTTAACATGAATGTAATCACTGAATTCCTACTTGCTATAAGTTGGTTGTGCGACCATTAGAAACTAGAAATGTAACTTTACAATAGAATTAAGAGTTAACGAGCACCTTTTTAAAAAATTATTATTATTTTGTGCATCGTTTAAACCTTATGTGATTAAACAAAAGGAGATCTTTATGACAGATTATATAAATACTACTTTACGCCTACGCAGGTGAAATAATAATAATAATAATAATAATAATAATAATACAAATAATAATAAATGCGTGATCTGTAGTGATGGTGGTTGTATGGGATGTCTTATGGAAACGATCCAGATAAAATGAAACCCAACCTAAGTTCCAAAGAACATAAAGTCTAAGCACAGGCCAATGGTACCCTTCTGACGACGCCTGCAACGATTGAAAGGCTCAGTGATATACACAATGTAATCAACAACATGAACAAGATCATAGCAACCGTAAACCTAAATGTTTTTCGTTTCTTTTGAAGAGAGAGAAAGAGTAATTACCTGTAATATATTTCATTTTTACGAAAACAAAAAACGGCATAAACAAAATTATCCAGAACATTTCAAACACAGGGTGATCTAAATCTGAGAAACACCATCATTAAAGAATGGAATATGTGGTAAATTGTATTATGCGATCTTTCTTGCCAAATAATAAGGCTGGATCTGTAAACTTCCGTTTAAAGGTGATAGTAGTTTCTAATCATGTTGAAAAATGAATGAAATACCAGCAGTATCATGTCACTGAGCGAATGTAATTTTGATAATAAAGGTAAGGTCCATTCTTACCAATGTATTTGATAAGTAAAGCTAAATCAGATATAATCAATATATGACCATTTTGTGTTACTGACACAAAATTTCTCACAGAGTTTCTAAAATCGTTCTTCTACAAGAGGCGACTGATCTTTGTACGGTTTTTCCTTTGTTGATATTCCGCTTTGGGATTTATGATCACTTCTTTTAGGGGGACATTAGCGGGATTATAAACATCACTCATATTGATTGTCACTGCATAAGTTTATCTTGACATTCTCAAGTATATTGTTTTTTGTTGTTCCCAAATCCCAAACAATTGATCCGTAATTTAATATTGGCAAGTGCAATTTGGCCTAGATTCAAACTGTGTTTAACAGATCGAGTATGTAGTATATTTGTTAATTGTCAAAGATATTTGCCTAACTTACAAATTGCCCTCTAAGCACATGCTGCTACGTGTTCTATAAAAAATCTTCCATTTTTATAAACAATATCAATATAAGAAGAAGAAAAATGAAGGATTCAAGTTCGCAATGCCAGACTTCAAGCCATATAATTAACATGTTTGTTTATGCATGTTGAAAAGTAGTAGATTTAGAAAACTTAAATCTTGCAGCACAAATCTGTATATTGTTTTATCCCTTGTGTTAAAAGATTGTCAAACATTACAGATGCAGAATTGCAAAATAAGCAAACAAACTATTCAATAACAATGTTCAAAAAGCTTTCATTTACTATACTATACAAATGGGTTACCAATGGATTGTGTGTTGTCATTAAACTCCTAAATATATGTGGATTGTTGAATATTTGTGTCTATATAATGTCAAAATAGCGATATCTGTGTATGGACAGATATAAAACAAGCAAGTGGGTCCATTCGCACGATCTATATGTCCAATCAACGGTATTGGATCCGATAAAGGTAGGTAAAATCCTTTGGCCCAAACGTACATATTATTCTTGGCTGAAACATGACAATCCTTCCAATTTATGATGTTGCTCATATAACGTTGTGAGAGTCTAAAATGTGAACAGGGTGGAAATCTACGACCAACATCAGAAAATATAGCGTAATGTCACACACTGCACATCTGGGCTCAGCTCCCTGGTACAAAGTAATGTAAATAAAGGCGTTCATTTCCATAGAAAAAACTAGTGAACAAAGTTACATCTATGTTCATATTCCTCTGCACAGATTATGTTAATTTATTCCGATTGTTCTAATCAAAATTCCAACCTGAATTCAATCTGACCTTCTACGTACCCCCCCACACACACAACCCCAACATACACACACCTGAGTTGAGTAGGTAATGTTGTATATTCAAACCTTGTTGTTTACTTTGCGAACAAGCTTAAGAAAAATATTATTTGCAATTACACCCTCCTACTTTACTAGCAAAATAAAGCACATAAACTCTCCATTAATTGTGTAGTTTTTTTGTTGTTTGTTGTTTTTTTGTGGCTAAAACCCTTCGAGTGCGGTCAATGCTTCATCATCCTGTTGTAGCCTTAGGCAATGCCCGTAAATACAGAGTGACGTCATCCTCTGAGATGTGTTAAGTGTGTTACGCAATTTCTTTTTATTTTCGTTCTAATTTTACAGTCAAACGATTCGTTTTAATGATCGTCACGCCGAATAAAATACCACGTATACATCATAATCAACACACTCAATTATTTCCACTGAAATACATTGAGCGAAGAATGTTAACATGAATGTAATCACTGAATTCCTACTTGCTATAAGTTGGTTGTGCGACCATTAGAAACTAGAAATGTAACTTTACAATAGAATTAAGAGTTAACGAGCACCTTTTTAAAAAATTATTATTATTTTGTGCATCGTTTAAACCTTATGTGATTAAACAAAAGGAGATCTTTATGACAGATTATATAAATACTACTTTACGCCTACGCAGGTGAAATAATAATAATAATAATAATAATAATAATAATAATAATAATAATACAAATAATAATAAATGCGTGATCTGTAGTGATGGTGGTTGTATGGGATGTCTTATGGAAACGATCCAGATAAAATGAAACCCAACCTAAGTGCCAAAGAACATAAAGTCTAAGCACAGGCCAATGGTACCCTTCTGACGACGCCTGCAACGATTGAAAGGCTCAGTGATATACACAATGTAATCAACAACATGAACAAGATCATAGCAACCGTAAACCTAAATGTTTTTCGTTTCTTTTGAAGAGAGAGAAAGAGTAATTACCTGTAATATATTTCATTTTTACGAAAACAAAAAACGGCATAAACAAAATTATCCAGAACATTTCAAACACAGGGTGATCTAAATCTGAGAAACACCATCATTAAAGAATGGAATATGTGGTAAATTGTATTATGCGATCTTTCTTGCCAAATAATAAGGCTGGATCTGTAAACGTCCGTTTAAAGGTGATAGTAGTTTCTAATCATGTTGAAAAATGAATGAAATACCAGCAGTATCATGTCACTGAGCGAATGTAATTTTGATAATAAAGGTAAGGTCCATTCTTACCAATGTATTTGATAAGTAAAGCTAAATCAGATATAATCAATATATGACCATTTTGTGTTACTGACACAAAATTTCTCACAGAGTTTCTAAAATCGTTCTTCTACAAGAGGCGACTGATCTTTGTACGGTTTTTCCTTTGTTGATATTCCGCTTTGGGATTTATGATCACTTCTTTTAGGGGGACATTAGCGGGATTATAAACATCACTCATATTGATTGTCACTGCATAAGTTTATCTTGACATTCTCAAGTATATTATTTTATTATATTCTCAAACCCCAAACAATTGATCCGTAATTTAATATTGCAAGAGCAATTTGGCCTAGATTAAAACTTTGTTTAACAGATCGAGTATGTAGTATATTTCTTAATTGTCAAAGATATTTGCCTAACTTACAAATTGCCCTCTAAGCACATGCTGCTACGTGTTCTATAAAAGATCTTCCATTATTATAAACACTATCAATATAAGAAGAAGAAAAATGAAGGATTCAAGTTCGTAATGCCAGACTTTCAAGCCATATAATTAACATGTTTGTTTATGCATGTTGAAAAGTAGTAGATTTAGAAAACTTAAATCTTGCAGCACAAATCTGTATATTGTTTTATCCCTTGTGTTAAAAGATTGTCAAACATTACAGATGCAGAATTGCAAAATAAGCAAACAAACTATTCAATAACATTGTTCAAAATGATTTTATTTACTATACTATACAAACGGGTTACCAATGGATTCTGTGTTGTCATTAAACTCCTAAATATATGTGGATTGTTGAATATTTGTGTCTATATAATGTCAAAATAGCGATATCTGTGTATGGACAGATATAAAACAAGCAAGTGGGTCCATTCGCACGATCTATATGTCCAATCAACGGTATTGGATCCGATAAAGGTAGGTAAAATCCTTTGGCCCAAACGTACATATTATTCTTGGCTGAAACATGACAATCCTTCCAATTTATGATGTTGCTCATATAACGTTGTGAGAGTCTAAAATGTGAACAGGGTGGAAATCTACGACCAACATCAGAAAATATAGCGTAATGTCACACACTGCACATCTGGGCTCAGCTCCCTGGTACAAAGTAATGTAAATAAAGGCGTTCATTTCCATAGAAAAAACTAGTGAACAAAATTACAATTCTATGTTCATATTCCTCTGCACAGATTATGTTAATTTATTCCGATTGTTCTAATCAAAATTCCAACCTGAATTCAATCTGACCTTCTACGTACCCCCCCACACACACACACACAACCCCAACATACACACACCTGAGTTGAGTAGGTAATGTTGTATATTAAAACCTTGTTGTTTACTTTGCGAACAAGCTTAAGAAAAATATTATTTGCAATTACACCCTCCTACTTTACTAGCAAAATAAAGCACATAAACTCTCCATTAATTGTGTGGTTTTTTTGTGTTGTTTGTTATTTTTGTGGCTAAAACCCTTCGAGTGCGGTCAATGCTTCATCATCCTGTTGTAGCCTTAGGCAATGCCCGTAAATACAGAGTGACGTCATCCTCTGAGATGTGTTAAGTGTGTTACGCAATTTCTTTTTATTTTCGTTCTAATTTTACAGTCAAACGATTCGTTTTAATGATCGTCACGCCGAATAAAATACCACGTATACATCATAATCAACACACTCAATTATTTCCACTGAAATACATTGAGCGAAGAATGTTAACATGAATGTAATCACTGAATTCCTACTTGCTATAAGTTGGTTGTGCGACCATTAGAAACTAGAAATGTAACTTTACAATAGAATTAAGAGTTAACGAGCACCTTTTTAAAAAAATTATTATTATTTTGTGCATCGTTTAAACCTTATGTGATTAAACAAAAGGAGATCTTTATGACAGATTATATAAATACTACTTTACGCCTACGCAGGTGAAATAATAATAATAATAATAATAATAATAATAATAATAATACAAATAATAATAAATGCGTGATCTGTAGTGATGGTGGTTGTATGGGATGTCTTATGGAAACGATCCAGATAAAATGAAACCCAACCTAAGTGCCAAAGAACATAAAGTCTAAGCACAGGCCAATGGTACCCTTCTGACGACGCCTGCAACGATTGAAAGGCTCAGTGATATACACAATGTAATCAACAACATGAACAAGATCATAGCAACCGTAAACCTAAATGTTTTTCGTTTCTTTTGAAGAGAGAGAAAGAGTAATTACCTGTAATATATTTCATTTTTACGAAAACAAAAAACGGCATAAACAAAATTATCCAGAACATTTCAAACACAGGGTGATCTAAATCTGAGAAACACCATCATTAAAGAATGGAATATGTGGTAAATTGTATTATGCGATCTTTCTTGCCAAATAATAAGGCTGGATCTGTAAACTTCCGTTTAAAGGTGATAGTAGTTTCTAATCATGTTGAAAAATGAATGAAATACCAGCAGTATCATGTCACTGAGCGAATGTAATTTTGATAATAAAGGTAAGGTCCATTCTTACCAATGTATTTGATAAGTAAAGCTAAATCAGATATAATCAATATATGACCATTTTGTGTTACTGACACAAAATTTCTCACAGAGTTTCTAAAATCGTTCTTCTACAAGAGGCGACTGATCTTTGTACGGTTTTTCCTTTGTTGATATTCCGCTTTGGGATTTATGATCACTTCTTTTAGGGGGACATTAGCGGGATTATAAACATCACTCATATTGATTGTCACTGCATAAGTTTATCTTGACATTCTCAAGTATATTGTTTTTTGTTGTTCCCAAATCCCAAACAATTGATCCGTAATTTAATATTGGCAAGTGCAATTTGGCCTAGATTCAAACTGTGTTTAACAGATCGAGTATGTAGTATATTTGTTAATTGTCAAAGATATTTGCCTAACTTACAAATTTCCCTCTAAGCACATGCTGCTACGTGTTCTATAAAAGATCTTCCATTATTATAAACACTATCAATATAAGAAGAAGAAAAATGAAGGATTCAAGTTCGTAATGCCAGACTTTCAAGCCATATAATTAACATGTTTGTTTATGCATGTTGAAAAGTAGTAGATTTAGAAAACTTAAATCTTGCAGCACAAATCTGTATATTGTTTTATCCCTTGTGTTAAAAGATTGTCAAACATTACAGATGCAGAATTGCAAAATAAGCAAACAAACTGTTCAATAACATTGTTCAAAATGCTTTTATTTACTATACTATACAAACGGGTTACCAATGGATTGCGTGTTGTCATTAAACTCCTAAATATATGTGGATTGTTGAATATTTGTGTCTATATAATGTCAAAATAGCGATATCTGTGTATGGACAGATATAAAACAAGCAAGTGGGTCCATTCGCACGATCTATATGTCCAATCAACGGTATTGGATCCGATAAAGGTAGGTAAAATCCTTTGGCCCAAACGTACATATTATTCTTGGCTGAAACATGACAATCCTTCCAATTTATGATGTTGCTCCAATAACGTTGTGAGAGTCTAAAATGTGAACAGGGTGGAAATCTACGACCAACATCAGAAAATATAGCGTAATGTCACACACTGCACATCTGGGCTCAGCTCCCTGGTACAAAGTAATGTAAATAAAGGCGTTCATTTCCATAGAAAAAACTAGTGAACAAAGTTACAATTCTATGTTCATATTCCTCTGCACAGATTATGTTAATTTATTCCGATTGTTCTAATCAAAATTCCAACCTGAATTCAATCTGACCTTCTACGCACCCCCCCCACACACAACCCCAACATACACACACCTGTGTTGAGTACGTAATGTTGTATATTAAAACCTTGTTGTTTACTTTGCGAACAAGCTTAAGAAAAATATTATTTGCAATTACACCCTCCTACTTTACTAGCAAAATAAAGCACATAAACTCTCCATTAATTGTGTAGTTTTTTTGTTGTTTGTTGTTTTTTGTGGCTAAAACCCTTCGAGTGCGGTCAATGCTTCATCATCCTGTTGTAGCCTTAGGCAATGCCCGTAAATACAGAGTGACGTCATCCTCTGAAATGTGTTAAGTGTGTTACGCAATTTCTTTTTATTTTCGTTCTAATTTTACAGTCAAACGATTCGTTTTAATGATCGTCACGCCGAATAAAATACCACGTATACATCATAATCAACACACTCAATTATTTCCACTGAAATACATTGAGCGAAGAATGTTAACATGAATGTAATCACTGAATTCCTACTTGCTATAAGTTGGTTGTGCGACCATTAGAAACTAGAAATGTAACTTTACAATAGAATTAAGAGTTAACGAGCACCTTTTTAAAAAATTATTATTATTTTGTGCATCGTTTAAACCTTATGTGATTAAACAAAAGGAGATCTTTATGACAGATTATATAAATACTACTTTACGCCTACGCAGGTGAAATAATAATAATAATAATAATAATAATAATAATACAAATAATAATAAATGCGTGATCTGTAGTGATGGTGGTTGTATGGGATGTCTTATGGAAACGATCCAGATAAAATGAAACCCAACCTAAGTTCCAAAGAACATAAAGTCTAAGCACAGGCCAATGGTACCCTTCTGACGACGCCTGCAACGATTGAAAGGCTCAGTGATATACACAATGTAATCAACAACATGAACAAGATCATAGCAACCGTAAACCTAAATGTTTTTCGTTTCTTTTGAAGAGAGAGAAAGAGTAATTACCTGTAATATATTTCATTTTTACGAAAACAAAAAACGGCATAAACAAAATTATCCAGAACATTTCAAACACAGGGTGATCTAAATCTGAGAAACACCATCATTAAAGAATGGAATATGTGGTAAATTGTATTATGCGATCTTTCTTGCCAAATAATAAGGCTGGATCTGTAAACTTCCGTTTAAAGGTGATAGTAGTTTCTAATCATGTTGAAAAATGAATGAAATACCAGCAGTATCATGTCACTGAGCGAATGTAATTTTGATAATAAAGGTAAGGTCCATTCTTACCAATGTATTTGATAAGTAAAGCTAAATCAGATATAATCAATATATGACCATTTTGTGTTACTGACACAAAATTTCTCACAGAGTTTCTAAAATCGTTCTTCTACAAGAGGCGACTGATCTTTGTACGGTTTTTCCTTTGTTGATATTCCGCTTTGGGATTTATGATCACTTCTTTTAGGGGGACATTAGCGGGATTATAAACATCACTCATATTGATTGTCACTGCATAAGTTTATCTTGACATTCTCAAGTATATTGTTTTTTGTTGTTCCCAAATCCCAAACAATTGATCCGTAATTTAATATTGGCAAGTGCAATTTGGCCTAGATTCAAACTGTGTTTAACAGATCGAGTATGTAGTATATTTGTTAATTGTCAAAGATATTTGCCTAACTTACAAATTGCCCTCTAAGCACATGCTGCTACGTGTTCTATAAAAAATCTTCCATTTTTATAAACAATATCAATATAAGAAGAAGAAAAATGAAGGATTCAAGTTCGTAATGCCAGACTTCAAGCCATATAATTAACATGTTTGTTTATGCATGTTGAAAAGTAGTAGATTTAGAAAACTTAAATCCTGCAGCACAAATCTGTATATTGTTTTATCCCTTGTGTTAAAAGATTGTCAAACATTACAGATGCAGAATTGCAAAATAAGCAAACAAACTATTCAATAACAATGTTCAAAAAGCTTTCATTTACTATACTATACAAATGGGTTACCAATGGATTGTGTGTTGTCATTAAACTCCTAAATATATGTGGATTGTTGAATATTTGTGTCTATATAATGTCAAAATAGCGATATCTGTGTATGGACAGATATAAAACAAGCAAGTGGGTCCATTCGCACGATCTATATGTCCAATCAACGGTATTGGATCCGATAAAGGTAGGTAAAATCCTTTGGCCCAAACGTACATATTATTCTTGGCTGAAACATGACAATCCTTCCAATTTATGATGTTGCTCCAATAACGTTGTGAGAGTCTAAAATGTGAACAGGGTGGAAATCTACGACCAACATCAGAAAATATAGCGTAATGTCACACACTGCACATCTGGGCTCAGCTCCCTGGTACAAAGTAATGTAAATAAAGGCGTTCATTTCCATAGAAAAAACTAGTGAACAAAGTTACATCTATGTTCATATTCCTCTGCACAGATTATGTTAATTTATTCCGATTGTTCTAATCAAAATTCCAACCTGAATTCAATCTGACCTTCTACGTACCCCCCCACACACACAACCCCAACATACACACACCTGAGTTGAGTAGGTAATGTTGTATATTCAAACCTTGTTGTTTACTTTGCGAACAAGCTTAAGAAAAATATTATTTGCAATTACACCCTCCTACTTTACTAGCAAAATAAAGCACATAAACTCTCCATTAATTGTGTAGTTTTTTTGTTGTTTGTTGTTTTTTTGTGGCTAAAACCCTTCGAGTGCGGTCAATGCTTCATCATCCTGTTGTAGCCTTAGGCAATGCCCGTAAATACAGAGTGACGTCATCCTCTGAGATGTGTTAAGTGTGTTACGCAATTTCTTTTTATTTTCGTTCTAATTTTACAGTCAAACGATTCGTTTTAATGATCGTCACGCCGAATAAAATACCACGTATACATCATAATCAACACACTCAATTATTTCCACTGAAATACATTGAGCGAAGAATGTTAACATGAATGTAATCACTGAATTCCTACTTGCTATAAGTTGGTTGTGCGACCATTAGAAACTAGAAATGTAACTTTACAATAGAATTAAGAGTTAACGAGCACCTTTTTAAAAAATTATTATTATTTTGTGCATCGTTTAAACCTTATGTGATTAAACAAAAGGAGATCTTTATGACAGATTATATAAATACTACTTTACGCCTACGCAGGTGAAATAATAATAATAATAATAATAATAATAATAATAATAATAATAATACAAATAATAATAAATGCGTGATCTGTAGTGATGGTGGTTGTATGAGATGTCTTATGGAAACGATCCAGATAAAATGAAACCCAACCTAAGTGCCAAAGAACATAAAGTCTAAGCACAGGCCAATGGTACCCTTCTGACGACGCCTGCAACGATTGAAAGGCTCAGTGATATACACAATGTAATCAACAACATGAACAAGATCATAGCAACCGTAAACCTAAATGTTTTTCGTTTCTTTTGAAGAGAGAGAAAGAGTAATTACCTGTAATATATTTCATTTTTACGAAAACAAAAAACGGCATAAACAAAATTATCCAGAACATTTCAAACACAGGGTGATCTAAATCTGAGAAACACCATCATTAAAGAATGGAATATGTGGTAAATTGTATTATGCGATCTTTCTTGCCAAATAATAAGGCTGGATCTGTAAACTTCCGTTTAAAGGTGATAGTAGTTTCTAATCATGTTGAAAAATGAATGAAATACCAGCAGTATCATGTCACTGAGCGAATGTAATTTTGATAATAAAGGTAAGGTCCATTCTTACCAATGTATTTGATAAGTAAAGCTAAATCAGATATAATCAATATATGACCATTTTGTGTTACTGACACAAAATTTCTCACAGAGTTTCTAAAATCGTTCTTCTACAAGAGGCGACTGATCTTTGTACGGTTTTTCCTTTGTTGATATTCCGCTTTGGGATTTATGATCACTTCTTTTAGGGGGACATTAGCGGGATTATAAACATCACTCATATTGATTGTCACTGCATAAGTTTATCTTGACATTCTCAAGTATATTATTTTATTATATTCTCAAACCCCAAACAATTGATCCGTAATTTAATATTGCAAGAGCAATTTGGCCTAGATTAAAACTTTGTTTAACAGATCGAGTATGTAGTATATTTCTTAATTGTCAAAGATATTTGCCTAACTTACAAATTGCCCTCTAAGCACATGCTGCTACGTGTTCTATAAAAGATCTTCCATTATTATAAACACTATCAATATAAGAAGAAGAAAAATGAAGGATTCAAGTTCGTAATGCCAGACTTTCAAGCCATATAATTAACATGTTTGTTTATGCATGTTGAAAAGTAGTAGATTTAGAAAACTTAAATCTTGCAGCACAAATCTGTATATTGTTTTATCCCTTGTGTTAAAAGATTGTCAAACATTACAGATGCAGAATTGCAAAATAAGCAAACAAACTATTCAATAACATTGTTCAAAATGATTTTATTTACTATACTATACAAACGGGTTACCAATGGATTCTGTGTTGTCATTAAACTCCTAAATATATGTGGATTGTTGAATATTTGTGTCTATATAATGTCAAAATAGCGATATCTGTGTATGGACAGATATAAAACAAGCAAGTGGGTCCATTCGCACGATCTATATGTCCAATCAACGGTATTGGATCCGATAAAGGTAGGTAAAATCCTTTGGCCCAAACGTACATATTATTCTTGGCTGAAACATGACAATCCTTCCAATTTATGATGTTGCTCATATAACGTTGTGAGAGTCTAAAATGTGAACAGGGTGGAAATCTACGACCAACATCAGAAAATATAGCGTAATGTCACACACTGCACATCTGGGCTCAGCTCCCTGGTACAAAGTAATGTAAATAAAGGCGTTCATTTCCATAGAAAAAACTAGTGAACAAAATTACAATTCTATGTTCATATTCCTCTGCACAGATTATGTTAATTTATTCCGATTGTTCTAATCAAAATTCCAACCTGAATTCAATCTGACCTTCTACGTACCCCCCCCCCCCCACACACACAACCCCAACATACACACACCTGAGTTGAGTAGGTAATGTTGTATATTAAAACCTTGTTGTTTACTTTGCGAACAAGCTTAAGAAAAATATTATTTGCAATTACACCCTCCTACTTTACTAGCAAAATAAAGCACATAAACTCTCCATTAATTGTGTAGTTCTTTTGTTGTTTGTTGTTTTTTTGTGGCTAAAACCCTTCGAGTGCGGTCAATTCTTCATCATCCTGTTGTAGCCTTAGGCAATGCCCGTAAATACAGAGTGACGTCATCCTCTGAGATGTGTTAAGTGTGTTACGCAATTTCTTTTTATTTTCGTTCTAATTTTACAGTCAAACGATTCGTTTTAATGATCGTCACGCCGAATAAAATACCACGTATACATCATAATCAACACACTCAATTATTTCCACTGAAATACATTGAGCGAAGAATGTTAACATGAATGTAATCACTGAATTCCTACTTGCTATAAGTTGGTTGTGCGACCATTAGAAACTAGAAATGTAACTTTACAATAGAATTAAGAGTTAACGAGCACCTTTTTAAAAAATTATTATTATTTTGTGCATCGTTTAAACCTTATGTGATTAAACAAAAGGAGATCTTTATGACAGATTATATAAATACTACTTTACGCCTACGCAGGTGAAATAATAATAATAATAATAATAATAATAATACAAATAATAATAAATGCGTGATCTGTAGTGATGGTGGTTGTATGGGATGTCTTATGGAAACGATCCAGATAAAATGAAACCCAACCTAAGTGCCAAAGAACATAAAGTCTAAGCACAGCCCAATGGTACCCTTCTGACGACGCCTGCAACGATTGAAAGGCTCAGTGATATACACAATGTAATCAACAACATGAACAAGATCATAGCAACCGTAAACCTAAATGTTTTTCGTTTCTTTTGAAGAGAGAGAAAGAGTAATTACCTGTAATATATTTCATTTTTACGAAAACAAAAAACGGCATAAACAAAATTATCCAGAACATTTCAAACACAGGGTGTCTAAATCTGAGAAACACCATCATTAAAGAATGGAATATGTGGTAAATTGTATTATGCGATCTTTCTTGCCAAATAATAAGGCTGGATCTGTAAACTTCCGTTTAAAGGTGATAGTAGTTTCTAATCATGTTGAAAAATGAATGAAATACCAGCAGTATCATGTCACTGAGCGAATGTAATTTTGATAATAAAGGTAAGGTCCATTCTTACCAATGTATTTGATAAGTAAAGCTAAATCAGATATAATCAATATATGACCATTTTGTGTTACTGACACAAAATTTCTCACAGAGTTTCTAAAATCGTTCTTCTACAAGAGGCGACTGATCTTTGTACGGTTTTTCCTTTGTTGATATTCCGCTTTGGGATTTATGATCACTTCTTTTAGGGGGACATTAGCGGGATTATAAACATCACTCATATTGATTGTCACTGCATAAGTTTATCTTGACATTCTCAAGTATATTGTTTTTTGTTGTTCCCAAATCCCAAACAATTGATCCGTAATTTAATATTGGCAAGTGCAATTTGGCCTAGATTCAAACTGTGTTTAACAGATCGAGTATGTAGTATATTTGTTAATTGTCAAAGATATTTGCCTAACTTACAAATTGCCCTCTAAGCACATGCTGCTACGTGTTCTATAAAAGATCTTCCATTATTATAAACACTATCAATATAAGAAGAAGAAAAATGAAGGATTCAAGTTCGTAATGCCAGACTTTCAAGCCATATAATTAACATGTTTGTTTATGCATGTTGAAAAGTAGTAGATTTAGAAAACTTAAATCTTGCAGCACAAATCTGTATATTGTTTTATCCCTTGTGTTAAAAGATTGTCAAACATTACAGATGCAGAATTGCAAAATAAGCAAACAAACTGTTCAATAACATTGTTCAAAATGCTTTTATTTACTATACTATACAAACGGGTTACCAATGGATTGCGTGTTGTCATTAAACTCCTAAATATATGTGGATTGTTGAATATTTGTGTCTATATAATGTCAAAATAGCGATATCTGTGTATGGACAGATATAAAACAAGCAAGTGGGTCCATTCGCACGATCTATATGTCCAATCAACGGTATTGGATCCGATAAAGGTAGGTAAAATCCTTTGGCCCAAACGTACATATTATTCTTGGCTGAAACATGACAATCCTTCCAATTTATGATGTTGCTCCAATAACGTTGTGAGAGTCTAAAATGTGAACAGGGTGGAAATCTACGACCAACATCAGAAAATATAGCGTAATGTCACACACTGCACATCTGGGCTCAGCTCCCTGGTACAAAGTAATGTAAATAAAGGCGTTCATTTCCATAGAAAAAACTAGTGAACAAAGTTACAATTCTATGTTCATATTCCTCTGCACAGATTATGTTAATTTATTCCGATTGTTCTAATCAAAATTCCAACCTGAATTCAATCTGACCTTCTACGCACCCCCCCCCCCACACACACAACCCCAACATACACACACCTGTGTTGAGTACGTAATGTTGTATATTAAAACCTTGTTGTTTACTTTGCGAACAAGCTTAAGAAAAATATTATTTGCAATTACACCCTCCTACTTTACTAGCAAAATAAAGCACATAAACTCTCCATTAATTGTGTAGTTTTTTTGTTGTTTGTTGTTTTTTGTGGCTAAAACCCTTCGAGTGCGGTCAATGCTTCATCATCCTGTTGTAGCCTTAGGCAATGCCCGTAAATACAGAGTGACGTCATCCTCTGAAATGTGTTAAGTGTGTTACGCAATTTCTTTTTATTTTCGTTCTAATTTTACAGTCAAACGATTCGTTTTAATGATCGTCACGCCGAATAAAATACCACGTATACATCATAATCAACACACTCAATTATTTCCACTGAAATACATTGAGCGAAGAATGTTAACATGAATGTAATCACTGAATTCCTACTTGCTATAAGTTGGTTGTGCGACCATTAGAAACTAGAAATGTAACTTTACAATAGAATTAAGAGTTAACGAGCACCTTTTTAAAAAATTATTATTATTTTGTGCATCGTTTAAACCTTATGTGATTAAACAAAAGGAGATCTTTATGACAGATTATATAAATACTACTTTACGCCTACGCAGTTGAAATAATAATAATAATAATAATAATAATAATACAAATAATAATAAATGCGTGATCTGTAGTGATGGTGGTTGTATGGGATGTCTTATGGAAACGATCCAGATAAAATGAAACCCAACCTAAGTTCCAAAGAACATAAAGTCTAAGCACAGGCCAATGGTACCCTTCTGACGACGCCTGCAACGATTGAAAGGCTCAGTGATATACACAATGTAATCAACAACATGAACAAGATCATAGCAACCGTAAACCTAAATGTTTTTCGTTTCTTTTGAAGAGAGAGAAAGAGTAATTACCTGTAATATATTTCATTTTTACGAAAACAAAAAACGGCATAAACAAAATTATCCAGAACATTTCAAACACAGGGTGATCTAAATCTGAGAAACACCATCATTAAAGAATGGAATATGTGGTAAATTGTATTATGCGATCTTTCTTGCCAAATAATAAGGCTGGATCTGTAAACTTCCGTTTAAAGGTGATAGTAGTTTCTAATCATGTTGAAAAATGAATGAAATACCAGCAGTATCATGTCACTGAGCGAATGTAATTTTGATAATAAAGGTAAGGTCCATTCTTACCAATGTATTTGATAAGTAAAGCTAAATCAGATATAATCAATATATGACCATTTTGTGTTACTGACACAAAATTTCTCACAGAGTTTCTAAAATCGTTCTTCTACAAGAGGCGACTGATCTTTGTACGGTTTTTCCTTTGTTGATATTCCGCTTTGGGATTTATGATCACTTCTTTTAGGGGGACATTAGCGGGATTATAAACATCACTCATATTGATTGTCACTGCATAAGTTTATCTTGACATTCTCAAGTATATTGTTTTTTGTTGTTCCCAAATCCCAAACAATTGATCCGTAATTTAATATTGGCAAGTGCAATTTGGCCTAGATTCAAACTGTGTTTAACAGATCGAGTATGTAGTATATTTGTTAATTGTCAAAGATATTTGCCTAACTTACAAATTGCCCTCTAAGCACATGCTGCTACGTGTTCTATAAAAGATCTTCCATTATTATAAACACTATCAATATAAGAAGAAGAAAAATGAAGGATTCAAGTTCGTAATGCCAGACTTCAAGCCATATAATTAACATGTTTGTTTATGCATGTTGAAAAGTAGTAGATTTAGAAAACTTAAATCCTGCAGCACAAATCTGTATATTGTTTTATCCCTTGTGTTAAAAGATTGTCAAACATTACAGATGCAGAATTGCAAAATAAGCAAACAAACTATTCAATAACAATGTTCAAAAAGCTTTCATTTACTATACTATACAAATGGGTTACCAATGGATTGTGTGTTGTCATTAAACTCCTAAATATATGTGGATTGTTGAATATTTGTGTCTATATAATGTCAAAATAGCGATATCTGTGTATGGACAGATATAAAACAAGCAAGTGGGTCCATTCGCACGATCTATATGTCCAATCAACGGTATTGGATCCGATAAAGGTAGGTAAAATCCTTTGGCCCAAACGTACATATTATTCTTGGCTGAAACATGACAATCCTTCCAATTTATGATGTTGCTCCAATAACGTTGTGAGAGTCTAAAATGTGAACAGGGTGGAAATCTACGACCAACATCAGAAAATATAGCGTAATGTCACACACTGCACATCTGGGCTCAGCTCCCTGGTACAAAGTAATGTAAATAAAGGCGTTCATTTCCATAGAAAAAACTAGTGAACAAAGTTACATCTATGTTCATATTCCTCTGCACAGATTATGTTAATTTATTCCGATTGTTCTAATCAAAATTCCAACCTGAATTCAATCTGACCTTCTACGTACCCCCCCCCCCCACACACACACACAACCCCAACATACACACACCTGTGTTGAGTAGGTAATGTTGTATATTAAAACCTTGTTGTTTACTTTGCGAACAAGCATAAGAAAAATATTATTTGCAATTACACCCTCCTACTTTACTAGCAAAATAAAGCACATAAACTCTCCATTAATTGTGTGTTTTTTTTGTGTTGTTTGTTATTTTTGTGGCTAAAACCCTTCGAGTGCGGTCAATTCTTCATCATCCTGTTGTATCCTTAGGCAATGCCAGGACATACAGAGTGACGTCATCCGCTGAGATGTGTTAAGCTTGTTACTCAGTTGTTTTCTTTTCGTTCTAGTTTTACAGTCAAACGATTCTTTTAATGATCGTCACGCCGAATAAAATACCACGTATACATCATAATCAACACACCCAATTATATCCACTGAAATACATTGAGCGAAGAATGTTAACATGAATTTAATCACTGAATTCCTACTTGCTGTAGATGGTGGTTGTATGGGATGTCTAATGGAAACGATCCAGATAAAATGAAACCCAGCCTGAGTTCCAAAGTACATAAAGTCTAAGCACTGGCCAATGGTACCCTTCTGACGACGCCTGCAACGATTGAAAGGCTCAGTGATATACACAATGTAATCAGCAACACGAACAAGATCATAGCAACCGTAAACCTAAATGTTTTTCGTTTCTTTCGAAGAGAGATAAGAAGTAAATACCTGCAATATTTTTTTTTTTACGAAAACAAAAAACGGCATAAACAAAATTATCCAGAACATTTCAAACACAGGGTGATCTAAATCTGAGAAACACCATCATTAAAGAATGGAAATATGTGGTAAGTTGTATTATGCGATCTTTCTTGCCAACTAATAAGGTTGGACCAGTAAACTTCCGTTTTAAGTTGATTGTAGTTTCTAATCGTGTTGAAAAATGAATGAAATAAACAGTGATTGAAACTAAAGTGGTAAAACATACATAATAGAAACTAAAATTTATTCAAAAGGTAAAGTTTAAAAACCTACAAAAACTTTTCTTTAAAACATTATAATAGTTAATACAGTAAACAGTGGAGCGATAAAATAAGGATTATCAAAAAAAGTGGAGTCAAGAAAATAATACTATTAAAAAAATTTTTAAAGAAGAGTTTGATACAGTTGTTCAGAAACCAAGTAAACTTTGAAGAAAAAATAAAACAATGAAAAAACATGGTAGGCACACCATTCATTAATTTTACCGTTGTGGTTGAATTTTTACTGAACTTCAAGACGTTAATGATGATTATTTGGATATAGATTCCTTTTTTCCTTTGTTTCTTTTGAATTATCTGATCCAAAACAACAAAGTAAACGTTTGGTTGATCAAATACAAGATAAATCAAGGTCAGCGTTAACATATATGATGGTGCTAAAATGAGAGAGAGAGAGAGAGAGAGAGAGAGAGAGAGAGAGAGAGAATGAGAGAAAAAAGAGATATATGGGAACACAATATAAAAGTTAACGGTTCTAAAACTGCCGTCTTTATATTGAGTAGATTTTATATACCATTCGTTCTTCTGTTTCCTCTCTGGACAGGTTTACTACGTAATAGACAGACACTCAAGTTAAAATAAGAGGTGAAACAATTGATAAACAAAAATTCATCACTTACAAAACATTCGGTACACATCTCGAAGTGTGGACACAAACATATTTAATTAGCTTTATTTTTGGTTTCTGTTTCCTCTTCTAGTTTATTAAAATTAATATGTTTGAATGTTATTAAACTTACCCTTATGGCTGATGACATAATGTACATAACTCCCATAAATATCTAATACAATTTAAGTTCATTAACTCTGTAGTGTACTCAAATCATCAATGACGGCATTTTCTAATCAAAGTTTTGATGCTAAGATAATAGCATCTGACAATGGGTTGAATATATTTGACATTTTTTCTTTATTTATTTTTCATATCTTTGTCCCAGATCACTAAAGTTAAAGTTACATCAGTTATGTATTTACATGCTCCGACTGCTTTTGTAATCTTCAATTCTTGTTTGTACACTTCAATTTCGTGATAAGTAATGTTTTTTTTTTACTTTTCTCTTCAATGAAACCCAATTATTTTGCAATTTTTGTTTTCTGCCATTTAAATAGTGCGAAAATGACAGTGGGTAGGTAAGCTTTTATTAAGATTTTGAAATACCTGAAGGTTACACCAGATAGTATCATAAATACACTCAACAATTAGAAAATATACATGATATACACTATCAATTCATTAACCCTCATTTAAACATTGAGGAGAATAATAGCGTGTTACCATCAAATAGGAGGAAAATTAATGCAAGTATCTAGAAATGGTAGTCCTGATAAAATGTTATCTCCAAACTTTATTGGTACAAGAAAGCTGGAATTAACTTTCTTATGTCTTTAGGCTTGAAAAAAGAAGAAAATAGGTGGATACCGCGGGGTGGCTAAGGAAATTGTTACAATTCTTACCCCTGTCAGTACTGTGGGGTATTACTTGAAGGTAGCCATTTCTTGCTCCCTTAGAGTAACATTGAATTTACTTTCTAATTTGACTTTGAGTTCTTCTGATGGTATTTCTAAAGGTAAGCCCGTTATATGAACATCGTTTCTCTTTCTTTCTATTACTCTCACTATTGGGGGGACTAACTACCACTTCTACGTAGTTTCCATTAATTTCCATAATTCCATTTTTTAATAAGACTGTATCTCCTTGGCATACAGTACGCCCCCTCCAATCCCATTTTGCAAGCCTAATACACTTTCTGCGGAGATCCCTCAAGCTGCAAGTGTACTAAGGACCTCCGCCTGTCACGGGCGCTGTTCTGTCTCTGCGTGTTCAAAATTTAGGAGTTGACTTACTGATTTTCTTTGTGCCATCAGAACCGAATCACCCCGACGGTTTTAGCTTCAGCAGTGAAAAAGTACTAAGCCTTTTACCTACAATGTTGCAGTTTTAGAATTTAAAACAGTTGAAAAAATTTAGAAAGACGCGAGGTGAAAAAAGCAAATCAAAGAAGAAAAAAGACGATAAAATAAGGGGAAACAAATATAAAACTAGCCTTTTTCCTCAGTACGAAACGAAGACAAAACAAAAATGCAAAAGGTTTAGATAGATGAATCTCCATGCATATATTTTATATCAAAATGTACTGCATGCACTGTTTGAGCGATGTTCTCTTGAAGTGCGATATGTGTTTCACTGTGGCTGTTCAATTGGTCATTGCAATGTGGCCAACTTTCCTTCTGAACTGTGACTGTCTATCTTTTTACGAGTTATTGGAGATTGTTTATCAGCTTCCTTTTGAGTAATATGTTTTACAATATCTGTATTTATAGCAGTGTTTAACCCTCGTCTGAATCTATCAGACGATTTAAATGTTATTGTTGTATCCATCAATTCTACTCATATTTATTACCATATAACCTATAACAAAATTGCAGTCACCACCAACAGCAACGTCCAATTCCACTTTTAAATCTGTTAATGCATTGTTGAAATTCTCTAACAACGTTTTCATTTGAGTATCTTCGTTCTCCTAAAACAAGTAGCTCTAATATTGTTTTAATAGAGTATGATACTGTCAAAACAGACTGTACAGTGTATGCTATGTATTAAACTTGACCGCCTAATATACAACTAAGGTATGAACTGATGTTTTGATTCAATTTGCAACGCCATCCTTTGTCAGTCCGCTGATATCTTGTAGAGAAAGATCAAGTCAAAATAGTCGTTGGATGAATCTTATTTGTATAGCAATTTTAATATCTTTAATTACAAGTTCTTTGGTCTTTTACTCGTAAAATCAAGTTCACGGTCAAGAGTAATGACAAAAAAGTTGTACCGCACTTACAGGTATCTTGAAAACGCGCATTCTTGTCTACACGCATTCTTGTCTTAGATGCATGCATTGGTTTTATTTTTGAGTTATAACTGTTATTATTAGTAGTTATTTTATTTTTTCCTTTTGTTGTATCTACACTCATAATCTTTTGGAAGGATAAACTCATTACAGACTAGGTCAAATTGTTTAACGTATATCATGCTGTTATTTGAATTCATTGCATTGTCATAATGTAATATTATTTTATATTCAGACAACAGTGTTCATATTTGAAAGTCAACGTGAAGCCTATAGACCTATTTTACTTACTATGGTTTTCTTTGGTCTGTTAAACGCCGATACTACATTCTACATCCAGTTGTTCCTGTCCATACTCCCATGTTAATTTTGTGGTTTATATGATGATTTATTTTAATATGAGTGATCCATGAAATAATTATTAACTTTATGTTTTTCGAACTTTTGGATATATCATATCTTAGAAATTATGTAAACTGATGTTGATTTTTGAAGATCGGAATATGATTGTTTCTATGTTGAAGATACAAGATACATACTACTCCCGGACTCTCGTGGTGAAGAGACAACAAACCTACTGCTCCAGGACTTTATGGTTAATATACAACATACCTTCTATTCCCGGTTGTAGTAGGCTACTTGTTATTGTTGGATTGTGCAATTGTACACATCCAATTCATAATTAACTCGAGGGTTGGCAAACCCAAGTGTAAAGTGCGTCCTTCCACTGTCCCAATGTCAGTACCGCAAGATTTGTCAAGACCTAAAATTTGATCTACCTCAGAATTGTATAATTTCCAATCGAGATCCAAAACAATTGTATGCATGTTTTTAATCTGGAAAAGAGTGTTTTGTTTTAAAACTGTAAACGTTACTGAAAGTAATCAATGCCATCATTAGTCCCCAACACAACTATTAAAAAAAACTACACAAGTTCAACTAGACGATCTGGGGGGTTATTTATGGCAAGACAGTCTTACATAGCCATGAGTCACTCGTTCGTAATATTGGCTTAAACCTGATTTTGGAAAGAAATGCAGCTTTAACATTTCAGTCCTCTCAATCTCTATTATCTATGTTCAGTTGATTTAAGGACACGTTCTAATAAGTTATACAACGAGGTATACTTTAAAGGTTGACATTATGTGCTCTTCAAGCTGGAAGAAACTCGAAAATCCGGAAAAAATCAAGTACTGGGTATGAGTGACTACGTCCCTTTCCAAACATATGCTTTATTTTTCTCTGCAGTCGTGTGTCTGAAACATGCTCCTGCATTATAATGGGTAAACTTCTTAAAATTTCACCTACATACTACATTTTGCAGTTAAAACAATACGCTACATAGACTAAATTATGTGTCACACACAAAATATGTTACTTAATTCTAACATTCCTACCTGTATTTAAGCTTTTTTGAATGTCTGAATGAAATAGATAATCACACAGTTTACAACCCTTACCTACACAATTAATTTTACCTGAATTTTCGATACTCGATAGTTTGAATCTCACTAAAAACGTCCTTCGAGTTCTTATTGCGTTTATAAGCTATACACAAAGTGTTTTGAAAACTTCATTAAACTTTTTGACATGTCACCAAATTATGGTTTAGCATGCTTTGATGCAGAAGCTGAACGTTGTTTGAAATGAGCAATGAACAGAATTATTTCGTGGTTTTCTTGTGAATTCTTATCGTTTCTAATGCCTCAGATTTAATTTCCCTGTGTTATCTGACTTTCTAACCTCTTGTAGTCCCGAGAAAAGCAACAAACAATAGTCGTGAAAGTCTTTTTCACTGTTTTTCAAATTCGGCAGAATCTCAGTATCGGGGATTTAACAATAATCTTGAACGTATACCGTTGATGAAAAATATTTGTTACGCAGCAATTGATCAGTGTCACATACTTAAAATATACCCTAGTATCCAGATTATCTTCCTTTGCAAAGTTATTTCCTTTGAAAACTGTTTCATCTGAAATCAATAAACCTAACATAGAGAATTAAAGGCTTTTGGGCCTTAGTAAATATATCTTTCTCCCATTCAGCCACATAACTGTCTGCATAAGCTGGATAAAACTCCCATTCAGACACATAACTGTCTGCAGAAGCTGGATAAAAAGTCTTTCGCATACATGTATCTTACATTTGGAGATAATTGTTTTCATTAAAACTAAAGTCATTCGTTTCCAAGAGGCAGATAGTTGCGACTAGATAGATAAATATGTAGATAAATAGGTAGATATAGAGAAAAATAGATGTGTGGGTGGGGAAGTAGGTGGGTTGACAGAGGGACGGATGGAAGGCTGTACGGACAGACGGGTAGATAGATAGATAAATAGATATATAGAGTTCCTCGTTAGTATACAATCGCTTCGACATAACTTGTTTATAATTATCTATCTACCACTTCAGACACGTAAACATACATTAATATTTTGATCTGATACAATTTCACACATTGCCATAATATGTACCGCCTTGTAACTGAGAAGACCTTAAGTAATTTGTGCTCAAGTCAATTATTGTATCATAACGTTATTCAATATGTTTTCATCAGTTCTGACCAATAGAATCAATGAGAACACTGAAACTTGGCCGGAACAAACTATTTCTAACCAGCACAATCTAGCCCTAAATAATCGTATAACCAAAGTCAGTGAAGCGTACAAAATGGGTTACAGTTCTCTCCTTTTGTCATGATGGTGTAGTACTAGTAAATATTCATACCTTCACCAAGTGGTATGATTCCAAGTATAACAGTATATATACTATCTAAATTCTAATGGCTAATCCGATCAGTATTTCCAGAGACGCCAGCCATTCGTTCTTTTGGTTAACAATGAAGAAATGCGGATTACTACTTGTCGTCTGTTTCTCGCTGTATGTTCGGTCAGGTATGCCTCTCCTTCTACCCATCTCACTTACCTCTGTGTGTGTGTTTGTGTGTGTGTGTGTGTGTACCTATATCAACGACTTTGAACCATCCTTTATTGGGGATGTGTGCATGGTCGAGGGGGTATGGGGGTTGGTAGGTGCAGGCGAGGCGATGTGTGATGTAATCCGTGGACCCCTGGTCGAATATCAGTAGAGTACGAATTAGAAATTATCTAACCTGTATGATAATATTCTTTCTCCATATTTAAAAAATTCACTTTATATTATCACTAATACTCCTGTAGGATACAGGGATAGCACTTTCCGCTCTGTATGGTGTTTATTTTTTGTAACTCACTGTAATAACCTCTATATACTTTGATTTCTGTTGTAGGAATCCATCGTGAATGTGTACTTAGATGAGAATTAATTACTCGTTCTATACGCGTTTGTGTCTGCTACCTACGAATATATCAGTGACTTTGTAGCATCCTTTATTGGGGATGTGTAAATGGTCGATGGAGTATGGGGTGGGTGGTACGAGCAAGCAAGGCGATGGGTACCGTAACCCGCGTACCTTGGTTCGAAACTCGGTAGAGTACGAATTAAAAGTTCTCTAACCTCTATGATAATAGTCTTTCTCCATATATATATATATATATATATATATATATATATATATATATATATATATATATATTACATGCGTGTATTTCATGTATCCTTTCTGCATTTCGCCCATTGTAACTAACGTATTTTTACTGAGTTTGAAAAGCTTTTTGGAAGATTCAAATATTCTAAACCTTCAAATAGCATTGACATTGTAGAAAGGCTTAATTGAAAAGACAAAGTTATCCTGAGTAAATATTTGCTTATCCTGAGAACATATTTGCCTATGTTTACAAAAAGAGCGGCTAAGCCTACCATCAAGCATGGATTCAACCTCAGATCAATACAGTTTGTTATCTACCAAGTTTAAGTTTAGATTAAGTTAATGACAAAAGTGTATTAGAAATAGTGACATAATTCCAGATCTATCTGCATTTAAACAAAAACGTTTCCTACTGCGGACATCGAGACCATATCAAAATAGACGTTAGCGTGTGATTCGGCTACCATTCTTTCAAAATCGTTAAAAAACAGGTAAACGAAACAAAAATAGACCGCTTTGGTATCTCATGTTTTGTCCACTCGTTATTGAAAATCCGCATGGTATTACGGGGACGCGCTGGGGATAGGCCTTGAGCCAGAAAGCTGTCGTTATGACAGTTATGTCGTTCCTATCGTTTCGACATACACCACACAGCCTATTATAAACTTCCAGCGAGACTTCTTGTACTCTTCCGCATGCTATTAATTATTTTTGCTGTCACTTTGTCAATTACAATCGAAACAAATGCCTTGTGCGCGTTAAACCGTACTTCATTTTTGACCGTAACGTATTTATCATGCTCATAGATGATGAACTTAAACTCCTCCTTAGAGAGGATATGATCTGCAATCGCCTTAGACACGTGGTATTGAGCTTGGTTTCGGCTAAGATGCGGATTTCGTTGTGCTTTTGGCTTTCATGGTGAGGTGGCGGCTGATAAAAGTTCATGCAACGGAAACTAGTCCACAGCTCAAAGCAGTGATCTCAAGGACAATTGCAATTGGGAGGCAATGATGGTTAATAGGATTCCAATGCCTGCCACTCCACTGTCCTGAGACAGTTGTCAGTGCGGCGCCAACGCCATACACCGCGTTCATTGTGCGCCGGTACGTTTTGTAGAGACCATGTCGCTGTTCAGTCTCTGCACGCAGGACAATTTGAACCTCGGAGATTTGTTTTAGGCGAAGTCCTAGGGATCTTCTGGTTTTGGGTACAGTGACATGAAACAACTCGTCGAAGAGGAGCGTGATGTGACAGTTTAATTGGACTGGAGGGTCAGAGGTCTTAATAGCGATGTCTCCTCTGCGGACATGCATCTCTAACCGATCGCCATGGTGTACTGGTAAGATGGCGATAGTATCACACGAAATGTCTGTGTCCTTAATGTCTTTAGATGCAGAAATAATAGGGTCTCCAACACTCCCGCAAACACGCTTGCCTTCTGGATGATATTTCTGCGATTTTCTTCTGCGGGTGAGACGAGTGAGAGATGGCGTTACATAACCTGAATTACAGGTTATTGCAGTAGCTATCGTTTCGCTGAATGTCGTTTTTAGATTTGTCATTGCAATAGCAATTGGGCTCGCAACCTCCTGATGGTAGTACTTTTGGCCGTTGTGCCAACAGCGAAACGCATTTACCCCTAACTGAGCGCGGGTTGGCTTAGAGCGCTCTGGATGTTCCAAGTGGTCAATGTATATCTGATTTGCATCGTCGTTCCATCCCAGTTGGAACTGGTACTTATCAACTCTAAGTTCTCACAGATACTCTTCCACAAGTGGCTTGTATTTCTTGTCGATGTCAGTCACTTGTTTTACAAGCTGCGACAATACTCAGTCGTCGATCTCAGGATTGTCAGGCGGCACCAATGATTAAGTTTATTGTCTGGTTGCTTTCCCATAGCTTTTTTTCTAAGCTATGTGAGTTGTGAAAGCCGAAGATGGTTAAAATGGTTGAGAATCCGGTTGGCTGTGCGTTGAGGTTTAGACCCTCGTACCTAATGGTGTGTCTGGCGGCAAACATAGGCGCAAAGCTAGTTGTAAGGTTTTCGTGCGAGACATTAACCAAAACGGCAGTGCTGACATATGTGCCATTAACACCCCGTTCACACAAATTGAAATCAGTACCCTTGTTCCAAGTCCCGTGGAGGTTAATGAAGCAATAATCCACGCCCGGGATGGTGATAGTGTTGTTGTTGCTGCTGAGGGTAAAACCACCAACGTTTTAAATGTCTTGAGTTGAAATCCCAGCGATACAAACCAGAGGCATTTATTGCGTTAACCTCCGCAATTGATGTGGTTTTCTCTGCCGTTAAGTACACAACCTTAAAGGTGGCACCAGTGTATGCGCTGGATATGCTAGCACTATCCACCTCGCGGCCGGGAATTTCAGAATATAAGGCAACATTAAACGGGGTAATTGCCCGAAGGCACCCGCAGAGCCACCGCCAAAAGAAGCCAGGACAAGGTAAACGCATTGTATGTTAATCGCACGCGTCTTTAATTTGAAAGGCGATAGTGCACTGAAGCATCTTAACCAGTAGCTTTTTATCATCCAAGATGATTATCGAGAGTTCCTGGATATCAACTTCACACAGTTTACACCAACTTGGTCTTCTATAGGAGACGGTACGCGTGGGCACATAGGACTTGCCGTCCACATGAACAACTTGCAGCAGGGTGCTGTTTTGTCTGTCAGTGGTACTACCAGTTGTGGTTATTTGGTCGATGCGGACATTGAACCGCGGGATGTTGATAAACGCTGGTGGATTGGGTGCCATAGGTCCTGGCCCCCAGCAGGGGTAGTTGAATCCCAGGATGCAACCAAGTGCGTTGCTGGAATTGACAGTGAGGTCTGTCTTAGTGAGTGAGCGTAATGGCGACCCACCTGGTCGCCGCGCTGTAGTACGCATTCATTTCCGGCTATAATACGACGCGATATATAGCTGCGGCCGAGTCTTTAACAATAACGATGTAGAGAGAGTGCACAGATCCACGAACTGCTGATCAAACTTGACATACATGTTCGCGATGGTGTTTCGTTTCTGACCAAATTTACTGATGTATTCGATAATTACGTGCCAGAACGCCCCATCTCATAAAAGAGTAGTGTGGATGATTGGTTCTCCGGAACGGCAGACGGCAGGATGAAGTTTTGGCAGAACCAGCTGATCTTTACTGTTTGGTATATGACCACTTGTTGTGGCGTCAGCGTACGCGACCACAGGTTGTCTGCGGGAACAACAGGGCTGCCGGAGATGGTGCACAGATTTTATCGATTCCATGTCTAATACCATATGAAAAAGAATTTTACCCAGATGCGGTTTTCCTTTCGAGGCCAGAAAGACTGGAATGCGTATAGCAACGACATCAACATTGTTGCCAACGAGAGCTTTTGCAACGAGTTTGGTGTAGACAAAATCTTGGACTGGCAGCAGAGGCTCAGCGCAAACTAAGGCTTGGGTACGATGACTTTAGCATCAACAGTGGTTATCAGCCTTTCATTGGTGGTGTATGGTACCAAAACGTCTATGCGTTTTACCATTGCAAGGAAACACAAAGTTTACTACTTCCAGCAGGGTGGCGAGGTTAAAAACGGGTTTGTGTATTTCACGCTGGGCAAGTCGCAGGGCTTGACCGGAACCGGGTTAGAGCGTCTCAGTGAAAGCATTTGGTCAATCCTGGGAGCAGAAACCCAAATGCTCAGCTCAAGCATGCGACCAGAGTCTTTTACCGTACACAAACGGTTTCTCGAACTTGTTAAAGCAATGATCAAGCTCGCAGAGGGTGCCCCAGGATGTTGAAAAAACTACCATCATATGCTCGGGAACGCCAGAAGCAAGCAACAGTATGTTCTTTGAGGATGCCTTTAAATAGTCCTTAATATCGAGCTTAAACTTGGCACCCTGCGGGATATAACAACGATCCCAAAAAAAAAAAAAAATCAAGAAGAGGAGGACTTCGACCCGCCTGCGAAAAACATGTAATCAGCGCAAAACAACGCCATGTAAAAGTGCACACATCAAAAGAAGTCAAAGACCACGAGGTCAACAAAACGGCGAAAGTCGTGGGCTGTATTGCGGCGTGCCTCGAGGTCATCTGGCTTCTACGCCATTAGAACGAGCGCCTGCCCTGCGCCGACCTAGCTTTCGGCCTGCCAGCGTTTGTTAAAGTAAGAGTGGAGAAAGGTAAAAAAATGCTACCGCTATCGTAATAACAAGCACCTCCAAATTTGCAGCCAGCCAGCCAATTACATTGCCAGCTTTAGTGGAAACGATACAATAGTGCCAATAACTCTGGTCAGCGCCGCTTAAAACCTTTCTGCGAACGTTTACAGCATCCCAGCCAGCCGCTCCAGCTGTTGTTTTTACCCATTCTTTTGCACCGCCTGATTCAAGTTTAGGTGCTGGAGCTGGCGGTGGCGTTGTGCTGCCTCCGCCTGTGACTGCCAACTTAATTGTGCTTATGGTAAAGTCATGACAAGCGAGACTATAGTGACACCCTGTTGACGTTAGAGTGTTGGCAGCTAGTTGATGAGGGCAAAACCTCGTCGATAATTTTGTTGATGTTCCACTGAATAGAGGTAACTTGGTTGCCAAGCACTCCTCGTAAATTATTGGAAATCGTTAGTTAATCCTCTAGATCTGTAACGCGGGCTTGTGTCTGCTCGCGATCTGTTCAATCTTGCACATCAGCCACAATTTATCTCTCCGCGGCCAGGTCTCGGTCGAGCTCCACAATGTAAGAAAGAGTAATCGAAAGCGCAGCGCGATGCGTCTGATGCTCCTTGTTTAGTCCAAGGATCTTTCAGAGGTTTGTGTACTGCCGCTTCCTCGAGCGATGTGTCCTCCGAGCCCAAAGCAGCGAGCAGCTCATCATCTGTCAGTCTTGTTGTTTTGGTCGGGATTCTTTCTTGAGCTTTGGGGAGCTTTCTTTGGGATTCAGTCGACAGCCACACCTCCTTGGCGCATAACGCTCAGACGAAATCAATTCCTTTCTGCCTTTGTAGCGTGGATGTAGACAAGAATTTACTTGGGTCGTTTTTTCTAGTCAGAAGAATCCAGTTTTGACGCCACTTTACTGTAAGGTCGCCGTCCTGTTCTGCCATAAACTTGAGATTGGTGGTGTGCTTTTCGGAAAATCCCAGACTTTTGCGATACGCATCAAACTTAGCTAGATGTTGTTCTAGTCTCCTAGCCGATACATCGTCTTCCTTCCACCCGGCTGGCGTCTCTTTGCCGCTGGCCCATAAAAAGAATTTCCGTCTGTAGCTCTCCTGTCTCATTGACTTCGGTGGTAAGTGTGGTCGCATGTTTGGTGAGTAGATAGTCTTCACGACCACCAAAGTCAAAGCCACCTTCAGCTATGTCTTGCTATCATGCAATGCGCTCGTATTAGAAAAGTACACGTGTACTCCAATAGGACTGCAAGCATGTCTCAATACCAAAACAAACTTGATCCATTTCGCTCAATCTGCCGCGCTTGGTATTAAGGGAGACTAGAGCACCATTGTGCTGCCCAATAACCCAAGAACCATAGACCAAACACCAGCTACGTGGGCTACGTGGCCTATAATTATTTCTAACCAAATGCAAGTGCTGGTGATTTTTGGACTGTCTAGTTAGAACCGGATCTGCTCGATTGTAGATCAATAACTGAGAGACCGGCAGACTTCTAAACTTTTGAAAATTGCAAAGACGCAATTGATACTAAGCTCACAGCAATATACTACAGCGCGCGAGGTTACTGGAAGGGCGTGGCAGCTATCAAACAGCTGGTAGAAGCTGTCAAGATATTGGCTAAGCACGGGGTGCATGTGATGTGGGACGAAGCCAGAGTCCACCGTGAGCAGGGCAATGTGGAGACGTTTAATTGTCCTCTAGTTTAGCGGCTTTTTGGACACCATTACACACAGGAGATGTTGCTTTCCGAGGGCGCAAATATAAAGCGCAGCACTGGGTGGGTTCGTCGCGTGCCAGCCATTGCATCGGTTCTAAACGGCGATGTCACACGGCACAAAGGCGAGAAACCAATTGATGCCATTCGTAAAACTGCGGTGAGGGCTACGTCTGAGTCGTCTGTGACGTGGTCGTTTAGTCCGGAAGAGCAACGCCCACCTTCAAATACATGAATGCGGTACCTATATATACCTGGTGAGCTTGAAAGCTGACCACGCCTCGCCACCGACCCTGTGTCGTCTATGAAGGTCTACAGACTCGAGTGTGTGGCTGCTAAAACCGGCTGATCCGTGCTATAGTATATGTTTGTGCGTCAAGACTTGCAGGTTGTGCCTTCTGGCACGTAACTACCACCGGGCTGTGTCCTCAGTCAACATAGCTAAAGTCGAAACCGCTATCTTGCTTGTGAAATGGACCCTCTTGACAAAAGCGGATTAGCACTTCCTTTTTTCTTCTGCACTCCAGACAGGTCAACCTCACATTGCCCTTCGGTGTCCCTGGGCTTTATCCAGGAGGTCCACACTGAATTGCTGTATGTCCTTTTGGCTCGTAGAACTAGAGCGTTTGGATGTGCATGCGGCACAGCGGCCTCCCCGGATTGCATAGTAACCATTGGTCTTTTCCCGCTTCTTTTATGCGACAAGCTTCTTTTACATAACCAGGCGGATTTCCTGCACATTATATGCATACTTAACTTCGACCTCCTCATCCGGTGGTGGAGTGACACGCTCGAGATGAGACAGGTACTCCACACGGGACACAGCCGTATGCGCGAGATTGAACTACAGGAGGTAGTCATCGACAATTGATACAGTGCGAGGAGTTTTGGTGGTAAACCCCTGGGAGCTGGGCAAAGTGATCGTATAACCAGTTTGGGTTTTCATAGCACGTTTGGTGCATGTTATTGGTTACCTCACGATGTCGTCCCGCCTCTCGTCAGTACCTCGAACGGTAACAAATATGTTTTGGAGCCATTGTCCTGTGGGTGGTATTGTAGAGGGACCGGCGTGACGAAAAAGTGTTTATGTGACTCACGAACAAGAGTTTCTATCCCCCGTCCTGCACAGCGGTACGTTAGACCACAGCATATCAGTTGGATTCCACTGCTTCTCAAATGAGCTCCTGCAACGACAGGCCGGAAGGACCTTGCGGATCTCCTGGCACTAGACAATGTCAAATTTGAAGCGTATTCTCTTTTTTAGATTTATAAGGGACCTCGTTCTTGGCACGGTAGTCTTCCTCAACATCTTTGTAGTACCCCTCGAGTTCCACGTTTGCGCGCTGCCAGTCATGTGGCGGCACTACAGCGATGGACGGAAGTTGCCCTTGTCATTACAGCAAACAATCTTCAGCCATCAGAGAAAGGTCTCAAGAATCAGGCAGGGGACTGTGAAGATCTGGTCTCAGATAATTACTCGCGGGACGACTTTCTTCCCCATGCGTTCTGGGGTCCATATTTGTTGGCTCTTGTAGTGGAAAAAGCTATGTTAGTTTTGTGCGCGGACGCCATTTGCAGACATCTCTTTCGCGAGGTGGGTTGGCGTAAAGGACCAGCAGATGGCGGTTTTAAATACGTAAATCGCTCGTGTGGTCTTTTCAGAGCCTCCACCTCTGTTGAGGTGGGAAAGATGTTGCGTTGCCAGCGCGTCGCCGGCACTGGGAGCTGTCGCGTTCCGTACTTGGGTCTTGCACCGCGCTCAGTACTCGGTTCTTGGGTATGTATGCAGCGCTGTCAATGAAGGCCAGGAGCTTTTCCTCCTTGAAACGCCACGGTCCCAAGCTGTTGTCGGGTCTATCATCATGGACCGTACACTGGAGGACGGCGCAGACAAAGCAGAAGAGCTCCCCCTCGAAGTACGCTTCGACGCCTTCCAACCGGGCAGGTGCGTGGGCTTGATGAAGACGAATTCAGTTGAAGCATGCAAAGCCTTGGTTGGAAACCTTTGCAGCATACTTATGAGGCTGATGCCCAATTATCCAAGTATTCACGCGTAGAGCCGCGTGTACCGCGGGTGCGAACCGTTGTATTATATAATGACGTGCCTAAGAGGTGCATTTTCATAACCGACCAGGGCGATGATCTTGCGGCAGGTGCGCACCAGGTAGTCCAGCTTCCCCAGTACAGTTTCCAGCAGGCGCGTAATGCGCCCGAATTAATTTAGACTGCAGTCTAAGAAGTTTCCGATTATGATACGACCTATTTCCTTGTCCTCTGATAGCCAGACATTCGTCTGTTTCTTGTAGGAGATGATGAATTCGGCCACTTCGCAGTGTACGAGCACGCCCATCTCGACCATGAACCGCAAAAGCGCGATGGGGTCACAGTCAAGGTCGTTTTGAGCAGCCTCGTCTTCCCCAGGGTTGCTGATGTGACGGCCGAATCACTCAGAAATTACTGGCTGGCAGCCGGTTGCAGCTGTGCGAACCCCGTTAAGTCCACCACGGGGAGCGGACCATTGACAGCCACACTGGTCATCCCTTCGCACGGCTGGCAGAGCAGTTCAAAGTATGGGGTGCACTCTCCCATGCCCAGGAAGCTGCTGGGGTAACAGGCGGCTACGTTGAGGCTCACAATCTTTAACACGTTGTAGCCGCTGTGGCTGTTCTATAGACCGCCATGACTTAAATCGACGCATGCCCTCTGGACGTCCTGTAGCATGCTGCGGGCGTGGGCTTCCAGCCGTTTCGTTCTCTCGTTCCGCTAACTTGGGCAGAGGCCACACGAAGGCTTTGGCCTTCAGCTCTTCAGCGGCATAGCGCGAAGTTATGTACGTCCTGCAGGATCTGATGATCTGCACGTGTTTTTCTCTGGTCATAAAGTACCTGTCGTCTGCCATCACGAACTGTTTCACTAGCTTGGAGTCAAGCAACCAACGATCTACACGGCCTTTGGACCATCTCTGGTGACTCCCAGGATGGCCTCCCAAACGTGGCCCACGTATAACTCTATCTTGCGCACCGTCGCCAAGTGAATGGTCGCTGGCCAGGTGTGCCCATTGTGGAAAATGAGCTCGACCTCCGGGACCCTTCAGCGGTAGTTCACGCTGTTGTTGATATCGCCACCGTCGATGTCCCCTTAGGATGATCCTTCACTTGAGACTTTTCTCCAGGTCGGCCATTTAGCCGTTCGTTGTTCCTGTTTCGTTTAACCCGCCTCTGCCACACCGCCAACATCTGTTGGCGGGCCTCTGGCAGGCCCAGCCCGCTGGCGGTGTTATGAAAGAGTTCCATCACCCGATGGGCAATGCAGTTACAATCTCCGTCCCGGAGGGGCCCCAGGTTGTTGAGGTCGAACTCCCGCATTTCGTAGAGGCCATATACCACTGCTGCCACCGGGTAAGCGTTTTCATAGTAGGGCGTCAACGCCGGTAGGTAGCCCATGCCTTGTTTCACGCCTGCTTGTGACCGTTTCCCCGCATTAAGCGCATCTGCCCTCACAAGTCGAACTTGTCCACAACAGTCCTGACGCGGATGTAGAATTCTCTAGTCGCGGGAATGGCCGCGAAGATGGCGGCCGCTTGCTTGTCGCTTATCTGGCTGTTAAGGATCAGACACCCGCCTCGCACTATGTGCCCTGGCAATATGTCTAGGTCCCCGAACCCAAATGGGTCATCCTCTTCCTCGTGAATTCTTGCTTGGCTTCACGGAAGCTGCGGTACCAACCCCTATCCAAGTTTCTGAGAATAGGCACATATGCGGCGCTACCTTGTCAAGGTCAAACGGATCTTCGGGCGGCTCAGGCTCGATGGCGCAAAGGCGAGCAAATTTGCACCCAGCTTCCTCTGCTGTCCGCTCTGCTATCTCAAGTCTCGCAAGCTCTGCACGGGTCGCCCTCAGGCGATCGAGCTTTTCCCATGAGGAACTGCATCACTTCGCGTCTCCTGGGCTAAGGGGATAGGACCACGTCAATGTCTCGTACTCTTCCTGCGCTGCACGCGCCAGCTGTTCACGTGACATCACTGCATCATCTCTGCGGTATACGCAACGCTATGTATCTCTAATAAAACCCCAACTCTGTACTACGCAACACATTTTGCTTCGCACAAAAGTAAGTGTTGCCGCCCTAGCACAGACGCATTTAGCCTCGCAGCTCAGCGATCACCAGCCCATCTTACACCCTTACCTTTTTTTCCTTGCGATGTGGCTTGGCCCATGTCTTGTTGATGTCGTATGCCCGACACAGCCACTCTTCTGTACGAGCCCGCTTTCCGCATAAACGGCACTGGTAGCGCGTACCCCTTTCTCAGTCTTTGCTAATGCACCTTGCAGTATTCTATGTCAAACGGCTCCTCGCATCGCTCTGTTTCTCCCAGCAGCAGTCACCCGTACATACTGTAGGATCTCATCTTTTCGGTACATACAGTGGAACAGATATTTCCATTAAAAAAACTGACCCGCTGCGGCCCAAGACCTTAACGATTTTACGCACACCCAGAAATAATACATGCTGGTTATAAGCTATGGTATCATATGCATCCCGGTTGTATACTCCTGTGTTTGGGCCGGCATGGGAGGGGTGGGTGGACAAACCCTTCTTCCTCTGGAGATAAGCATCTATTTTGAACATGCCGTCGGACTCCATCCCCCACCCCCATTCCCACCCCCACCCCGCTTCTCTGGTTTCTAAAACATCAATAAAATCGACACAAATGCTAAGATATAGTTGTTCATATAAAACTATGTACAGAATCAAAAAAAAAAATTGAAAAGATGCATCTCTTAAAGGCGTTTTCAAAATCAAATGACTCATTTATTTAAGTATTTTATATAAAAAAATTAGCGTGCTTTCATTTGACCCACCAATTTTCGTTCGTTTTTTAAAAACTGATATAAATCCTTTTATCGATGCAAAGTACGTTAGAAATCTGGATGTAAAAAGTTGATAACATATTATTAAAAGTCATGTACAGAGGAAAGCACAATTTAATGCAACATAAAAACAGGGCAAGAGGTTCAATATAAAAAGATACCATTAATACCAAAACTAGTTCTGCGACATGTCAATTTTACACTTTGTCGCACTTACTATGGACCAATTTCCAACATATTTCAATATTAACAATTTCTAGATGAAAAATGGTTGAGTAGTCTGCTACCTTATTAGCACAACACATTACGTTGCAAGTCACACTTATTTCCTTATTAGTTGTCCATGAAGGAAACAATATCTGAAATTTTTACTCAACATTTTTTCTCCCATTGCTGCCTACATAAAATATGTTTCAATGTACTAGTACGTTTGATTATGGAACGAAACCACTATTATTATTATTATTATTATTATTATTATTAATATTATCAGTATTATTATTATCGTAATAATAATAATGATTATGAAAATAATAATAATACTAGTTTTAGTATTAATATTACTTTTATTTTAAGTATTATTATTAGTAGTAGTAGTACTATTACGAAACTTTATTGAATTACTGGGAAAATGGCCGATACGTGTTCTTAATTGCGAATTTTAAAAACGTATTTATTTTTTTGTTTATTTATTTGTTTTATTATTTATTCCTATAGCGACTAATCGGAAATCACCGATGGCCGAGTGCTTTATGTGTATCACACATTCCTTCGTTCATTCGTTCGTTTCTTTCCTTTGCATTCTCTACCTTTGTCTTCTCTCCGTTTTTCCAGCACCCACCGACTCGGAAATGGTCTGGCTGAAAGATGTGACCACAAGTTTCCAGACAGACAAACGGACAATTGGTGACTCTGACCTCCCTGATGATTTGACCTTTCACCTCAGTCGCAGGTCAGAAGCACTGACGTTAAACTTGAGAAGGAATCACGAAATTGATCCAAATGCTGCAATCTATGTTGTGCGAAAATTGAAAGACGGTCGATCCCTGCTGAAGAAAACATTAAATTTGGAAAAGGAGGTAAACTTTCAACAGGTTACAACAAAAGAGTGTTGTTGTATTAATCGCTGCTTTCTTAACAATACATGTATTGATAGTATATATATATATATATATGGTGTTTCCGAAACACTTTTAGACAACGCAATAGATATAATGCCAAAAGAGAGCTCAGTTGGAGAATTACAAATGTAGCATCACCAGCTTAAATTTCCGTATGTTTTTTATGGTGATTTTGAATCCCTCGGCATACCATGCCCAAAGTCTCCATGATGAGCACCAGCAAAATGTAATAGTGACACTTATATTAAAGACTGATACAAATACTCAAGTTACTTCATGATTTTGCATCTAGGTGAATTCTCAAAAAACTTACAAACAAAGTTAAATACAGAGTAACCGATTTTATTAAGGTGTTTTACAAGTGGTTGTGTAAGATAGCAAAATTACTGTACAACCAATTAGGACCTAAACATGCAAAACTTAAGGCGTTGATGGAGGGTCAGAAAACATATTACAATGCAACTAACATTTGTAATATCCGCTAGAAAAGAATTAAACATGCTAAAGTTGGCAATCATAATCACTTGACTAGAATGTATATAGGTCCTGTTCATAACTGTTGCAACTTGAATTATAAATATCCAAGTTCATCCCTTTGTTCATTCACATCCTCTCAGGATATGATTAGCATCTCTTTATCAAGGAGTTGGTACCTCAAGATCCCGACTTTGATATAAAAAGTATACCTAACACTGATGAGAAGTGCACATGAATTAGTAAAGACTTTGAAAGTGATACGTTTCATTGAAGATGAAAAAGAACTCTGTTAAAACTTATGTTTGATTCGTAGATAGTTATAGATTTATAGGTCAAGTTCTTGCACAGTTAGTTAAGAATTTAATCGACAAAAAGGTTATTGAAAAAATGAAACACTTTGTACAGATGGATGTGATGCGATGTTTCATTTCAACCTTAAATCATTAGGTGACATGGAGGATCCTGCTGTGGCATGATTGGTCAAAGGAATTTAGCTTTTGACCTTCGCAGCTGTAATAGTCCAAGTGTTCGCACCGTACATCACGACTGGTAGGATGTATGCGTTATACAATCGGATTTTTGCAATAAGGCTGATGTTTGAGCGATATATATATATATATATATATATATATATATATATATATATATATATATATATATATATATATATATCAATAGTTTCATGTAGCTATGGGCGATTTCGATGCGGCGCTTGATATTTCGTTCGCTACTGCCTGAGCTAGAAGTAAGCAGCGGAGATACGTAAACGAGTCAAGTACCTCAAATTCGTAACCCTGTGGTAACTTAGCTGTCGTGATTGCTTGAGGTCTGGTCGTTTGGATTTTGGTCTTGCTTAAGTGATCTCTAGTCCGAACGTTTTTGCTTCCTCCTGCACGATTCCCGGGCTGGGCAGAAAAGTCTGTATTATTTTATACAGTAGAGCGACGTCATCGGCATAATCAAGGTTGGAGAAACCTGGTCACCTATGGTTTTACTCAGCTGTCCCTTCTGTGCAGTTCGTTCCAGCGTCCAGTCCACTAGTATCAGGAAAATGTTCGGGGCGATGGTCCACCCCTATCGAACGCGGATGTTGATATGGAAGTTTTGCGAGCATTCCCCATATATTCGGACGCAGCTGATGGCGTCGGTATAGAGGACGTCCATTAGGGATGACAGCCTTGTCAGGGAGTCGTATCCTTTTGTGTCGAAGACAGAGGGCGGCGTATGGATGGGGTTAGTGGTTCACCTTCCTAGTGTAAATCGGCTCTGTTCTTTCCTGCTCAGTTCCAATAATCGGTCTTTCAGTCTGGTTAGTGGATAGTGGCGAAAGTCTTTCCCAGCACTTATACCAGGGTAAGGCTGCGGTAATCGCTGCAGTCCTCCTAATACCCTTGCCTTTGTAGAAGATCAAGATGATACCCTTTTTTCAATCATCAAGGATGTCGATCGTCTACAATACAGAACGAAATATCCTGGTAAGAAACTTTATGAAGTAATCGCCTCCTGCTTTCAGTAATTCGCTCGTGATGCTACGAATCCCAGCTGCTTTCCCGTTTTTCAATTTCATAAGTGCTGCTGTTACTTCGATCTCCGTTGGTGGACCAACATTTATGCTATGAGCTGGTGAGGCTAGCATGACGAAGTCTTTGGGTTCCTGAAATTGGGTGTCGAGAGGCCTGTTTTGGAGCCTGGTGAAGTTTTCTCGCCATCAATCTAGCTTCTACTTGCTGTCGCATGCAATTTTGCACACTGAATCTTCAATAGGGCTAGATGATGATCCAGAAAACAGCCTGACAATTAGCAAATGCGTCCCTACTGCAGCCTCTGGCTAGAGCCTTATCTGCTTCTATCGGACCAGTTTTGCTTATCCACTGTTAGCTGTTTCTTTCGGATCATGTTAAGATTGGGACAGGCTGTTAAATTACCTTGGAGTCTGGCAGATCTTCTGGATCCAATGACATCCAGTGTTTTGCTCGAGAGCTAATCTTTTTTACCTGCTTTGCTTGACACAGATGTAGTTTGACGGTGTGATTCATTACATCACGGAAACCCTTCTAGGATTGTCCCTCGTTCTCGGATAGCGCTGAAATGCAATTTCGGACCTCGGTTGCTTAACCGTGCACCACGAAAATGTCATATCTCACTGGTTTTGTAAACTTTTTTCGGCAGCAGTTCAGTTAAGGTCGACATTTTAGCAATGGCGGGTCGGTGATCGGAGTCAATATTGCCTTAAATGCGTTTTTCGATAGAGCCATGGCCACCCAACAAGTCAGTCAACTCCATAATATGGGCCACTATTAAGCATATATATGGAAACATGACCGTGACTGTGGCGTACACTCCAACTAACGAGACTGCTGACATGAAGAAAAAAAGGTTTCTATTTGACACTGGAGGTCACGATGCGTATGGTGAAAGGAAACAGTATAATTATACACCTTGGGGACTTTAATGCAGTTTCCGGCACAACACGAACGCTATTATCGCACGTGTTTGGACCATACGGGAGTGGAGTACCGAACGATAAATCTGTGCGGGGAAAAAAATGATATTTTGTAGCTCCTGGTTCAGGTGACCAGACATCCATCACAAAACTCATGGATTTCAAACGACGGTTAGATGTTGCAAGGAAATTGATCACATCCATGTAAACGGCACGTCCGAAAACAGCAGCTTATAATCAAACCTGCATATTTATCTACCTATATATTCTCTCAAAAACTCTTTATCTAATGAACCACATACACAATCAGAACAAAACTGTATTACCTGCCCAGTTACCCACCGACCCATTTACTCACACAAATATCTACTTTAATACCAAACGAACTGCAATCAACTTACATATTTATTTACCTGCCTACTTAACTAAATATCTACAGTTTGAAATATTTACATCCTGTCTATCTTCCAATCTAAATTTATACGTATTTATTTGAATAGGATGTGGCTTACTACCAAGACTGGGAGAATGGAGCATTCATGACCGTCAGATGTGTCAAAAGATCAAGTGAACAGTGTGACAGAGTCATCGTAAGTTATTATGCAATTAACAAGTATAAACTATACAGGCAAAGTTCTTATATTTTGCTGTAACTCCAGGAGTCGCTGGTTCGTTACTATCACTACAACAATGAAAAGAAGACCAACAAACACTTTGACGTGTCTGCAGGTACAAATAGCACTCCAAGACCCATGTCAACAACAACAAACCTTGGTTTTCATAGACCTACATAGTGGCAGGTAAAGTCTACTGCACCATATTCCCAAAAAATATCTAAGATTGGCGAAACGTGGAAAATACGTAAATTTAATTTGTCAAATTGGTATATTTTCTTTTTATGTAATCCTGGACTTTTTGTCAAAGCAATGCAAATATGTTCGTCGTACAAAAATACAAATAATTTCTGTATGTCAACCAAGAGAGACTCTTGAGCCTTACACAAGCAACAAGCAGCTCGTATTGTGCTGCTTCATTTGAGATGGACTGAATTTTAATTTGAAGCCCTCAGTTTCGGACTCGAGGATTGACATCCGAAATCTCTAAGCAAAATATATACAACTTTTTTCGTATTTAAAGCTAACACTTCTGATAGTGAATCAGTAGTAGCAACATAGAGTTTTAGAGACTAATTAGTCTATTAACTAGCTAAATAATCTATTTCAGAAAATATATTGCGCAAGTTCCTGCAACCATGTACATAATTATAAACGTTTGTTTTTTTCTCTCATGATATATATATTTTATATAATGATGTATATTAGTTGTAGTTATAGGTGTCCTGTTTAAGAGTCCTGACGTCCTATATTGTAGGTACTGTTGTGGGTAGTGTACGTATGGGCATTGGGATTGTACCCTAGTACACATAATTCTTATTAACTTTATTCTCTTCGTTGTCAGCCATTTATCTATCTTCCTCCATTTTACACTATTTCAATGGATCATGAACAATTTGAAAAAGGATTTTTATAGAATCTGAACAAGATATTGATGTCAGTACTATCAATGAAGACGATGTAAACTAGGCCTACAAAATGAAAGTAAAAACTAGTATTGTATATGGAACATACAAGGAAATAACTGGTGAACACTTCAACCATGTAGAATTTGTTAAAATAGATTGAAAACAAATCCAGAAACACTTTCAATTTTGTAAATGTTAGATCTGACAAAATATCAAACTTATTTTCAAATGCAATTATACTATGAATACAATTTTTGATGAGTAAATCTCTTCCAATGGATAACTTAAATTAGTTACAGAAACAACTGATAAAAGACTACTTAACAACAAAACGGAAATTAGATACTTTAGCGTAATTTTAACCTTTAGGTTTGGATTACCAATTTCAGCATTAATTGCCCGCTTGCTGACTTCTAAACACATCAACTTTATAAATGCTTCTGAAATGCAGGACATAAATACATCAGAAAGTCAGTAATTATAAACACTATTTGGAATATTTTTAAGCTATAACAACTTGAAAATAAGTCAATGGACGAGTTATATAAATTGTTGGTATTTCAGATACAGAAGATATTATTTTGATCTTGACCTTTATGTATAGTATTTACTATTATTTCTTCTTTTTGCTATCTTTAACTTCGTTATAAAAATACACCTGATTTGCTTTAGCATATCTATTAAGTATTATACTTATTCCTCCTCTGATTCAGTCATTAAAACATATCATAATCGGTTAGCAATTCGAATGCTACCTTACTTATTTTCCTCTACATTGGCTTCAAAACCTTTTGCAGACATATGACATATGGAATTATACTGCTTTTTATCTTTACTACTGAATATCATTTCAGAAGCTTTACTTGGTCTTAGTTCTTCATTATCAATCTCTACAATTTGATCATACATTTTATTAAAATGTATTTTTATTGTCTACTTCTTTGTAAACTATGGGTTCATACTTCTTGTAAGTTGATTTAAGGTAAAAGTAAAACCCTGGTGGTGTGTGCTTTGCTCTTTTTCTATTGTCCATGCCGAATTCGGACCCTTATTTATAGTACCTCTTTCTGGCATTACTTACGTTAGGCCCTAAGTTATAGTACTTATTAGCTCAATATTACTTGTAAAAGGAACATGCATCGAGTTAGGCTATTTATAGACTCTAGCCCCGTTTCCGACAGAAGGCCATTTTAAGCTGATTTCAGGTTAAATGGCGCTTCTTATTCAAGAAGGGGATGTAATATTTATTTACCCCGGCCCGGGTCTGCAATTACCAGTTTAAGACGATCTGAGCTGGTATGCCCCCCCCCCCCCGTGGGTGTTGAAGGCAGAGTGGCTCAACTTAGCTTTCAAAGCTGCTTAAAGCAGAAAAGAACACACCCAACCCCACTCCTTCAAGTAGGAGCGGAAACATTATACGCCTTTCGCCAGCAATAAGGTGTTGTTCCCATATAGGTTTAACATAAAAACCCAGGTAAAACTAGTAACATTGCCAGTTTTCATCTTGCTGACGCTTATCTTATTTAGAGATGTTCTAGTATGCCCATTAGTTAATATGTGTACTGCCAGGTTTCTTATTGATGCCTTCGTGTCTTTTACTACTATAGCTGCAGCAGCCTTGTTTGTGGTTGTGTGCGATGTATACGATTCAACGTCTGCTCGTCGGAATGAAAATATTAACAGAAATAGTAATAGTTCACGTCTATCTACTGCAAACATGCAGGCCATACTGACTAAGAATGATAGCTTGTGAGGAACTAAAAATCAAGAGCAAAAGCAGGCCGCTTTGGCATCCCATTTGTCCACACTAATAGTGGGGGAGGGAGGGGCGGTGGGAATAAGGCTCATCAGAAAGCAGCTGTGGTTTTGATGGTTGTGTCATTGTTCTTGTTTCCGTTAACACCACACAGTTTTTTGTGGATTTGTATGGATTTTCGAACAAGACTTCTGATCTCTTTGCGTGCTTTTGCTTTTCCGCGGGCGATTACTTTTTTTTTGCCACCTCGTCAATGACAACTGATCTATATGCCTTGTGTAATGCCCATTTTTCATGTATAATGGTTGTGTATTAGTCAACTTTGTCAGCTTGAACTCTTCCTCTGAGATGGCGTTGTCGATTAGTGCCTTTTATATGTAATCAGAGATTGTGCTGAGCGTTGTTTCGGCCAACACGCGGATTTCATCATGCTATTTTTATCATCGTCAGTTGACGATATAAATCAGCCATAAGTCCAAAGTAGTGATTTCAAGGGGAACCGCGATGTTGGCGGCAATGATTGTTGACAATATTCCTACCTCCGCCACACCTTTTTTACAGAGCGCGTCGCTGTTCAGCCTCTTCTCGTAAGAAAGCAGACTTTTTTTCAGGCGAAAACTCTGTGTATTTTGGAGTTTGGGATATAGCGGGGGAGCGTGATATGAACGTGTAATTGATCTGGAGGGGTGGGGGATTTAAATATGTCGCTTTGGTATACTGCCAAGACGGCGATGATGTGAAAGAAAATGTCAGTTTCTTTAATATCTTTTGTTCCATACGCCCGCCAACACGCTCGCCATGAGTCATAACAAGCGAACCTTCTTGTTTGCAAGCTTAATGATTGCGTGTTTGTTTGTTTGCTGTTTTCTTTTTTTTTTCCTTTGTTTTTCTGATTGAGCACTGTAATGCAACACAGCGTGATATCTTTTCCGAATTTAACTCTACCTTTTTTTGACGAGACGAATGAAAATGGTGCTACATAACCCGAAGGAAAGATTATTGATGTTGAGGTTTCGTCAAATACCACGTCGGCATTATAGTAGCTATCGCGTACGTGACCTCCCCCAGCTGACCTCGGGTTAGTTTAGGGAGTTTTGGGTGGCCCCAGTGCTCAATGACAATCTACTTTTAATACTCGTTCCACCTCAATGTGCACCGTTGCGTGTCAACATCAGCGGTGTGTATTCCTTGTCGACATCAACTTGTTTTCTGAGCTGCTTCAATACTCCGTGGTCAGGATCGTCAGTCGATACCAATGATTCATGTTCCTCGTCTGGTTGCTCCCGAATGGCTTTACTAAGTATAGCGTGAGTCTAATTGACTGCTTAACATCAGGCCAAAGATAGTTAGCGTGGTTGTGAATCGTGTCTGCTGTGCGCTGATGTCGAGGTTCTTGCACCTGATGGTGTCTCTGGCGGCAAGCATAGACACAAAGCTAGTGTAAGGCTTTCTCGTCCGTCGTTAGCCGGAACGACAGTACTGGCGTTATGAGGAATTACGACCCCGTTTTCAAGGATTAAAAGCAATTCCCACGTTCCTTCACCGCGACTCCCGTTGACGGTGATAGTATTGTTATTGTTTCTTAGTGTAAAACCACCAATGTTATTAAATTTTTGAATCACAGCAATACAAACCTGACACATTTATTATTTCATTTACCCCACTAACTGACTAGATTCTGTCGGCCGTTCAGTACGCGACCTTTAGGGTGGCACTAGTGCCTGTGCTGGCCGTGCTGTCACCGAAAACATTGAGGCCGAGGATTCCAGCCTCTGTGGTAAACGGGCGCGATGATCCAGAAATGCCCCCAGAGACGCCGCCAAACAAGTAAGGTGGGCATTTTGAAAACAAAAATTCATTATATTTTCACAATCTTTACATCGCTGGTATTTTGAACTTTCACTACATATATAGACTTTACCTAACATAACATTTTACATATAATACGTTCCATTGTATGTAATATACATTTCTGTATCTGGTCCAATTTTGTATTATGAACTTAACACTAGCACTCACTTTGGTGAGACAATAATAGAAGTCTTGATACGCATCGGTGTAGCATAGGAAAATTCCACCTGTGGATCCGAATTCTGCGTCAGACATGAGGCTTGCCGAGTGTATAACGCAAGAGTTTTATTTCGAGGGTGGAGTTTGTCCTATCCTATCCTTTTTCTATTTTCTCTGAACGAAAAATGAGGGTCAAAGTCAAAATAGCGTATTGTGAATACTGATGTAACTTTCAAACATCAAAATACCCACTGAAAATGTCCTTACCTTAAAATAGAGTGTTAAATGTTATGTTTACGCTGACAAATTAAGCGCAAACTTTAAATAACCTTTCAACACATTTAAATTTCAAACAACATTGGCTAAAATGGCTATAGTAATAGCAACACACAGCTTCCGAAGTGTGTACTGCAGATAGCTTGCACAATGATACAAATGTGAACAGGTCAACAAAAGAAGTCCACACTTATCTATAAGGTTAATAAAGACAGAAAATACATGATTAAATAGTCCTCAATTAACTCTAATGGAGAATTGATTTATCCTTAAAAATAGTAATGAGAATATGAATTTTAAAAAATAACAATTTCAACAACTGCTTTTTTGGCTCTAAATTGGACTAAAGAAGCCGTACGTGTAGCTTGCTTGATCAGTTCGAAACGGCCTGTTTGAGGAACCCTTAACTTAACCACTGTATGTTTTAGTACGTAAATGTGTTGCAACTAATATTTATCTTGATTATTGTGAAATAATGTTCAAGTGATGAAGGAAGTCGGCAAGTTTTGTTACTTTGTATGCACAGTGCTCTCAACAGAAAGTCAAAATAGTTCACGAGTCAGCATAAAGGTCACGTGTCGTTCTGCCTATGTAGTAAACACACGACTTTATCGACCCAGATCTGTCTGTGCCAGAATTTATAGGATTAAATTATATATAAACTTATTGCGATATCACGCATTTACTTTATAAAAGTTATTTACCTCAGCTGGATAACAGCCCAGATGTGAAAATTAATTCTCATGTAGACGATAAATTATAGAGCAAATAGTTAAGTAAGATGATTCGAAGAGTCAACATGTTAACCAAAGGTTGAGGGATCGAACCCAGGTTACCCCTAAAATACTTTACAAAAATATATTTGAGTACCATTTACTATCTAAAGCTAGCCGCATAAGAGCATATAAAATTAACTCCAAAGAATTAAAATAAGGTCAAAATTTTAAACAAATGTATAATATTGTAAAATAAAATAAAATACACACTGCTAAAGTATCTTTATGCATAATACAGAATCTCACTTATGTAAAAAAAAAGAGAACAAAATCAGAAAGAATACTGTTGAAAAAGGGTGAAGCATGACGCAGTATCTCGTGTATACAAATGGAGCACAACATTCGATTTCAAAAAGTACGGAAAAAGATTTGAGCAAAAATGCGACTTTTCTATGGACAAGTGGTTTCTTTCTAATGTCTATCCACAGGGGAGGGGTTTTAGGTAGTAAGGTGGGCATTTTGCAAACAAAAATTCATAAGTGTTTAGATCTGCAGAATTTGAAAATAATACCAATAGGGGATATCGACAAGGGTTATATCTTGTGCTTTTTGGTCTATAGGACGTCTGGGTGGTCTATGCTTATTCATACAATTTAAAATGTCAGTGAGTTTTTCAAAAAATTTTAACAACCTGGAGTCCGTCATTTCTGTCGATACAAATTTTAATATGAGTGGCCCAGGTTTTTCTTCCTAACATTTTTGTTATCAGTGAGCTAGATTTTTCATACAATTTTGAAGATCTGTCGTCCAGATATTTTGTTTTTTCTTCAAATTTTGGCTACCAATATCCTTTAACTTTTTAATATAATTTTGAAGACCAGTGCTCAGGGTGTTTTAATAAAATCATGGCGACTAGTTGCCCAATATTATTCATAAACTTTTCATGAACCCAGATTATATCATAAAATACTTGTGGAGAATTGGCTAGGTACCCATGTCTTATTTCATAATTTTGTTAAGACAAGTAGTCCAGGTTTTTTTGGCATAATTATAATAAATATTGGCCTGGGTTTATTAGTAACATTTTGAGGATCAGTGTCCGAGGGTGAAAGTCATAGGTTAGAGTTGAATATCACTGGTTTAGTGACCACAGGATAATTGATTAGATTACTACTATAAAGAAAATATGTCATGAGAACATTGCGGCTGGACACTGAACAAGTAATATAATAATAATAATAATAATAATATATGTAAAGAGTTAAGAAATATTTACTTGGGTAAATATTAACGCATGACTGGAATTTTGATAAGATTGCATTGGTACCTTCCATATGTGTTATACTCTGGAGGAAAATGCAGTATTAGTAGTGTCGCACTGAAGTTGTGTACGATCGCTTGAAGCGACTCTGATCAATATGCCAATGCGTCAGACTTTCTCTGTCCATATTATTCTAACATGTTTAATGTTCTTTTTCTCCATACCGCTGTCTCCCCTTCTCATATTTCAAACCTATTTACAGAGATATCAAAAATCGTTTCAATCTTTGGATCTATTTTCAATGGACATCAATGGACATCTGGGGTACTTATAACAGAGCATCACTACTTACCAGCCTCAGTGGAGATGCGACATTTTCTATAGCACATCTTTTTCGGCACTATGCGATCAGACACTTACAGCTCCGATTCTTGCGTATTAGCAGTAGTAGTAGTAATAGTACTAGTAGTAGTAGTGGTGGTGGTTGTAACAACAACAACAACAACAACACTAATAATAATAATAACAATTTTTTTTATAGAAAGTAACTCTATTAGTATAAACACCTCTCTACGTATTAATTATGTCCAACATATACATTATCAGCAGCTAAAAATGAATACTTATTTTTTTTTTCAAATGTAATTGAATAATTTATTTTTATAAATACTGAGAGAATTTGATTTTTTTACATGAAACGGCAAGCTGTTACAAACAATAACTTCTGAAAATGTAAAGCTTTGCTAAAATAATCTCTGTTTAGGTTTTGGACCAAGAGGTTTCTAGTTTTTACAGAGCGTAGTGCATAACTAGGCTTTATCTGTCTAAATATGACTCGTAGATTATGTGATGTATTTCTATGTAGAGCTTTAATACTAAAACAGCTTTACTGTAGTCAGTTCTTTTTTTCACTTTCCATTTATCTTAATGTTTAAACAGGAGTTCTGGAGATGAATCAAAAGGCTTATCTAGAAGTATACGTGATACTCTTTTAATAAGTTTCTAATTCTGTCAGACTCTAGTCTGGAAGTTTCTAATATATTAGGATAATAATCTTGCAGTGGTTGAATGTATGCATTACACATTACGATTCAGGCATCAGGGTGGAGCCTATTTTCTCAATTTTGACGAGCAGTGCTATATTCGAAGGCAGCGATTTGCATACATTATGAACTTGTACACACCTCTGAAGAAAACTGTCAACATGATTGGAAATACCATCAACTGTGGTATTCTTATTACTTAACTCAAGATTGGTCTGGTTCATTTGAGCCGATGTTTGGGCTCTTGCTATTCGCATGCAGTTAGTCTTATTCTGATTTTGAGGTATTTGTATTATTTTTACACCATAGATCAATATTCTTCAAATCTTCGTTTCATTTGCTTTGGATGGCATTTAAGGACGAACAGAATCACGTAATGTTGTGTCAATAGACTCAGTGCTGACCCTTGTGGAACACCAGCGTTAACAACTGCAGGAGAAGATTTAGTACTATCTATACGTTCAAGCTGCCTTCTGTGTTGCAGATAAGAAGTCAACTATTTTATGACGTTGTGATTAAAATTATAGTACATGCATTGTAAATTTAAGAGAATTATATTGTGACTCTCCAAATTACAACTATATTCTTAAGTCGATATAAACTACGCTTGGCATATTTCCTTTATTCGTTTCACCTAACCAAGTGAGAGTAATTTTCTGAGGGCCGTTTGCCATTAATGGGAATTCGTAACCGGGATGCTTATTGTATAAAGATTAGTATTATTCAGATATGAGTAAATAATGTTTGTGATATCTTTTACAAAGAGTTTAGACAGTAATTATCAGACTGATATCTGCCGTTATGTACTGGGATTATCCTTTGCTACACGTCTGACTGTTACATTAACACATTTAAAGGTTTAAGTATTACTTTGTCTTAACACCTAGGTTATTATTTGTTACAGTCTTGGCAATTATTGGTGCTGAAAGTTTCAACAGCTTTCTTCCAGTACCATCTAGTTCTGTAGCTTTATTTCCATTGAAGCTAATTAACGTTTCATATACATCTGTATCTCAGAAAAACCTAAGTGATAAATAAGGTTTGTCATGTATCTTGATAAGCAAGTGTTCTTCAGATTTTCAGGATTAACATTTTCACTTTACTCACAAAGCTTATCTAAAGGATCACTAAAGTATTTGTTAAAACATCCGCAATTTCTTTCATTGATTTAACCAGATTACATTCGTGTTGTAGTTGAATCGAGTGTGGACGTTTTCTGAACATTAATTTACATATGTTCCTTCCATATCTGAACATCATTCTTAGTTTCTTCTATTGCTTGCTTGTAATACTTATATTTTCCCTTCTCACTCTTTTCTTTTACTTTCTTCCTCCTATGTTTATAATTTAAAAATACAATAGACTGTGTCACGCTTCTTCTATGTTAGACATACGATGAATAGTGTTTTATTGTTTTCATGCCTTTTTATTTCCACATGATTCACGTACTCCATAGACTGTGTATAGCTTCCTGTAAGATAGCCGTTTGGTGAATTTCTATTTATTTATTATTGTGTTTATTTGTATTGTTTTTGAACCCTAACGGAGTTATGTTTTCTACTACGAAGTAAATATTTGGCCTGCGTTGTTATTGGCCGATTTTAGACATTGCGGTGATACTCAATTATATACAAAATGAATTATGAGAGCAAGATTCGAACTGCAAATTCGTCGGCACAACCCTTATATCATTTGCACAATCGAATTTGCTTAATAACACTGTGAAATTTCCTACAGACTAACATCCAAACAGTCAATATTTGGTATTGTGATTTGTGATTCCCTTGGTGGTATACGTCCTTGGTATTACACAGGTTGCGCCCTGTAATTTAAGGACTCCATTTATTGTCAGTAAAACTATTTTAATGTAATGACAACAAGGATTGTAAAACAGTACTGTATAACAACAATCAAGGAATTAATTTCCCAATGTGATCTTTGTTTTCATTCATTCTGCGTGGTAAAGTTCTATGGAAAAATAGTATATGCTGTCGTAATAAATAACATTTGGTTATTGCGCTTTACAATTTGGCATGAATAGCATACTTAGGTTAACAGAATGCACGATCAAATATACGGCTAATATGTCGGACATATAGCGATGAGTTATATACTGAGTTTGCTCTGCTAGCCTTATATCTTAGTCTGCTTCAGTTGCATTTTAAACAATGCACAATGAAGAAATAAGCAGTTTAGCAATTGAAAGTGCTGGAATGAGAATTTATAGCGATATTCATTTATTTATATTTTAATTGGGAAAATATCATCCGTGCAACCTCCCCTCCCCCATAAGGGACTAAACTACCAGAATATTGTGTCTGTAGAATCATCTGAAGGCCAGTTCGACATAAGCGTTGTATTATGGATGTGGAATATCAAGATCTTAAAATCGATTCGGTTTGCAGGAAGTCTACAAAACGTAAGAATTACTCAAGCCTTTACTTACTATTTCTTCGTTTAGGTATCACACCTTTGCCATCGTAATAGGGGATTTAAATGTATGAATAGGTTCGGCTTGTAAGAAAACCGGAAGCTGCGTAAACTAGATCCGTATTGGAAGTTGAAGATATAGTTTAGAGAAACCCGTGGTCCTATTTTGATCAGGGAAAGGTCACCGTCTTCCAAAGAGAGTGTGCATATATGTATCAGGATAGAATAAAATCCTCTAGTCATAACGACTGCTATCTTGTGACACTATATTTACCAAAGGAGACCGAAAGCCGACTCAACGTACGATTGACACATTTTCTACTGTCGGTACTATTTTATTCAGGAGTTCTCTTTCCCCAACTAGCAGTCAACATATTCTGACAGGGCCCTTGTTTGGTAACACTATCGATGCCAACCTCTCCCAGAGCTTTTCTTCAAAAGTGCTTAGCAAGTATGCAGATTATTACGCACACAACTGAAGAAAAGCTCATCATATTTCCACTACCACTGATATTTGAAATGACAAAATAAAGACAGGAGAAAAGCTATCTGCCTGATACCCTTTCATTATATATATATATATATATATATATATATATATATATATATATATATATATATATATATATATACATATAATAGTCAAAAAGCTAGTTAATTTTGAATACCTTGTTCGTAATGATGTACATGTCAAGTTTTATGAAAACCCGTAATTTCTTCATTTGTAGTACTGATGTGTATAATGGCAATGCATTTCTATGTATGCACTTGAATGTACACGTGGACCGTTTTTTCAGTTTTTAATATTTTTCTGGAGTTTTTGTAATTCGCATATTAATTAGTCATGAAAATGAATATGGTAGAAGAATTTAAATGTAATTCGTATAAATATTACAGATTTCCTCTTGTTGTGAATGATTTTCAAAAGCTGACCAATCAGAACGCTTCCCACTCTTTTCGGAAATTGTCAATGTAGAGTTTAGCAGTCCGTTTAGACTGTTGGACATGTCGCATGGATTCGCTACCAAATATATATAAATATGGAGAAAGAATATTATCATACAGATTAGAGAATTTTTAATTCTTAGGAACCTGGAGTGACTGTTACTGCCTTGATTTATGTTGTAGAAATCATGGAGTGATTGTTTACTTAGATGCCATAACCACGGACCCGTGGTTCGAATCTCAGCTGAGTAAGAATTAAAAATGATCTAACCTGTGTGATAATATTCTTTCTCCATATTTAAATATTCAATTCATATTTTCACGCATATTCCTGCAGAATCCAGGGATAACATTTTCCGATCTCTTTGCTGTATATTTGTAACTTTATATATATATATATATATATATATATATATATATATATATATATATATATATATATATATATGTATATATTCTTTTCTACCTTAAACTAGAACGGAAACATACGAATAGAAGAAAGAAATTACGATCTTCGACCAGCTGAGACTGACATCACATCGAGAAACTTGTTGGATGTTCCAGATCTTCTTGGCACACGATATGTTCTACATGATCAAGCAAATGTCCAAAGAGAAATTTCAGTCAAACGTAAAGGTATGTAGAGTTTATTATAATTGAAGCATAGAATATGCATACTTTTGTATAGACATTGCATTGTCAAAAAGGTAAAAGATTTGAGGGGGGTCTGTTTGTTTCTTTCTTTTGTTTATCCGCTATAATTCCAAGTATGATTACTATAGTTCTCATTACGGTGTGATACCATCTTCCCCTCTTGATTCAAACTAATTGCGAGATCAAGAGACAGTAAGGAAACGTCAGTGTGATTATACCTTTGTTTCTCTCACGAGGGAGCTTTGTTTAAACTCCTAAACAATTATTTTTTTTTTGAAGATAGAGCTCAATCACGAAATACGTGACTATAAAACTCAGCTTACCTCACTGTCTGTGTACATTATAAAGATTATCTCATCTTGCAGATGCAGCAAACGTCAATGAGGAGAATGTAGAACAAAAACTTAAAAATCTACTCCAACGTTTTTCACATGGACAAAAGAACCAAAAGCATTTTCCTTTCCCAAACTCAACGTTATCGCCCAGAAATGTAGCCAGTTTAGAAAATAGAGGTGAGGACAGTTAGAGTGGAACAAACAAGCAGGATGGTATGATATTATCTTATATAAGGATGGAAAGGTAACCCCGGGTGATGATAGCAAATTCAATTGACAATTCAATTCAGTTCTGTTCATTTATTTGGTTTTAATGTTCTTAAGCATAACGTGCATAATGAAAATACACCTTAGTATGGAAGAAAATAACATTTACAAGGAAACTATGTTGAACACAATCATAACAAATTATTCTAGATTAGAAATATAACAATGATACACATTTTTTATCAATTATAATTTTTAAAGGCTGGAACTATGGAAAGTGAATGGTTATTATTATTATTATTATTATTATTATTATTATTATTATTATTATTATTATTATTATTTCAAATTCCATCCACAGGTAAACGAATGCAAGTCTACTGTGTTGAGATCGATGTACTGATAGATGAAGGACTATGGGCCTTGTAAGTGTTATCTTGGCATAAACACACACACACACACACACACACACACACACACACACACACACACACACACACATATATATATAGATATATATATATATATATATATATATATATATATATATATATATATATATATATATATATATAAAGGATTGTTAATTACGTTCTTGGATACAACACAACGTTTCCTCTTTGAGAACGTTCGAGTCTAATTTCCCTGGCCAAATTTCTAATTACTATATAGTCCAAAGGCTTTGTTATAACTTTCCTTTCTTACAATGTTTAATTGGTTATAGCGTTTGATTTGTGTCGTCCGTCAGAGTAAATTAGTGCATGTATATCGTTTTTATCAATGGATGCGCATGTCGACCCAGTAATTAATTATCATTGAAGTACACGGTCACTCCAGATTCCTACAACAGAAATCAAGGTTTATAGAGTTTATTATAGAGAATTACAAATATACACCAAACAGAGTGGAAAGTGCTATCATTGGTTCCTACGGGAGAATAATGTTAAATAAAGTTAAAATTTTAATTAAAAAATATTAATTAAAAATCTATAGTATTTTTAAATACGAATAAATAATATTACCATGCAAGTTAGAGAATTTGTACATAGATGATAATTACTTACTGGGTCGACATGCGGGTGTCTGCACTTGTTGGTGTGTATTTGTAATTCTCTCTCTCTCTCTATCTCTCTCTCTCTCTCTCTCTCTCTCTCTCTATATATATATATATATATATATACATATATATATATATATATATATATATATATATAGATATGTATGATGTTTATATAATATTATAAATATTGTAGGAAATTATAAATGTTTCTTGACTTTAATATTTGCTTAAACCTTAATGTTGTTTACCAGGAAAACATGTTTAACTATTGTCCTTGAATTGGGTTGTTTACTCAATATCTGAGTTCAAGGATAATTTTGATAAACAAGATGTTGATTTAACTTGAGGTCAAGGTTGATTTTGTTTATAGATACAACTGGAATTTCCTTAAGAGTTACGTGTCAATAGTCACACACACATTTATTGTTCTAGAATGTTCTGTCATGTGGCCTATCTTTATATATACCATGTATAGTGGCAAGGTTTTCAGTTTCGTTATTACCATCAGACTTGTAAAGAGTCATTACAGTTGTGGAAACTCATTCTAAATTCTGAGAGAGGAATTGTTTAAATTATTCACTCGATTATAAAAGTGCTCATAGACTTTTGGATTTTTGATTTTGAATTGATGATTTGGGATTTATGTGAACTTATTCAAAAATATTTTGGAGTACTTCATTTTGACATATTAGCACATTAAAGACTACTGGCACATCAGTACATTAAAGACTATTGGCACATCAACACATTCAAGGATACAGCTATTCATTCGGAACATTCTATATTTAGGACTTGTGATTAGAGCATTAATTATTATTGATTATTTGGATTTTCTTCACATTACTGTAAGTGTCTTTTTGATTTTCATTATAATTATCTAGAAATAAACTGTTTGTTGATTTTTACTTGATTTGTTGGTTTCACTTTCTTTCTGTTACATTTTTCTTAGACCATAGAGTCGTAACAATATATATATATATATATATATATATATATATATATATATATATATATATATATAATCTCTACTTTCAGATTTTCAAATTTGATGCAAACAAATAATGCCGTAATAGAGACTGGACAAGTGGAACAAAAAATAAGAGAATTTTTCTCACACATTATTAACGGTGTAAGTAACAAATAGTTAACTATAGAATACATTAACGTTCCTTTTCTTTACATACTCCACGTTGTCTCAAGCAAAATAAAAATTTTGGAAAGGAACGATGGGTGATCCAGCAGGATCTGCAAAATCTTTTTTTTATCGCCTAACCTGGGAAGACTTTCGAGTTACTTTGATGAATCTCGACTGATAGGCGTTCCTTTTATTCGGTGTAGATGTAGTTATAATGAAACTTCCCTCAGCAGGCCCCTCTGTAACCAGCCTACTCTGTAAACAAGTCATCCTTTAATACTGGAAAAAGAAAGAATGAAAAACTTTTGTCCCAAAATGGCAGATATAATAGCAAGCAGACCTTCATGTACTGCAGACCTCTATGAAGTGGTCAAACTGATGATATTAGTAGTGTCCGGTTTAGATAAGTGTTATCTTTTTCTTAAAATTGAACACTCTCTTTGATGACAAACGTCTATTTGTATATATCTTTCCTCATCCGATCTGATTGTAACGATAGTAACATGTCTTTCTTATGTTATCTATATATCATTTTATTATTGTGTATCCTCATAGAATTAAAAGACATAAAAGCACTATTTTTACGTGTTCATGTTACAATCGTAAATTTTCATCACGCTTAAAGATTTTGTTTTTTATTTTGTGGTAGGTAAATCTGCTCTACAAAGGAATAGAAGATACTAGTATACGAATCCGTGTCACACTTCGTGCATTTCACATTTTCCAGGTAAGACATTTTGTAAACTCGGGATTCCTACACGTCCTGGTGCTTCCAACAGTGTACATTCTGTTTGTGAACACATAGTTTAATGTAAATCCTCCATTAAAACAACTGTAGCAATCTTATGTATGCCTAAGTCTGGGCGGGGGTTGATGATTGTAACACCTTTGATATGCGAAGGATCTATACAATTCTAGTTTAGATACAAGCAACCCTTCAGAAAATCCATAACTCAGGTCTTTCGGATACAATAACCTGTCTTTGTTACCAAAGGAAAATGGTATGCTTTGCATGAACTATAATTACGTTTACACGATTCATTATAACTGATAATTGTCAAATAATCGCCACCTGTTTCTGCGTCAGTTCCGGAATATCGAGCAGAACATTTTCATATCATCAATGGAAATCAGTATTGTCTTGATTTAAAAATAATAAAGCCCATGTGGCAAAGTTTGAAAACGCAATAACTTATGATTTAATATCAATTTATGATGAAGGTTTAACTGAATAAAATCTAAGTCGTTCTGCCCACATTGCAGCAATTATAAATAAATTCAAACAAGAGGTGGGGAAACAATGCCGAGTTTTTTGGAAAATACTACTAGAAAATATATATTTCCCACCACGACAAAGTTCAGATTTCTGATGACACTAAGTATTCAACATTTTTAAGATCAAATTGGCTTCATCTCAAATAGATTTGCAGTTGAAAACCTCAGGTTGATTCATTTAATGCATTATGCAGACAAATATAACATACCAGGTTTTGCTACTTTTGGTTAATTTTGCAAAGCATTCCATTCAGTAAACTGCGCATTTATTTCAAAAGTTTTTAACATTTTTAATTTTTGGTAGTTCCATTAAAAGATAAGCTAGTGTATTCTATAATGATGTAATGATATATATTTTAAAAAATCTTGTGCTATAACGAATGGATAATATCTCCATGGCTTAATATTCATTGTTGGTGTAGACAAGGCGATCCGCTATTAATTCATATCGTTCTACTGTGTGCTGTGATATTAACAATAATGATCATACATAAATGTAGTATTTGGTGTATAGAAGTAAATGACAGGCTTGTTATGTCATAATATGATGATGACACCCAATATTTATAAAAGACTCAGAAAATACATTAAGCAGAATATTGGATGCATAAAGGTTGTATGTTTCAGTCCGCAGTGTCACTACATTAATCTAGATAAGACAAACGTTGTTTATTTTGGAAGTAAAAAGTGGAGTAGTCAACAATTTTGTAGAGATTCTCACCTCAACTGGGAACAAAGACCATTGATAGTTTTGGGTATATATTTTTGTTCATATCTAAATCAAACATCGAGCATGAATTCGGAAAATATATTACACAACAATGAAAACTGTTAAGTCAATAAGAAAAAAGAATGGTTATCAATTATCAGAGAACATTAGCACTAAAAATGTTTCTTTTGTCACAATTAAATCATCAGTTATACAGACTTTTGATTACATTGCATCCTGCACATAAACTTACACTTGCTAGAGACACACAGAATAAGCATACAATTGTGATTGATTAATGGCGGAAGTACTTAAATATTCCAGTCTCTTTTCCTTGGGAAAAGGATTTCCCTCACTGTCAGAAAACTACTGCACATACTAATATCTTATGTTTCCAGTATCAATTATCACATAGGATACTACGAACTAATACTTCCTTAACTATAATTGGTATATTGAGCGACATGAGATATTAGCAATAATAATCAAACATAAAAGTAGTATTAAGGGTATAGAAATAATTGACATACCTTTCTATTTCATACTATAATATTGACATCCCAATATTTCAAAACGAATCGGACAAATCTTTAAGCAGAACATTGCATGTATAAACGTTTTATGCTCAATTCCCAGTGTCTTTACGTTAATCTAGATAATACAAATGTTGTTTAGTTTTGGAGGATAAAGTACAGTTGGCAAATATTTTATAGAGATTCTAACCTCATTTGGAAACAAAGACCATTGACAGTTTTGAGTATACATTTTTGTTCATATCTAAAGCAAACATCGAGCATGAATTCCACAAATATATTACACAAACAATGAAAACGGTTAAGTCCATAATAAAATGGAATTCTTATCAATTATGGGAGAATATTAGCGCTAAAAACTTTACAATTAAAGTGTGAAATTATATACCTTCGACCCCAGTGCTTACTGTGCATATTCAAAAACTTGCCTGAGATACACAGCGTACGTATACAATTCTGACTGATTAATGGCGAATGTATTTAAATATTCCAGTCTCTTTTCCTTTCAAAAATGGTTTCCCTCACTGCTAAAAAATTACTGCATAGACTAATGTCTTATGTTTCCAGTATAAATATTACACAAGACATTACCAACTAATACTTACTTGACTAAAAATATTGGTATATTGAATGACCATAAATGCACTTTTCGCAAAAACAATCCGGAAATACTTATATTTTGAAATGCCCAAATAGAAAGATTTCGGCAAGATATAAAAATATCTACACACTTTACCGAATTTAATTTAACAGAAAGAAATGTAATTGATGGTCTTATTGAGTCGGAAAAAGCAGAATCTAAATTGGGTAACATTGTATTAGCAATAAAAATATGTAATTTTAAAAAGAAGTGTGGAACAAGACACCATGTTTGGAATCATTTAAAAGATATCTTAAAATATCATATGGGATTATAAACGTTTTAGCATATTTATCTGTATATATGTATATTGCCTGAAATGATTAGATGAATGCATAGATTTTATGCATATGGAATAGCTTTTTATTCTAAATTTATAATCTATATACTGAGCAATTCCTTTCTGAATAGTTATTGGTGTGTAAACGTAAAGAAGAATAACGTTCTCTTTCAACAGTCTCTCTCTTTCTTCCTCCTTACCTCTCTATTTCTTTCTATGTCTCTCTCTCCTTACATTATATGTTTATACTGTATTTACATTTGCACTAATCATTATATTTACGATCACCTTTTATAAGGTAGTCTGTATGATGCTCCCCGACGTACAACTACAAATGTAGCGAGAATATAAATTGGGAAATGAAACAACATGCCACTAGTTTCCCATGCACCCGTGTAGCTATTCTCTTACTCATTTTAACACTAAATTAGGACCTGAATCAAAATAATTACTTGTTTGTCAATTGTTTTAATTCTTGCTTACGAAGAAAACTGACGTTACACAATTACTAGATCGTTTATCATTTGTTCTATATTTTGTTTAAAGACGAGTCATGACTTTCCACACAATAAGTCTATGCGGCTGACAGTTGGCGGAAGCGACTATATCGATGCTCACGATTATCTTCGTGATCTTGCACCTTGGGTTAATAGATTCAGCTCAACCAGCGACCACGTAATGCTCTTTACGAGGTAAGTGTATGTAAAGCAGGTATAACTATACATGTCGATGGTACAATGACTACGAGTAGAATACGCCCAATTTACGCACAAAATATCTTTCAAACACGTGGCTAAATGATCAGCAAATATAAACGTTCACTATTTTTTAATCAAAGCTTAATATTTTGTATAAATGTTGTAGCCCACTGCATAATACAGTTACTTGCGTCTGTTAGAGTGTAGTTACTTGCAATAAATACGTTGTGGTGCTTGCAAATACATAGATACAATGTACATATAGTATGAAAGTATTTCACTCAGATTTCGTATTATATGTAAAGTGTTCCATACAAAGATTTACGCAACAAACAAAAAAAAAACTGTTTAAACTTCGTTATGGTATCACATGCCTGTAGAGAATATGTTCTATAATTTTGGGTAGCTTACTTTTAATGAACAATATTGTACAATTTTCTAAACTACACTGGGGAATACCTTTTTTTGGTTACGTCAAAACAAAAAACCGGTTAGAAACCGATTTGTAGGTTTAATAGTATTTCAGAGGCTCTTTAATTTTCTCAGTCATAAAATAAACTTCATAAAATATACTTTCATCGATAACGAGTATAGTTTAGTGCATTATTTCATTTATATGCCGACACCAATCATTACCATAAAGAAAATGCTTAAATAAACACAAAGCAGGCGATTGGAGAATCTGTAGTGTACTTGATGATTATGGGTGATATCATAAAAATTCTGTGCACTGCCCTTTGCACTAAAATAGCTTTTAACACACATTGTAATGCAGTTAGCATATGTTTATACATGTTCACTGAAATGATTAGATTTGAATTCAATCTATTCCTCGTCTTCCGATATTACTCGTGATTTAAAAACCCTAAACCAAACGATGATATCAGTAATATGATATCGCTGCCCATTCCAACCCTGGACACCTGACTCGTTGTATCCTTGGAGAAGACAAGTAACTCCTATTGCCTCGGCATCACTGTTCAGACCAACCCAGGATGGCTTCTTCACTGTGTCCTTATTAAGGAAACTTAACTTCCATTCCATGGGCATCATATACTCAAATAAAGTATTGAAGGTGCGGTTTCAAAACCAACGATTGAACAAACAAATTGCTGCTCTTTATTTCCAATCATTCCTTACATTTTATATTCTACATTTCTCTAGCAATTGCACTATTCAAGCTTTTTGAAGTAGTTGTAGTAGTAGTAGTATCTACAAATATTTTATTTATAGTTCTCTTGACGGCTCAGATGTTGGATTGGTTTTGATAGTCTTTTAGGTGGATGAAATCGGGAATGAATCACCCTCTGATGCACGCGCACGCATGCTTTGAATCCTGAGATAACTACGCCTACTTATTAAAATAACATCTTGTATAAAACCGAAGTTTTTCTTTCGAAATTTGTTTTTGCATTATTAGAGATATATTGTTGATAGTGCAAACAGGATAGAAAATGATGGAGTTACTAAACATTGAGTTTATATCTATCATGAGGTGCAAACTGCCCAGGTATCTAACAATTTGAGATAATCTACTACTATTAGTCAAGCAAGCATGACTAGCCGCCAATGTGAATTTCGAATAAACGGCAATTGACTAACAGCTTGTGGGAGACATAAAGTTTGGGGATTTCTCAAATGAACTCAAGAGCACAGAGATGAAGTGCAAGCGAATTATTACTCTGCTATACAGGCCTGAGTATTATTATTGTTGTTATTATTAATAATAGTATTATTGTTATTCTTCTTCTTCTTATTATTATTATTAGTAGTAGTAGTAGTAGTAGTACCTTTCTGAAAATATTTTAATGCAAGAAATGTTCATACGCTCTCCTTTCTTTTAGTGTTGCTTCATTATTATCATCAAACATATGAATGTCCCTCCGTTCTTTGCAAACATACTATTCAAATTTATTATTTGGCGACAAATCCAAACTGGTCTCAATATACCAGATTCCACATTTTTTCCAATATTGATATATTCCATCAAACATGAAGTTAATACTTGGAGCGGGAAAGTTAATTTTCGCCCACGGTAGATTAAAATAACCTTTTTCTCTTTTCCCAATTACTATCTAGTACTATTTTGAGGTTCATTCACAACAAGCATGAATTCTGCATGAAGTTATGTTGTCCTTGTTTTCCTGAGTTATTTTGCTTCATAATTGCACGATATACTGCGATGTTTTTCATGCAGACGAAGCGGTAAATGGCTAGAAAGAGATACAAAGAAATGTTATGTTATGAAGATATGTCTCCACACTCCAGCCCCTCCCATGACAGCCCATCTCGATGAAATACCTCCAAAACTGGTCCAAGAAGATTGTTCTCTTTTGATAATTTAAAGTGGTCATTGTTTCCACTGTGTCGGTGTCATTAGCTCCTAAAGTTCTTACTGCAATTGGTGTTTTCGTTAACGCAAAATAGCTTTCTGTTTTCTTTCATATGTGTCACTTTGGCAAATTCCTTTTGTCGGAGTTGTTGCTCGGTTTCTCTGCCTTTCTTATCAGCTCTGGATTTCAGTAATTGTAACCACCACAACGTATTTATCCGTAGAATGGGATATTTGGAAACAAGAGTGACTGTATTCTTCCGTGGGCTACACTCTTTCTCAAAATAAAATATAAGGCCTAAAGGAGAAAATAGGCAAAACGTACAGATATTTAACCATGTATCTGAAATGTCTTTTCGGCGTAATTTGATCGTATTCCGCGTGTAGTCATTGTGTAGTTATTGCACCCGCAACGTTAATGTCATCGCCAGATATGGTCCCGCAACATTAATGTCATTCCCAGAGAACTCGCCCATCACTTTTGTGTGCCGTTAGATGGCGTAAGTGTACTTTGGGACTGATTCTACACTGACTGTCTGTATGAAAAAGCTTCAATCATAAACGACATTTATTAAACATGGAACTGAAATATCGCTAGTCCACATGGACTCAATAAACAGCTATTTTCCATATATATATTTATATAATCTCTACATTTGCTTTGTATGTGCTGAACATTACATTGTGACCAATCCCCCCAAAAGAACAGAGGTTATTCAAAATTATTTTCCTATACAATATTTCAGTTTAGTTCTTGTGGTTAACGGGCATTTATTGGAATGGAGGTACTGTAAACAAAGCAACGTGACATGTGTCACATATTTTACTTCTGGGACAGCATCAATGCCTGATTATTTCAAGTTGCACTGTAGCCATAATACATATATTCAATCACACCCGAATCCATATAGTCTGAAGAATAAACAATTTCCTTTATATCAGTACCAATAATGCCAATATCCAAGCAAACAAGCGAGGAAACCTTCGCTTATAATAGATAGGGGTTGCATTTGTGAGTATTGACCGGGAACTAATAATTGTGATATGAGTCCACATACAGCCGTAATTATATATATATATATATATATATATATATATATAGAGAGAGAGAGAGAGAGAGAGAGAGAGAGATTTCCAAATTCATCAGATCTTCATATAATCATGTGCCAATGCACGGTGCAACAAGTCAGATCAACTGGACAAGTGCTTTTGAGATCCCTGGATACCATTTTCGAGGCGGTCGTCACTAGAGAGCAACAATTACAAGCACATAGACGTCAAGGAAATATGTATTTTGCATACCGTCTTGTTACGGAGAAACCACACCAAATTGGAAACCAAGTAACAGTTACAAACACAAACACATAAATACAATTTGTATTTAAATTCCGTTTTCTTACAGTTAAACGCAATCAAATTGGTTTCATCGTAACAAAATAGCATCTAAGTACTCATTTCGTTACGGTTTGGGTGTTTGTAATTGTTCTTAGTTTTTCTTGGTCGTTCGCCTCGAACAGGGATCAGTAGATCTCGAAAATGTTTGGCCAGTCTCCATCACTCATTGCACATTTTTAATATATATACATTTGTTTATTTATTTATTTCTGTGTGTATGTGTGTGTTTTCTTTAAAAGAGGTATTTGAACCAAAATTTCCAACTGAGATTTCGTAGAGCTATTTTTGAAGTGAATGTTATTAAACTACGCAACAGTTTGCAGACAATTTTGTTTATTACTTTCCACCACATTTAATTAAACTAGCAAGTCAGGTTTAGATGAATGTCAACAAAGACAGAGTTCAAGGTATATAGCATTGAATACATATTTTGGAGAGGAAATGTAAATTGATATAATCCGGAAAAATAGCAACGAAGGATCACCAATTGCAATTGTAATCGACATTATTTTGGGGCATAGGCCCAAATATGTCAATTTAGTTTTATTCCACATGACTTTCTCATACTGCAAATCATGCCACAAATGTGTAGGAATAATACAAATGTTTATTCTGCCTCAACCATTTAATAGTTTTAAAAATGTCCATACCAGTCTTCTTCCAGACTTCATAACAATTTATTCATTTTTTAATGGACAAAGTTTAATTTTTTTCAGATATCTCTGATAAGTTACTCTAATACCTCGTTAAGAATGCCAGTGTCTTGGCTGTAAATGTAAATTAAATATTATTGCCGGTCTGTACACAGAACGACTATTTTTATTTACAGATATCGCATGTATGATAATTCCACTGGAGAACATAATGTTAAAGGTAAGTGCTCTCTCTCTCTCTTTGAAATCAAAATAATGTGCCATTATAAATTTGTCATACGAATGTCAATATGTATAATACATGCCAGGGGCAGTTGTCTTGTTCTGAAGTCATTATCCATTAAATGGGACACAAAAGTCGCTACCAACTTATTTGGTCGTAAATCTTTTCAGACGGCATAACACGTACAATCATTCTGGATGTTCTAAGTTGAAAGTGTTATTTTCCTATCACGCAAGGAATCTCCTAAAAGTTATCCTCGATTATGTTTTTGAAGTATATGCTATTGTACAGCTACAACTGTCCTCTTTGAAATACCATTTAGAAATCATAATTGTCATTATTTCTGAGGTTTTATATCTTAAACTCCTTCCACAAAGATATAAAGTAATACCTTAAGAGACCAATTGTTAAATTCATCAAGAAATTTGATTATGTATTTTGTAACTAATATCTTCAACATAAACATACATTAAAGGACCACCTGACTTAAGTGAGCATATTTTAGGGTTTATAATGCTAGTTCGGCTCTTTAAACTTTTGGTCCTTTTAATGGATGGTTCTATGACTGGCGTGATCGTTGGAGTTTTAATTAAGATGTAGTATGATTCCTGTGATTGATTACTTTTGATTGAAATACCACACGTCACGTGATATATTGTATTGACACATATCGTGTGACCATAACGTTATTGGCAAGTTTATGACACTAAATAACGACATATTCATGGTGTGATGCTGCTAAAATGGGTTTTCCTATGCCACAACATATTAAACTGCAACTTTTATAATTAACCACTCAAAGAATTATCTGTAAGTGGTCTTTATAAGTAGGTCGGCTATATACAGGTAAAATGCATTGGATTATTATGAATGTAACCACTGGAACTAGGTCTTTATATACAGGAGGTCCATATATGCAGGTGGTCGCTAGGGCAGGTTTGACGAAAGATTGATAGACAGGGACAAACCATTTTGTGGTGGCCAGCGCCTAGAAGTCAATTAGTATTCAAAGAACCTTATTGGGAACAAAATATAAACCGGGCCTGCAGAGGAGGTCAGGTTTCAAAGGGCCGGTTTAGAGAGGTTTCTATTTATGTATGTGTGTGTGTGTGTATGTATGTATGTATGTATGTATGTATGTATGTATGTATGTATGTATGTATGTATGTATGTATGTGTTGTATGTATGCGTGTATGTATATATATATTCATGCTGTTGGAATAAGTTTTGGACAACATCAGAATGGGTGCACAATGAAAAATCTGAATGCTTCACCTTAAGCTTTGGTAAAGTAGCCCTTACATAATATATATTTCCAACGTTAGATAGATCTCCTCTTGTTACATATCATAAAGCGAAGCTCAGTTCTCTTGACAAAGAGATGGAATTTCGGGTTTGTTTCTATTTACTTCTAAACAATCACGTATGTTTCAATGTTATTGACAAAATTTGTATCAACTTGTTGGATGGGAGAGTAGAGAAGCTTTTGAAGTTTTAGCTGTTATAAACTTAAGAATTTTTCGAAAACGTCAAACTTTTGAGATTCATGTTTTAAATTTTGCAGTCTCTTCAACCAGATACATATTTTACACTCCTTTAAGCAGTTTATAGTTATTGTGTTTTTCATGCTTACTTTACAAGTACAATACTATTTGTCTAACATGCCAAGTGAATATCTTCCTTTCCCTTTAACTTCGTGTCTCCTTTCTTCATAATATTGTCCTTACAACATCTTAATTTTGCGGAATTATATCGCTATTGTTCTGCATTATATGCATATCTTTATCGCATTAGAGGTAGGACTTAATCTAATTTAAAAGAGCTTGTCACCGACCCATTTGTTTATATTTTGGACCATAAATTATGTTTAAAGGAAAACAAACTGTTTGTGACGAACTAATTTAATTAAATGTAAACTGTGTATAAAATTTGGTATTTACCAAAGTTGTGATTTGTAGAACTTTTATATGGGATAATTTCTCATTTCTTTTCTGCAATTGACGACTTTCATCTGCTAATAAGCTCTTCATCTGCGAAAATAGTTTCGTCCATTACGGTCATGCCGGAGCTAGGTGTTGGCGATTAGGTATTTAATCCCACCTGTGAGATGTAAAATAACATTCGTTTCATCCATATGAATACAATAATTATGCCCTTTGATCATAGCTAAAATATTTTTTTAATCGTACAGTGTGCCGTGCTGGACAACAGACCATTTGCCTTTGATGGGAATTTTAATTGCGATAGTCTTTGGTAACTACAACTACATTTAAATACAGGGGAAATAGTTATAAAGAAGCAAGTTGAAGACGCCAATATTGAGTAATTACATGTTTTAGATAGTTCAAATGTTTGAATTTATCTTGTAAAAAGCAAATGCTTATAGGTATAAACACTAAAAGTTCTGATTCCCAAAAATGGATATGTGTTGTAAAAGAGATGAGGTAGTCCATACAGTTCGTGAGTGTGCAAATATAAAACAGAAAGTATTCACATTTTTGCATACAAATCAATTGATAATGAGGCGCGTCAAAGGCGTAACAACCGCATTTGTTGTGGTATACCAGGGGCAGTCTACCAGGACTGCAATGCTTTGATATCATAATATTTGCTTGACGAGCTCTAGCTAGACCTTCACGCTATTTATATTCATCGTGCATATCGAGTTGGTAGGCGTACAATTTTTAATCGATTAAGTTCCAGCTGGTCAGTTTAAATAAAGTCACATAATTTTAATCGCTCCCTTTCTAATGTGGACCTTATACTTTCCAATACATTTAAGCTCAAAGGTGTAAAGTTTCGTGTAAATTGAAACTACCCGCAGGACAGCAAAAAGCGGAAATAAAATACTAGAATCAAATCCACTAGAAATCCAAAATCATCATCATATTCCCGACACAACTGATGAATAATGGACGTGTCTACAAAAATATGATCCCAGTGTGGCGTAAAATCATAAAATACAGCAGACTTTGTACAGATTTATCAGATCGTGATCGACCAGAGACCGCATAACAAGACAATAAAGATATTTGTATCACCGCCAAGCCAGTTCGACCAGCGACCACATATCAAGACAAGCAAGACATTGGTACCACCGCCAAGCCAGTTCACTCTGGAAATCAGTCATTGAGTCCGTTCAATCTGACTAGACACTGTTAATGATACCAATCAGGACACCGCCCCAGAGCCAAGCCCTATATATCATCGAATAGATGTTAGCGTTGTATCCCAACCTGATGCAATTTTAGATCTTCATCGGTTTGCATGCCTTTCACATGGGTTAACCGATGACGCCTGTGTCGCAACCGAAAGTGCGCCTACTTTGAATAAATCCGATGCGACAACTACTGAGACCACGCCAGAAAAGGAGCTTCATGAGTGACAATCACAATTGCCCAGCTCGCGGACGGTGTCACATCTAGAACAAATTCCGAGCTCACAGATAATCCCCCTGACCGAATCACTATGAACACAAGCACATATAAACTCGCGGAATGTCCCATCATTCGCGGTAATTCATCTTTAACGGTCAAGAACACGAACATTAAATATAAAACAACATCGGACGTTGCATGTGAAGTTATTCCAAGAAAATTGTGGATTTGAACGCAAATGGCTATATTGTGACTTCTGCGACCTTGTACATAGTTATGTTATTTTCTGCGTGAATGAAAAAAATAATAGATAATCACCATATAGTAAATATACCAAATTTTGCCATTTGAGGAAATCATAGACCTTTTTTATAAGCGTAGTATAGATCTGACTCTCCTTCAAAGTTATCGTCCAATTACGATTTTAATCTTCCTCGGAAAATTATTCAATGCTATTTGAAATCTAAGAATCAATAATTGTCCTAGTGTTCACAATATACTGGAAGAAAACCAAGCAGAATTCCAAACTGGATAATCAACAACAGACCATTTATTTGCACTATATGTCTTAACAGAACTTCTGAAATTCAGACAGCGAAAACAATTATGTCCATTTATCGACTTCAGGAAAGCTCATGATTCTGTTTGGCGGGTGGGTCTATGGGACACATAACTTCGAAATGATATAAGCAACACGATTTTGGAATTGTTTATAACTTTTATATAAATATAAAGTCCTTAATGATATTTGGAGATAAACAGTCTGGTGTTTTTATTTTTTTTAACTTTTTTTTATAATTTTTTTTGTGTTTTGTTTTTGGAGGGGGGGAGGGGGCAATGTGAACATCTCTCATCACTATTATTCTCGTTTTTCTAATCGATCTGGAATCTTTCTTGCAACACAATCAATATGCTGAGTGAATATTGATTAAGTAAGTTTGGAAGCTTCAGCATATCTCAATATATTGACAATGTAATATATTGATATTTCAACACTGTAATATTTGAGATTATGCAGATTTTTTAAAAGACAATCTTAACGCTTTTTACAAGTATATTAAAGTTTGGAAACTTAATATTATCTTTACAAAAGAATAAGATCATTATATTTGGTAAAAGTAAAACCGATCAGCTTAAATTTAAACTTGGAGGAAATACTATTGCTTATTCATGTCCCGTGGTGTCTTTTTTTCTCCAAAAACCGTTGATTTTTTAAGTCAGCAAACTCAGCTTTTAACAAGTAAAGGAAGCAACGCATCTTACATTTAAAAAATACGTAACAATTGTACATCCCCATCGAACTGCAATTACTGCTTTTGATCATACAAGTTTACATATTTTGCTTTATTGTTGTGAAGTTTGGGAACCTGAATTTCGAAAATTACTTATTATGACGTTTACGTGTAAATGCATATTTACCTGTTCTCATATTTAGAGCGGATATTCAGAGATTTCCTGTAGAGAAAGGGCGTTGGGAAAATATACCACATCACGATAGAAATTAATATCTTTGTGAGAAAAACAACATTGGTGATGAATACCGCTCTTTGTTCGGCTCTTCATTCTTTTCAAATAAAACATTTTGATTTTTGAAACCCTAGTTTTATATTGGACCAAATGTGGGGAAATTTAAACAATTGTTTTAAACTGGAAATATTTCTACATTGGTGAAGCTAAAAATATTCGTGCAAATAATAATGAAGAAATTTGGATAACTGTTATTGCGGTAATAGCTATAACACATGAGTTGAGAAACACACCGTTTTTCTATACATGTCATTTGTTTGAATTGATCTTGTTATCAATCAATTAAATATAGTTTATAGGATACGCAACCATTTTTCAAATATGTTTGACTGTTTACGTGTGTAAGCATCCTCGTTCAGAGTTGTGGTGAGTTTTGCTCGTTGGAAACTTGCTGTGAAATTCACATTTAAATGTAGTTTTACGTCATTGAAGAAACAACATTACGTTATGTTAAAGATTGTATAATATCTAAATATTCTTCAGAATAAATTTGCTACCTATCTCTCGTAGTAATGTGCCCTCAGATTATTAGATTGAAAAACCTAATAAATTCAAAATATCAATATGAATTACGAATGATACGCTTCTCTTAATTATTGTTTCCAAATACAGACACGTATACATACAGCATACCTTCGATATGAAGTCAACGTTCCTTCAGCGACAAATATGGTCTTATAATGAGGATGGCGGTATAATGGGTTCTGATCTCACGAAATATTAAGAGCAAAGAAAGATAAAAAGAGTGATAGAGATTTAAATACTAAATGTAAAAATGAATGAATAAAGACAAAAAACGATTTAATAAACTATAAATCAAATATATGCATATCCTAATAATTGAACAAATGCAAAATTACATCCTGTGTCGTTCGATAGATTTTTATGAGATCATAAGACATTTCAATATTTTGGTCCGTATAACAAAAAAACATCTCATAATTGTTTTGTGATTTTTAAATTTCGTGTTAAGCGAAATATTTTTCTTAGTATGATGTCGATGTCTAAATCACCAGAGAAAGCCGAGCATCATTCATCATCTTGAATTTTGATGAGCATACATTTCTTCGAAATGAGTCCTGTTAGCTATGAATCTCACATTTTTCAGGAATTTAGGTGATTTCACGATTTCCACATATCAAATCTCTTTTCACACCCGTTGTGTAATTACACAGAATGAACTTACTGCTTTAAAGACAAATGGATGATTAACTGGCCTTATAATGAGGGCAGTTCTGGTAGAAAAGATCCTTTTGTCCAACATTTAGGAAGGTCAATTGCAGAAAAGGAGGGTAACGTTATCATACGGGTACTATAAAGTCAGAAAATTCTTTCTGAACGATTTATTGGCAATGTATATATATATGTATGTATATATATATATATATATATATATATATATATATATATATATATATATATGTGTGTATGTATATATGTATGTATGTATGTATATATATGAAATGAAAGTAAAACAAATGAACCCCTATGTTCCAAAAACAGAGAGGGAAGCGCTTATTCCTGGATTCCACATTGTAGTTATGGACACATTATTATATGAAATACATTTAAATAGAAAAAAAAAAAAGGTAATTAAAAAGGGTTAGAAAGTTATAGCACGGCTCATGTAGGAATCGAAACTGCGTTGCGTGTAATGTCACCCGTGGACTATGTCTCGTGCGTCATAGCCATATTCAACTAAGCCATGCTCCAATTTCCAAAATGGATCAAGGGAACCATATAGCCAGACACGATTATCATTATTATTATTGTTATTATTATTATGTCTTCCGACCACCTTCTCTTTCAATATAAATATATTTATCTTTGTTTCTCGTTGTGGAAATTTTGTGAGGAATGTAAAGGCAGAAGCGAAATATACCGCACCGCGAATCATGGCACCCTATGAAGTACGATCTCATCGCAATAACTAGGTCAGGCCCAGCAGTATAGCGCTATAGCGCAGATAGATTGCATCAAAATTCGTTGGACCCTTTGTTATATAAAAGATCCCTTTCGAGACATTTCTACCATTTGTTATTTTGTTTGTGGGGCTTTTTTATTTTTTAGCGTTTTTGTCTTGAGTTTCGATCTCTTCATTATTGTTGATAGTTGTTGTGTTATATTCTCGAAACGTAGCGAAACTTTGTTGTTTTTATCTCCTCCCTGTTTTCCAAATTTGGTGCCTATATATATATATATATATATATATATATATATATATATATATATATATATATATCCTTTGTGTCTTGTATATAGGTGTAAATTTATAATTAAAAGATCATATATACCTTGCATTTCTAAAAAGAATTTCAGTGGACTTGTCCCACGGCTGCGTGCTATGGTTTTTGTGCCCTTCTTGGTCATTATACAATGTATTTTTGATCATATGACTTCCAGTTAGTACATCAGAAGCTATACATTGTAATTAATTTTAACTGGTTGGCGTACCTGGACTGCAGTATTCTGATTACAAATAGGTACAAATATGTAATAAATTACAACTTAAACAAGCAATTTAATTTTTTAAGTTTCTAAACCTTCAGCATAAAATGACGAAGTCGAAAATATTTCAAAACAATTTGACACAACCCCTATAAATGTACATGAGAGACCATGCACATGTGTCTTCACACCGTTGTGTGCACCTATTCAAGCCATAGTTGTCACGTATGTTACGGGTATGTAAACTCAATTTTAAAACCACTTGTTTCGGAGGTTAATTCAAACCAAAATATTGATCTTTTGGATTTTGTCAACTTTTTATTGAAGCTTTGTAAACGAAAAAAAAAAAAAAATTGCTTGTTCTTGTAGCAGTTGATTAACTATTTATACCTATTTGTAATTACAACTATGTAATCGAGGTACTCCTATCATTTACAATAATTTACAATGTATAGTTTCTACTGTGCTCATCTGACGTCTTTGACCAAAATACATGGTGTAATAACCAAGAAGGGCAGATAAATCTTAAGGGCTATCGGTAATGCACATTTCAGAACAGGTGGGTGGGAGATGGTGCTATGTTTATGACAACAATGGCATTACATTTTGGTAACAGTGATGTCTTATTTCCTTCAATATAGTACCCTGTAACACTTAGCAATGGGTTTCTGAAAAGATATATTAAAATAACAAAAGTCCATATCTTTCTGTCGACAGACTTTGAAGCAATGAACATCAATGTGGAGTGTGTACATAATGAAACAAAAATGTCACTGATACTGATCAATAATTCACTGAGTGGCAAGGGTAAATGGATTTTGTTTTAAACTTTGACAAATTGAACACCAGCTTTTCCTGCATATAGTTTTTGCAAATAAAAGGCATTTTAGTCAGTCCTGAAAACCTGGAAAGTAAATCCTAAGGAAAGGTATGGAGGTCTGTGCGGGCCATACATAACATAGTATGAGACACACAATGATACAATAGCACACGTATGTTGGTAAATATAATGAGAATAATGTCCGTGACAACCATTATGATGATCCCCAAGGTGAACAGTCTGGAATATTGTAATGATCTCTGTTCATATGTCTTTCTGTACATGCTATATGTCTAGCTATATATATATTTATATGTGCCTACCTGGCTGTATTCAATTTAAATTTTGTACCTGAACTATAGCAAGTACACCAGAAAATGCTTGACATTCCCCATGTATGACTTTTTAATATGCAAGGTTACAGGACTGCCACCATTGTCTACAATCTACCGGGTTCCCTCACAAAAAGTAAAGTGAGTTGAGATGTCAATGCCATGCTCTTTCAGACATGCTAGGTTTACCATTCTGTAGCAATCCATAATGTCTACAGACCGTTTTAGTTTAAAGGTAGCACTTTTATCATCATAATGAAACATATGTAGTTTCCTATTAGGCTAAACTAAAATGCAGTACACAATAATGTTGGCAACCGTTTCTTCGACGGATATCCCTTCCATCTTTATCAGCTGATATGGTGGACACATAATCTTGACTCGATAATACTGTTCCACATTCTTGTATCTTCAAACACACAATTCTGTTATAGTTTTCCTATATTTACGATTATGGCCACCACCAATTGCATTAAATCACCTGTTTTCATTCTTCGTTCTATAGCACCCCATGCATTTTCAAATGACCACACTGTATCACGATACAAACTGATTGATATGAAGTCTTCAAATCTTTAAAACAAAAAACAAAACCAATTAATGTTTAACACAAATGTATGAAATGTTACACAAAAAACCATCACCAATATGTATATATGTAAATAAAAAATAAGTCTTCACTCTGTCTCTACACATGATCTAATTGACAAACCGTAGATTCCACTGTAGAAGAACACGAAGTCATATACATGTATACATGTAAAACTCACCGTCTCTGACCACGTTACGCTACACCTCGTTTAGAATTTGCGACTAGTGACAATTGTAACATACAACAGATCTGACTGAACAACCTTCTTATAAAGTATTCACTTTTCATGTATAGTACCGAATCAATTCTTTTTTTTTTCCATATGATTAACAATTTTCTTCTCTTCAACCACAAACTCATTACTAAGTGTTACAGGGTACTCTATTAACCAGACTAATCTTATGTCGGACACGCCTAACACCCCAGGCATTCTTGTGTAAGACATGAACACACCCTGGCTTGATAGTATGCAGCAAAAGGGAATTTTGAATAAAACAACATTTACTTGACAACATGTGGTAGGTAAATGATGCTTGGGCATTTATCAATTACGATCGAGGTTTTCAGTCCAGATCGCTCTAAGTACTCCCTAGTTAGGACACAGAGCTGTTACGCAAACAACGTTACATGTGTTTTACAACTAGTATTCAGCGGTATATTGATAAGTAGTTAATCGCTCTTTATGTAGTGACAATTTTAATTATAAAAATCGATTAATGATACATGGAATGGATGTAGATGATCCTTGTGATGAGCGCTTGATAATTAATGCAAATATGTGCCGTTTACCAAACTCATAAGAGACCCATATGCCAACCACTTCAATGTTTCCCCGACGCACAAGCATATTCGTATCACGTGACATTTCGCCTTTAAGGTACTGATATAGCTCACCGCTCTGTACTTAGGATCTGTTTGATACACGTTTGCTGTAAATGCCATTTATTTGCAAAAGTATTTAAGCTCTCAGTATATCGAAACAATATTTTATGACTTGGGAACCCTAAAATTTAAGTCTTGTTAAAAGTTGGGTCCTTAGCCTAAAATTGTGCGCGATTACTCAATCTTTGTTGTGTTTGTTATTTTTTTTTAACCCAAAGTAAATATTCTTGGATGACATTTTTATCTTCAGTTTTTTATTTTATGCTTTCAAATTTTGAAATGTTTAACTGCTTTCATCAACTTTTCTGCGATAGAAATGTTTCATTAACGAATGTATCCGTATCAATAATGTCAGCTAGATAAAGCTATAAATAAAGGCACAAATTAATCAGTGAAATAAGTGATTAATTAAACAAGTACATTATTTATGTTTCGAACACCCCTGTATATCAAACTTTTAAATGACCGGAAAACTTAAATAAAATAAACTATGTCACCTATCAGAAAGTTAAGTTTACTCACAATAATTGTGTGATATTGTAAAAATAAAGTTACTTTCATCATGACTGAATTTTAGTATGTTTCAACATGTTCAATCTAAATGATACCGTTTACTTCATAGCGAAGTGTTTATTACAACGAAAGTTAAAAGAAGAGGGAAAAAAGAATTACATATGATGCAAATACCCGTGACGAAAACATCTATGTGATCATTTTTTTATTTCTTGTTATCGAAATCCCGTACAAGTCAGTAATCATAACGATCATGATTTACATATCACATATAGCATAAACATATCTCTTGTCCAGATTACTAGTATAATACAATCTCCAATTAAGGCCGAATCTCCCAAAATTTTACTCACAAAAAATTCTATTTTAAATGCATTTTATCCAGTTTTGAAGTAAAATGAGAAAATTACTCTTACTATATATATATATATATATATATATATATATATATATATATATATAGTGCGGATTAAAATTCTCTAACCTCTGTGATAATATTATTTGTTCGTATTTAAAAATTTTGTTAATATCGCCAAACATTCTTCTGTTGGATCCAGGAATATAGCACTTTCCTCTCTGTTAGGTGTATATTTGTAATTCTCTTTCTCTGTCTGTCTGTCTGTCTGTCTGTCTGTCTCTCTCTCTCTCTCTCTCTCTCTATATATATATATATATATATAATAGTTTTTGATGATGTCAAAGGTGAACGATAAAACCTGTAAGTATTTAAAATGGGTGATTTTCCGATAACTTGGACATTTTGCTATTGTTTTTAGACATATACATCACTTTCAAATTTCATAAATCCTCTGTAAGTTTAAATATGAAAGTTTGTTGTAAAACAATTTCCAAGTTTCATTTTAATAAACGGGATTATATGTTTTGCTAAATATTCTTGCACGATGACATTTCAGAATACATACAATGAAATTTAGTGCACGTAAGCGACACGATTATCAGTACACGTAATCAGCATTTTAATGGCGTACGAGTGTAGTGACACATATTGACCTGGGGAGGTAAATATGGAAGACGTTTCCACCTGAAATGTGTTACATAAGGTAGGCTCAGAGAAAAGAACCCCCAAAAAATCCCATTAAATCAAGAAATATATTTTATTTTATTTTTCTTCTCTGAATGTAATAAATAAATAAATAATAATCTACTTAACCAGACAAGGGTAAAATTAAAAATTGACATGCCTGCTCTGTGCAGTTAAGACATATTTTCGATAAGTAAATAATTCCATCGGTAAAATTCATTTTTCTTATTCCATTTTCCTTTCTTTCTATTCTGGGAATTTTAAAATTTCTCCATGAAAGGAACTAAATGTAATATACCTCTACCAACAACAAATGATTAAAAAGAAAACGCAAGGAAGAAAGGTAAACAAAAAGGGATAATACTCTACACAGTCTCTTACTGATATGTGAAAACTATGTGATCTCTACAAATTTTAATGAAAACTGATTAAAAAAAGCAAGAAAATGACCAACGATACAGACTCTTCCCTCCAAATGTTTTTAGAGAACAATAATTGTTAAATTTCCCAATGGATATGTCATATATATATAGCATATACCGTGCACATTGCCTTCAGAGCACACAAAGATATAACTCTATACCAGAATATACCTTGTGACATTTTCTATAGGTACATAATAATATGACTCTATAACAGCATGTGCTAGGAGTCGATTGAAAGGAAAAGGATAGACAATTGTGAAAGTCCATACATGGCATAATGATGTGATGTGCCAGAAGATATTCTGTAAAGTTGCCTACAGGACACATAATGATATGACTCTATACGAGAATATACCTTGTGCAATGGCCTACAGGGCACATAATGATATAACTCTATGCCAAAATACACCTTGTGAATTTGGCTACGGGTTACATAATCATATGACAATATACCAGGAAATACCTTGTGAATTGTCTGCATGGCACATAATGATATTACTCTACACCAAAAAAAACCTTATGAAATAGGCTACAAAACTCATAATGATATGACTATGTACAAGAATATACCTTGTAAAAATAGTCACATGACACAAAATGATATGACCCTGTGCCATAATATACCTTGTACAGTTGGTTACAGGCACATAATGATATGACTCCATACCAGAATATACCTTGTGAAGGGCAGATATTGCAATGTCTCTGCCAGAATATACCTTGTGAAGTTGCCTACAGGGCACATACTGGCATGAATCTATGCCAGAATATACTTTGTGAAATTGACTCTATGCCAAAATATACTCTGTGAAGTTGCCAACAGGGTACATAATGACATGACTCTATGTCAGAAAAAACTTTGTAAAGTTGCCTACAGGGCACATATGGGTATGACTCCATGCCAAAAAATATCTTGTAAAGTTGCCAACAGGACACATATAAGTATGACTGCATGCCAGAAAATATCTTGTAAAGTTGCCTACAGGGCACATATAGGTATGACTCCATGCCATAAATATCTTGTAAAGTTGCCTACAGGGCACATATAGGTAGGACTCCATACCAGAAAATATCTTTGTAAAGTTGCCTAAAGGACACATATAGGTATGACTCCATGCCAGAAAATATCTTGTAAAGTTGACTACAGGGCACATATAGGTATGACTCCATGCCATAAATATCTTGTGAATTTGCCTACAGGGCACATATAGGTATTACTCCATGCCAGAAAATATCTTTGTAAAGTTGCCTAAAGGAAACATATAGGTATGACTCCATGCCAGAAAATATCTTGTAAAATTGTCTACAGGACATATATAGGTATTACTCCATGCCAGAAAATATCTTGTAAAGTTGCATACAGGGCACATATAGGTATGACTGCATGCCAGAAAATATCTTGTAAAGTTGCCTACAGGACACATATGGGTATAAAACAATGCCAGAAAATATCTTGTAAAGTTGCCTACAGGGCACATATAGTTATGACTGCATGTCAGAAAATATCTTGTAAAGTTTCCTACAGGACACATATAAGTATGACTGCATGCCAGAAAATATCTTGTAAAGTTGCCTACAGGGCACATATAGGTATGACTCCATGCCATAAATATCTTGTAAAGTTGCGTACAGGGCACATATAGGTAGGACTTCATGCCAGAAAATATCTTTGTAAAGTTGCCTAGAGGACACATATAGGTATGACTCCATGCCAGAAAATATCTTGTAAAGATGCCTACAGGGTACATATGGGTATGACTCCATGCCAGAACATATCTTGTAAAGTTGCCTACAGGGCACATATGAGTGTGATTCCATGCCAGAAAATATCTTGTAAAGTTGCCTACAGGGCACATATAGGTAGGACTCCTTGCCATGAATATCTTGTACAGTTACCTACAGCGCACATATAGGTATGACTCCATGCCATAACATATATTTGTAAAGTTGACTACATGGCACATATAGGTAAGACTCCATGCCAGAAAATATCTTGTCAAGTTGCCTACAGGGCACATTTAGGTATGTCTCCATGCCAGAATATACGCTGTGAAGTTGTCTACAGGGCACATATAGGTATGACTATACCAGAATATGGAAACTTATTTGAAAGCATATGTAGACTCTGCATGAAAGAATGCGCTAGTTATTGTAGCGTGGAAGAGGGGACTATTAAAAGCAAAATGACAGACAAATTATCACTAAACTAGCATAAGTTACACGATGGGGACCAACTACTAGCATAGTTTTCACCTGAGAAAATAGGTAACGTATCAAGCTGTAATATCTCCAGGGACAGGGGGTTGTACATTCTAAGTAGGGGGTGTTTCTTGTGTGGAGCTCTGCAATCAAGGCGTCACTCGAGATGATTGAAAAGATCTTATATGACTTCCTAAAGACAGAGACACAGCCAAGTTATATAAGCACTATGCAACAATGAGTAATGCATAAACAATAACATATACTAGCAAATGTGATTCCGCCAAAACACATATCATTGAAACAGACATTACAATGCTTTGTTTATTTTTATTATTTATCATTGCTTTTTATTCTACGGATAACTGAAAAAATATAAACTGTTCAAAACAACCCTCTTCTACAGATGCACCAATGGAGTTTACACCATACAACACGAAGCAGAAAATAAACACATATATAAAAGATACAATTGTCTAAGATCTCTGGCAAGAATCACACTCAAAATTTGTTAATTGGAAGAAAGGTAATATATGTCGTAAAAAAGAGGACTATGAATCAAATAATTCAATGGATGACCTGTGATAAAAAAGAATGAGACCGGGTAAGAGGAAACTGATTCAGTACAACACATTCTGAATTCAACATTAACCCGAATTAGTGAAAATTAGCGCCTTCATCTATTTTAGCCGATATTTAGTTGAAATAAAAGGAGACATGATATAAATATGATTGATCCTGATATAGAGCCATAACAGTTTATTGTACAAGAAGTGACATGTTTTTCTGAATCAAAATCTTTCGGGGAAGGAGTTCGAACTAAAACTCGTGCCTAAACGGTTTGTCTTGACCTCCACTATTTAGGATGTCGATTGGTTTCATTTTGTTCTTCATCTGAAGCCTACTCGTGGTTTGAACTAATCCTTGGAAATCTTGAGCCCATGCTTTGTCTGGATCAGTGGATGTAACATTATTCAAACGTTCCCGCAAAAGTTTTTATATGTCAACACGTGTTTTATCGTCATTTGCAGACTATAAATCATACCAAAAATCAAGCATGGTGGAATTAATAACCAAAATTTATTTTATTTTTTGTATTGTGATCAATGAAAACATTATAAATGTTTCACAAGTGCTTTTCGAAAAGTTCTGCATGATAGGGCTTGATAGAACGCTCGACCAAGCACAGGGAAAAACTAAAAGTAAATATTTGCAAACGGCGCCAGTTTTATATCTGAAAGCAGCTGAGGTCATATATTGAACTCCTTGAATTAGTTAAATCAGTGTATAATCTCGGAAACAATATTAGCTGCATGGTGTAAACTGAAGGCAAAGTTTGAACAATGTAAAACTAATAGCACAAAATAATATGGAAGATACAAGTTTCAAATAAATGTAGACAAAATAAAACAAGAGTAGATATAAAACGCAAACATGTTAGAATTATTTAAGGGTATCTCAAATTAATAGGAACTTTTTATGGCAAAATTTCCCTTTTGGATGAAAAAGTATTATCAAGAACGTTTCATGCATTTTGAACTTCCTTTGGTGTGGCTGACGCTGCTCACTTTAGCATATACTGGCGGATATTAAAAAAAAACATTACAACAAAAACAATTTATAAGCAGATTGTCACTGAATTTTATGATTTATATCAATATGTATATGTGATCGAAAATGTACTCGGGTTTCGTTGCCGAGGGTGGTTTATTTTTTTCCGCTGTAGTTATTTCAAAAAACTGAGCGCGACTCATTGCATGCTGCATGTGCAAATTGCCTGCAGTGAAAACCCAAGTACCTAGCTGCGCATATTTGTCACATATTTGTCACATATAGAGAAAATACTCTATAAACAAATTACAATACGACGAGTCTTGTTAGAAAGAGTTACCTCTTTCGGGAGCAATCTTCAGCTGTAGAGGTATGTAAAATTTAAGATTGCATTCTTTATTACTATTCGTTTTATATGACAAAATTTTTTCATATATTAGATGTTTTTGAATTTATTCTAAATTCTACAGAGAGTCAATACTTAGGTCATACAACGCCATGCTGTTAGAAATAATATAGTCTGGTTCGAGCTATTTGTTGTAACTGAACAGACAGATTGAATTTAGTTATACGCTGTCACCCTTGGTACTTAATAAGACCTTGTTTATATTAGGGTGTAGATCACATACTCTTATCTGTTGATTGGTGATAGGATGTTATTCACATTTGTTTAAAATTCCATTCGTTAAATTCATCTTTGATTTTTCTCTTTGAGTTACTTGTTGTTGATAGTTCCATGTTAGGAACTTTATAATTTTCCTTATCTTTTTGTCATGACGGTGTCAGATTTGTTCATCTTTAAATTGCGTTTATAAATAAACATCTTATTAACGCAGTTGCTTTCGGTGCCTTCACTAATCCAGTCCCAACCCGGCTTCATCCTGTGACACTATCACGTGATTGAAAGTAAACTTCAAAAATTCTACTAGCTTCTGGCAATTGAACTATTTCTCTTGCGAGAAGTACTAGTGGCATCGCGTGATGAATTAGTGCCCTTAAAGATCACATCGCGTTTACGGGCGACAAAATGAGGTCAATTCGTTCTACTTCAAGAGTGTGACATTTGGCTTCACTTTATTTAATCTCGCTGAATTTGATCTACTAACACATGTAGTGACAAAACCCTTAGGCAAACACGATATTTGATTTGTGTGGTATTCAAGTTTATCACTTCAGAACGGAATTTATTGACTAGTGCTTTCCCCTGTCGTCTCGGGCAGTAGTCAATAAATTCATTTCCATAGTCACTCACACTCAGGCCAACAAGTACCGCTATTAGCATTTGGTGTAGTCACTATATTTATATTAGAAATAAATACAATACATTCTTCTCAGTTGAGCATGAATTTGGCGCGTTTTTTATTCTACCTAAATATTTGATATTTTCCCCATGCACCTCGTGCAACTGATAGGTTACAAACGTTAACCTTTACAAATGTTATTATACTATCTGGTTTTATTCCTTTTTTTGTATCCTTTAAGGTTTTTCCTACTTGGGGTCAGTATGTGAATGGTATTTCAAAACTTCGGTCATCAAGTTACGTGATTATTATTTGACGGTGAGCACAGCAGCACACGAACTTGCACACAAGTAAGTTTATTCATGGCGCCATATTTGTCCCCCGCATTTGTGTTCACTCGCTTAGCACTTCTGGTGTCCCGAGTTGGCTTTCTGGTCGAGAATACCTACTCTAAGTCCTGGAATCGATTTGATTGTATATTTACTACTCTAGGTCTTAAAAATAAGTAACAAAAATAAAGTGAAACCAAGAATTGAAGTAAAGTCAACAAGCAATTTATTTCCATACAATAGTAACTAAAAATACAAAAGACACTTACAATTTGTGAATCAAATTCCAAATAATCCTAAATGTGCTATCACAAGTCCAAAAGGAGAGAATGTTCGGAACGAATTCCAATAGTCTTGAATGTCCTGATATACCACGATGATACAATCCAGAATGTCTTTGAATGAGTTCACAAAAGTCCAAAGCAATATACTGATTCAAAAGTCAATGAGCACTTAATAATTCCAATGAATGTTTAAATAAATAATTTCTCTCAAATGATATCTGAGTACAATGGCACAACAATAAACTCTGATCTCAAATGATTCCTATACTGATCTTAAAACCGAAATTCTAGAACAGGAATGACTTATTTGTTTATGAGGTCTCCTATATATACATTTCCTGTTGACCCACATCTTAACAGGACATGAGTCATTTTATAGAAAAACCCCAATCTTTTCGCAAGCAAGACTGGTCTTGAACTCAAATACTAAGTAAACATCCTGTTGAAAGTAACACTATTTTTAAAAGTACAAATAAATACAACCGTACTATAATAAACAAAGTTAAGCACACAATAGATTAAATAAACATAACACCTCCCCTCATAAAGAAAAAAATAGATTTATGCAATAAAGCTTTCTTTTACATACTTATCAAATATGCATATGATAATGTAATAATCAAAATAACATAAGAAGATATCTTATGAATGACACTCAGCTGAATCATTCAAAATATACACAAAATAAAGCAATATAGTATTTTAAAGGTTTAATTTGATCTTGTCATTCACTATGTACTAAAAAGGCGACAACTCACTTTTGCATAAATTAATCGTCAGATGTGCATCACTGAGTCTATCGAAGAATTTCCGAATAGTTTCCATGTGATCGTCCCATGTGTCGTTGTAGATGATGACCTCATCGATGTTCGAGTCACAATTTTCTAGACCATATATTATCATGTTGATAAGACGCTGGAATGTGGTCGGATAATTTTTCATACCAAAAGGCATCACTTTATACAGATAAAGCCCGTCTGCAATTGCAAATGCCGAAACTTCTTTTGCCCTTTCCGTGAGTGGAATCTGCCAGAATCCTTTGAAAAGGTCAAATTTTTTGACATATTTCGCATTTTGCAATTTTGTCGATGCAATCATCTGTTCTTGGCATTGAAAATGAATCCGTTTGGTTACACTATTGACTTTTCTATAGTCATTACACATGCATAATTTATTATCTGGGTTAGGTACAAGAATACATGGTGAACTCCATTTTTACTTTTACTTGGTTCTATAAAATCATTTTCAAGTAAATATTGAATTTCCTTTTTCAAATATTCCTGCTTAAGAGGATTCATCCTATAAGGATGCTGCTTGACAGGTGCAGAATATACGATATAAACGTCATGGTGGATTTTATTTGTTCGTGTTGGAGCATCAGAAAACAACAGCTTATACTCACATATACTCATGGAAATGAATCAGTTTTGGTGACAATGTTGACTTTTCTATAGTCAGTACACATACGGAATGTATTATCTGGCTTGGGAACAAGAATACTTGGTGAAATCCAGTTACTTTTACTTGGTTCTATGAAATCATTCTCCAGTAGATACTGAATTTCTTTCTTCAGATAGTTCTGTTTGAGAGGATTCATCCTATAAGGATGCTGTTTCACAGGCGCAGAATCTACAATGTCAACGTCATGCTAAATTTTACTTGTTCGTGTTGGAACATCAGAAAACAACAGCTTATACTCATATAATAGCTGTTTTAGTTCATTTAATTCCTGTTGTTGTAGATGTGAAAGTTTCTGGTACAGATTGTTAAATATTTCTGAATTCTCAGGTTTGATTAAACCAAAGTCACTATGGTCAGATTGCATTCCATCGTTTACATCCTCACTGTGTGGGACGGGTACAACTAAATTAATTTAATAACTCACTGGTCTATCTCTGTCAAAATACTCCTTTAACATATTTATGTGACAAAGTTGTTTCTGTTTCCGCCTCCCAGAAGTGTTAATGTTACACTTTAAATAATTTACTTTCTTGTCAACGGTATAAGGACCATACAATTTAGCTCGAAGAGGATTAGGAGGATGGACAAGAGAGACAGAACTTTTTCACCAGGCTTAAAACTCCTTTCCCGTGTATTTCTGTCATACCTTAATTTCGTTTTTGAATGAGTAGGGTGAAAATTAGATCTTGCTATTTCACAAGAGACATCAGAGACATAGTCAAAAAGATTAATCTTTGAATCCTCATTTGAAAGAAGTTTCTCTTCCAATAGCTTAAATTATCCACGGACAGTATGTCCAAACACCAGTTCAAAAGGACTAAAACACAATGAATCCTGAACTCGTTCCCTAACGGCAAACAAAAGCAAATGAACACCCTCATCCCAATCATTTTATGTGTCAAAGCAATATGGCCGAATCATATTCCTCAAAGTTTGATGAAATCTTTATAAAGCCCCTTGACTCTCAAGGTAATAGGCAGAAGATTTAAACTGTTTGATGCCTAATTCATGCATAACTTGTTGGAAAATTCCAGACATAAAATTGGACCGTTGATCAGCCTGCACAGATTTGGGAAGGCAACAAGTGTACAAAAACTTTACCAAAGCTTTTACAATGGTTTTAGTTTTAATATTTCTCACATGAATTTACTTTGGAAATCTTGTAGACGCACACATTATGGTCAACAAATATTGGTTGCCTGACTTGGTCTTAGGTAAGGGACCGACGCAGTATACCATTATTCTGCTAAATGGTTCGTCAAATGCAGGAACAGGTTGCAGATGAGCCTTAGGTATCTTCTGATTGGGTTTTCCTACCATTTGACAAGTGTGACAAGATCTACATTATTTAGAAACATCACTTTTAAGTTTCGGACAACAAAAATGATTCAAGATTTTGTGATAAGTCTTACTGAATCCAAAATGACCAGCCAAAGGAGTTTCATGTGCTAAAATAAGGATTTCCAGTCGATATAACCTATGAACGACAATTTCATAGCTCACTGACCACTCGTCATCAGTGGGTACCTCGGGTGGTCTCCATTTTCTTATAAGGACCCTACTTTTCACAAAATAACAATCTGGGACTTGCGTGGCTTCGGTTTAACTAATAGCCCTCTGAAAAAAACTGGAGATCTCAGGATCTTGTTCCTGTTCGTAAATGAATGGTAATCTTTTGTCACTCTAATTGGAATAAAGAGAATGAATAGCAAAAGGAAGATCACTGTGACCAATACCTATTGGTTGATCAATACCAGGAGAAAAGGTGACCTCATTAAATGACTGACCAATAAATGTGTCAGCTAAAGGAAATATTTCCCGATCAGCATCATTCTTTACAGCTCTTTTTGCCTTAGCTCTGGTAACTTCACAAGCATGACACAAGTCAGGGATTTCAATCTCAATAGGATCAACTCTTTGGTCCAAACAAGGCTTGTCAGTTACAAGTGGATAAATCATGACCTTATCTCCAGCTAGGTGATAACTGGCCTTGAACTCAAATACTATGCAAAAATCGTGTTGACAAGTAACACTATTTTGTAAGTACAAATAAGTACAACCGAACTACAATAGGCAAAGTTAAGCACATATAGATTCAATATACATAACATTATAGTGTTGTTTAGATACGACCAGAACAATTTGATGATATAATTTCCTATGTAAAATGTGTGACCTTAATCTAAGAAACATTTTTTTCTGTTTTCTTCTAAAAATTATATTAGGCGATAGTAGACTGACACACGACGCGCTAGGGAGAGAGATCAATCAAAGTCCTCACTGTCAACGCTACGCTGTATCTAGTGCATTGTAATGTGCCTTACCTGCTTATTATTTCCAGTCTTGGAGCAGACCACGACGGAGAAGGGAACGCCGCAGATTGTAAGGCTGAGGATTTTTTTATTATGTCTCCCACAAACCCACGGTTCGACAAAGCCGCCCCATACTCCAGAAACCCGTGGATTTTCTCTAACTGCTCCGTGGAAGTGTTCAAGGATGCACTTAAAAACAAGTACGTATGCACAATGTACATCGATACATATACCATTATAAACGTCTATTTCTTTGAGACTTATTATGATACCCGTGATTGAGCTTACCAGTGATCAATGAGGAGGAACATAATTTTTCACACCCACTTTTGGAAACTCTTTTGGTTTAAAACCTCGGCAAATTAAAAAGTAATGTCGAAATAATGAATAAAAAGGATACATTAGTCTCATGAGAAAGATGCATTTCCAGGCAATCATACGTATGTATGTATTCATGTAGATATATAAGCAGGCAATGTACATAAGTTTGTATGAAGTTAGGTAGGTAGGAAGATAAGTGGAAAAGTACCCTTTATATATATATATATATATATATATATATATATATATATATATAATTGTAAAAACTGACAGTAAATTTTCGTATTTCAGAACGTGTTTGACCAATAGAGGTGCTGTTTACAACAAGCAGGAATGGAAGACGTTTGTGAAGAAACTGCCTGGAGAGGTGTATTCTCTCAATGAGCAGTGTGAGTTCATTAATGGACCCAACTCTGTCTTCTCTGGGGTATGTACATTATATGTGTGTGCTTGTGCGTGAGCGCGTTCCCGTCTCCTGAGAGGAGTAAGCAGTACGATCCACGGTGTCAGTGTTCTTTCTTTATAATTATATTTAAATGAAGATTTCACTTTGATGTATTTGATCAGAAAAACAGCGCAAATGAACGATACATTAACGTTGTGTGTGTGTGTGTCCTGTTAAAATTACATCAGCTTCTGACTCCATAATAACGAATCAAACGTATGTAATGCAATGGCAAAATTTTACAAAACTAAATTGCTGAAATCGTTAGAAAGATAAACCCTTCCGAATATAAATAAATATGTACTCCTTTAACACAAAAGATAAGCAGGTAAACAAATTTAAAATATATACAAAGTGAACGTTAAAGGTAAGAAAGGTCATGTGTTTATGACAAGATATTATTATTATTATTATTATTATTATTATTATTAAACGATATATATATATATATATATATATATATATATATATATATATATATATATATATATTTCACACACTTTTTCAAAGCCCAATATTTTCTCTGGTGACACACTCAATAAGAGTGTGCGGATGAATGAGCAGAATATTCAAACCGTCTGTGCTTTGGTTCAAAGAATAAAAGAAGAAAGGACGCCTAGTCAAATTTAAGTGGCATTAATGTGCAAACTTCTGCATATGTCATTAGTCTGAGATAATAGTGTTACCCTCAGACGCTGGGTTGGCTGTTAGGAGTTATCTGTACCAGTCTATGCATTTTTCACTAGCCTGGTGTTCCGTCTGCCTGACACACTGACACTGAATCGTCGTCTATAGTAATATTCAGTAAGAATGATTATGTGTCTGGAATTTCCAAACTGTTCCAAGCTATTAAGCTTTTGACTTAACTACACTGTGATTTTAATTCTGAACACAGTTTTGATAAGGTCATCGGACGGATTCCCAGGGGTTACGAACTCCGCTTCAGTACTTGACAAACACGGTGTTATCTGCCAGTCTTTGCGCTGTGCCTTAACTCTTTAGGGACAGTATTATATTTGGAAACTAGAGCAGATGTTAGCATGGTGGGATGTTTCGAGTTGTAAAGATTAAAAAGTAGCTACCTAATAACCAAAGCAAACCCGAAATGACCATATGGCATGGAGGCCAAGAACCCGAAATCAACTGAAGTGCTACTATGAGTAACTCCAGATGGAAGTTTGTTACGCTGACTTTTGCCCTGAGGTATCTTGCAAGAAGTCAATAACCGTTTAATTACAGGGTCATAGTATTACCACTCTAACTGAGCCTATGAGCTAATATTGCATCATATTTTAGTACCTAAGAAAAACATTCATATTTATTTTCTCTGAGCTTTCCAGGAGATATGATAACCACTGAAGAATGTTACTTGCTTTCAATAGAAAGCATCATTAAAGCCTTAGCAAAAAATAAAATGTTTATTGAGTTCAATCTTTTGGCTTCTGCACAGGATGACTAAGCAAACAGATGTGATTCGGCCGGTTTCTGAAGAGTCACTTTTAATAAACATTTCATTCAGTTCGTTCAAATGCAACTGTCTTATGGTAACTGTAACATAACATATTCTGATTTGCTGATATGTTGTATTTGAATTAGTGTCTAACATACATAAGATAGTCTTGGTAGAGCTGAACTTATAACTAATCTGCTGAATTTATAACTAATCTGCTGAATTGTATCAAAAATGCAGAAAATGTAGGACATGTGTAAGGAACTGAATGAGTGTAGTAATACATATTACCATTTCTAGTCCGCATGCGAGATGCGACGATGGGTAGACTACACGATTTACTAAGCGTTTTAGCAGCAGGAAGTCGATCGTACCATATATTTGGAAATTTTGAACATTCTTCCCCCCCCCCTCTAAGAATCCCGAGCAGACCCACCTCGCCAGCTGGTATGCCCAAATAAAGAAGCGTATCACAGCATTGTTCGCGTGCATAGTAGCTTAAATTAAACACTAACGCTTCCACCGCGTGTTCTCGAAATGAAATACCCTTTAAGGCCATTAATATGGCTGCGGAAGAAGGGTTATCAGGACAAATGGTTGATGGCCCCCTCAACTTTGCACGGATCTCGGGGAGCCGGCGAAGTCAACCAAATGAGAAGCGAGAGGGGGTAATGTAACTTAGTCTGTCCTGGACAATGTTCATTCCCTTTATTAGGGTCGGTTGTGCGGGTTGACGTCTCCACTGATCACAGTCACGTGTTTAAATTAAACCCCCACTGGAATTCCTAGGGACGAAACGAGGTGCTTAGAAATTTAAACTATGCAGAGCCATCACCCCCAAAGGATTAGGTGCATGGTAACTGCACGTGTGTATGTGATGTGTTTCAACTAATGATCCATCACAATCGACTTTCATAACAGTCATTCACAATTTGATGAAAAAAGCTTTCAATCCGCAGTTAATTTTTGAATACATGCTATCAACTTCTCTGGTGCGCACTGTTGATTGTGTATACTCGACAAATCACTGTGAATTAGACAAGTAGACACAGACAGCTTTAATATTCATAGATATATTCCTTCTTCTACATGAATTATAGTACGCAGCTGTGCGTAAATGGCGTCAGCAAATTTCCGTGTGCACGTGATTCTAACAAAATGTTTTAAATACATACCAGTTTTTTTGTAAATTTAGCACATAGTAAAACAGACATATAAATGCTTTATATTAATTAACTGACAATATAAACTTGTATAATATTAAAAATACCACCGGTAGATATATTCTGACAGTGGAGACATTAGATTATTAGTTTGGTTTACACTAACAATTTGGAGGTGTCGTAGTATGCCCATTAGCTAAAATGTGCACCGCCGGTTTTCTGTTTTCTTTTTGATGCCTTCGTATCTTTGGTGGATTTGACTGTATCAGCCTTGGATGAGATTGGGCAAATATTAACAGTAGTTATGCTAGTTCACGACTTCTACAGCAGAAGGCCCCTCCGAATGAGAACAATAGCGCGTGAGGCGGTTAGCTGGGACATGGGAATGCCTTCCCGCCAACGTGCCAGACGACGCTATATTTGAAACCGATTACTATACGTTTGGAAAGCCGGCAGACGGAAAACAACACGTCGCATATTTCGCCCAAGACGAGGAAACAGTGACAATAATTGGATTTGTGTACTTAATGCTAGACAATTCTCATCGCTTCACATCGTCTCAGCGAGAGCGCCCAGGTGTATATTTGGGACATCCCAGGCGCGCAGTTCCAGACGCTTACCTCTATCGTTGGAGGAGTTAATGCATTCGATGCCCGCGTCTGTTGAAACAATGGCTAAAGCCGGCACCATGCATATCGTTCTGAGAGTGCACGAGTCGAAATTAGCCGAAGATCACAAAGCCAACAAAGAGGCACTTGTCGTGGGCGCATTGCGGTGATGCTTTCAGTCATGTGGTTTCGCTGGGCGGCTGCGAAAACGAGAACTGGGGACGATAAAGAACTCGACCGCTATCGTGATGGCTAGCACCAGTTGATTTCCAGCCATCCAGCCGATACCATTGCCATTCGTAGTAAGGGTGACACGATAGGCCCGATAATTTAGGGCAGAACCGATGCTGCTTTTACTGCTAGCTTTTTAGCAGCATTCCAGCCAACCGCTCCAGATTCTTTTTTCATATTATTTTACTCCTCCGGCGTCTGCTTTTGGCGCCCGGGCTGGGTGATGCGGTGTCTTGCTCCCGTTTGTGACTGCGAGGGCATATGTGCTTATTATATACCCCACTGCGGTGTGAATCGATGCTATAATAATTCCCTGTTTGCGGAAGAGTGTTCGCAATTTTTAGCTAATGATGTGTCCTTGTGGATATTTTAATGATGGTCTCAACACCTGCGATACCTTGGATGAAGTCTCCCTTGTAATGTTTCGATTACTTCTTGCTTGGTTTCGAGTTCCGACACTCGATCCTTTTCGTCTTGCGATTCTTCCAGACTTTTTCCAAGCCTGTCCAGTTCAATGTTGATCTCAAGGTCTGATGTGACTTGTTTAGGCCAAGAGGCCGTCAGGTTCCTGGGCTGCCGCATCCTTGACCGCTGTGTCCTCCGATTCTGCTGCAACGAGTAGCTGAGTATCTGTTAGTTTGTGTGTTTTCGGTTGAGATCAATTCTCGAGCTGTATTTTTTGTGTTTTACCCGATATCAGCTCAGACTTGAGGCCCAACGCTCAGACGAATTCAGACCACTAGCTTTTTAGCGTGGATTGGGCCAAGAATTTACCTGGGCTATTTTTCCAAGTTAGCGAAGTTCATTTTTGCCTCACTTTATCGCGACGGATCTGTTCGCTCTTCTAGAAACTTGATAGTTATGATGCGCTTTCCAACAAACACCAGATTTTGGCGATACGCATCAAACTCGGCTAGTTGTCGTTCTGGTTTTCTCGTCAAAAAGACATCTTCTTTCTTCCATCCGGCTTGCACCTCACTGCCACCAGCCCGTAAAGGGGTTTCTCATCCGGGAGCACTTAGGTCTCATAATCTTCGGTCGGAGGCTCGATAAATGGCGTTTCATCTTCAGCGGGTAGGTCGTCTTCAGGACAACCAAATTTATCACTTTCAAAGTTACAGCTGCATTCAGACATGTTTTGGTTGCTGTTCATCTGTGCTATCCGCTTTTCGTGCTATCAGCAATGAACGATGTGGGGAGGCGCGGTATCTCAGTTGGTAGAACCCCTGACTCGTAATCCAAGGGTCTTGGTTTCGATACCCACCCAGGCATGCCTGGATCGGCTGCCTCGATCTATCCTTGTCAAAGGCACTTAGCTCCCACTTTTTTTGGCATGATATAGCCAATAATGTGTTAAAAGTGCCATTAACACAACAACAACAGCAACAACAAATCGACGATACGCGCTTATTAATGAAGGACACACGTGCTTCAGTAGCACTTGTGAGAGCACCATTGCTGAACAGCAAGCATGACTCAGTACGGAAATAAACTCGATCGATTCTGCTCCATCAACCGCGCGCTTGGTGTGAAGAGGGCCGGGAGCGAAAGCAAACCATGAATTATATGCAGATGAAGATTTAAAAATCAGAAATGAAGGAAAGTAAAATTCTGGGAACCCTAAATCATTCATAATGTGCCTCGACATCAATAACTTATGTAATGGGCAATGTGTTAACCTTTTTCAGGGAAAAGCAATTACCCGAAGAAGTGATAAAGAAACTAAATTGGTAGATACAAGTAAGTTAAACCTCCCTGGTGATAAAGACATTTTAGACGTTGATTTAGAAATAACTAAAGCTTTGCACAACTACTTCAATGACTGCTTCCTCGCAACTGGGAAAATAGTTCCCAATGAAAATAAGTTGTCTCCCTAAATTCATCTAAAAGAATAAGAAAAACAAAATACTCAATCAATTGTGCTTAAGTTGTTATATACACTTAAAGATGAAAACAAATAGATAATTCATTATCGTAATTTCAAGCTTTACCATCAGTTAGGCTTCAAATTAAGAAAAATGCATAGAGTCGTGCTTTTTAATCAACAGTCTTGGCGGAAATCACACATCGAATTAAATAGCAGTTGGCAACAATTGGTTTTCAGAAGAACTTTAAGTTGAAAAACAAGGCAGAGTGTGGCAAATAACTGGAAACCCTTAGGAACGGACAAATATGAAAGAACGTACAGATAAAACGAAATCAAAACAAATTACCAAAGGATCTGTCATTCGTAAAGATATCAATCATAAATGAGGACATGGTCCTTTTGAGTACGAGTTATATATTGCTACTAGTTATGAATGAAATACGGTAATACGATGAAGCTGCTTTTAACCGATACATGTTTACTTTGTGTCAATATTGACAAAAGCAATTTTTATCACGGCATAAAGGAGAACATCAAATGTAACGACACTTGTAACAAACAGACACATCTATAGCACCCATCAAGTAAACAAGAAGATTGCTTGATTATTTTAACCTGAAATTTGATAAATTCCGATTAGAGTGTTTGTAGTTTTGAGGTTGAAAATGAATTAAGTGAAAACAGGTCATGATGAGAAAAAGTAAGCGAAGGTATCATGAAGTGTGTTATCCAACAAAATGTAAAATTTAATATGTAGAAGGGATGCTTATTCAACGATAAAGACAACAACTAAAACAACTAACAAATTGTATTTCTTGGATCTTACAGTTATAAGGTGTAAACGATCCAAATGATGATGAAAGGCATTTAGTTGAGAAGATGAACACATAAACCCTACTTATATGTAGCAGCATACCTTTGCTAATGAAACATAAAGGTTTGCTTATCAATGCTGAATAAAACGAGCATTGTTTAAACAAAACGCTTTTAAATTCAATTAAATACAAATTTCCCACATACTATATGTACCTATCGGGAAAATATGGGTTGAAATTCTATCTGTCAAATCAAAAACGCGAGGGACTTCACCAACAAGTTTCAGTTGTCATTAGTGTTAAAGATTTTATCTGTACTTGAAAATGACAAAAACGTACGTAAAGCTTATACAGATGACTCTAAGAACATATACTACAAAGATATGAAAGTGTATGGAATATCATCTCCATTCAGACAAAATGAAGAAACATTGGACACATGAAGAAGAAACACTTATACAGATCCCATATATCCTTGAAAAGGAGTTCCTGATCAACTTAGTGGAAACAGTAGGGTAGTTGAACATGAGTATAAAACACACAACACAAGACCAATTAGAAGACATAAAGAAACTATATCCAAACAATCACCTTACAATACAGTGGGAAGAGACGTTTTAAATCCGTATATGCATTTAAATAGCGAAGAAATTATGAATAAAATGATAGACGATATTGAAAAATAAGTGCATTTTTCGGGATAAATATAATCTATGGGCTTGTTAAATCATCAGGTGAAAAAATAACTTGTATCACATCTTGAGAGAAAAAGTTAGATTGGAATCAAAGGCCATTTCTTCTAGCCCCTGTACACAGTTACGTACATACACAGTGATGACATACCAAACATCGTTCTACAAGCATGGTTGCGAATTTTAGGTCATGCTTTGAAACAGTAATTATATGATATGAACAAAAATAAGGATGAGCTAGAAGATAACAAGCAACAAACGGAATACATTATGACGTACAATCGCTTCATTATTCATCCAACAGCAGAAACATTCAAGCCTTTGAAAAGAATCAAGGAGCTGACTAATGAAAATGTTCCAAGAAGGATATTACGATACACAAAGATCATCAGTGGCACTGTACAAAATTATGATCTGTTTTTCTCTACTCAAATCAACAACAAAGCGTGAAGATTTCTATGCCGTTCATCTGCCATTTAAAATGGATGTACGATTCAATCAAGCGTATAAAATATTAAGTACTGCTTTGTTCCAAAGTAATAATACGTGTTACGTTGCAGCAACTGCGTTTTTGATTATACAAATTCTTTGATTGTATGCATGTGCCACAATACAACTTACACTCAAAGAGGCATTGAAACTATTTATATCCTGTGGGGTGAGCTGAATTAATCAAGGACTATCAAATTATGAATGGTCTGCTACATGATAAGATTTTGTTTTCGTAATTTGTGTAGTGTAGCTATTTACCCTGACATTGAATTTATTGCGCAATATTTATTTTCGTCATTGATCCTAAAAAGGAATATCTAGCGCAGTTGTGTTTCTTGTAATCAAACAATGCACCTTATCATCATTTTTTTTTTGCTTTTTTCTTTTGACGCAGTAGTTGTTGTTATCATTCAAACGATGTGGCATCGGATTGGCGAGATGCCTTCTCGGAAGTTGTAAGTTATTAATTCTCTTTGTTGAATTATTACATTTATTCTCATTTTGTTATTTCTATTTTCATGCCCACGTTTAACTTCTACGCTACGAAGTTATCTCTACTGCAAGTTTTGTTTTCATTTGTAGAAATTTACCATTTTTTACATGCTATAACAATACGAAAGATGAAACAAATTTGAACCCGCGAGTTCAGATCCACCCAAATCTACACTGCTAGATGTGATTTTCGGTCTGATCCGGAAAAAATTCATTGCATAGTGTTGTAATTCAGTGTATCCACTGCTGGAACAACAACATCATCGGCCCACGACCATCTATCAATGGGTGTTTAGGCCCTTAGTCCGGAACTCCGTCCTGATGGTGGGGCGATAGTGTTAATCTGTCACTACCCTTAGTCGCAGGTAGCCAGTTTTTGCCCTTGTGCTTCAGCCATAACTGGCTGAAAGCCCTTTCAGCAGTTTTCTTCTTCCTAGACTCTGAACAAATCACTAAATCCGGACGAAGAGACGTCTGGACAATTTCACAAAGCAAACAAAAAAAAAACAACATTTCTTCCCAAGATCCACATGCATATCCCAACTCGCTGATTCATTGTGAATTCTCCTACACTGTGGTAAGGTGTTATTTGTTTCTTCCTCGTTGATAAATTTGACGAACCTTGGCCTAGTGATTAGTACTGTCCTCTCTTCCTGTTCTCCCTTTCCACGTTGATTGCTAGCTCTCGCAGAACCCTCTCATGCCTCCATCGGTAGCGACCTTGTGCTTACGCAGCCTGACATGCTGACATGATGTGATGTAATCTACCTCTTTGACCACAGAAAGGACACGCAGGATTCTCAATGAGGCCCGATCTCTGCAAGTTTGTTGGAGATGCCAAAAGATCATACATTGATCTCGACAAAAACTGGATCTAGAGAGGCCCGTAATTCCAGATATCGGATCACGTTAGTTCCCTTTCTGGTAGTATCCACCTGATCCATGCTCCCTGACTTCCCATTTGGACAATCTTTGATTGTCGACTACCTTTCTTCACTTTCCGTAGATCATCCTGGATCATTGAGCTTGTTGTAACTATGTCAGCTTCCTTCCAGCGCTGGGTGTGACTTGGTCACAAACCTTGTCCTCCAGAGCAGGTTGATCCCACTATATCCTTGTGCTGAAGTCTAATTTCTTCTGATTAAACTGCACGAGAAACTGACCACTTCCTACCAGTTCTGACTTCCATGTCTCCAGCAGTCATCGTCCCGACCTGGGAGTGCTTCAACATTATAAGTATCCTTGCCTTGGCCACATTGAACTCCTCCACAACTGATGTCCATGGTAGCTGGAGCATTCCAGACATAGTGTGGAGTCAAAATGCTGTGAATGATGGTGATACTCCAAGCCATCTGCGTAGATACTTGCTGATTGTTCTCTCTAAGCCCTCAACAGTCGTTGTTGCTCTCTCGTATAGCATCATTTGCCATATCAGTCTAGGCAGTAGTCCATTCTGGTACATCCATGTCTTGAATTTTTCATGAAGTCCTGATCTGTCAATCTTCCGAATCCCTTCTTCAACCTGGATTTTAGCAGCTTCATACTGTTTCATGAAGTGGGGAACTTCTCCGCCGTGCATTGTAGATGGATGTTAACTTGCTGTAATAACTGCAGATTAACTGCTGTACACCCTCCGATGTATGGTAATTGTCAAGAGCTAATTCAACCAGCATGTGGGGTATCAATCATAGGCATTGGCAAGGTCCAATCATACCACTGTCAAATTGCCATCTAGAATCCTGGCTTCTTTGATGAGTTGACTTATGGTACTTTTATGTTCCTTGCACCCAGACAATCTTGTGGCTCCTTTTTGCACTGATGTGTCGATATACGTGTTGTTTATGATGTATTTCGCTATTCTCCTTGCCAAGATAGAGACACGTATATTTCCGTCACCGCTCAGTAGCGATATCGTCAGGAACTGACTGATATCACTGGAGTCATTCTCCTTTGGTGCAAAACAGCCCTAGGCATACTACCAACAGGCAGGGATCCTTCCTTTCCTTCATACCACCTGCACCAGTCCCTAGAAACGTTTCAGTAACCTAGGGCACATCATGTGCACCTTGTAGGGGGTACCACATGGTCCTGGGGTTGAGCTAGATATATGTTTCCTTACGACTTTGCACACTTCCGTCCCTCTGTTTCTAAGGCATAAGATGATGGCTCTACTGGCAGGATCCTCGGACATTCTCCCAGATCATCTTCTCTGTGAGGGTCAGAATAATATGTTTAGTTCAAAAAATGTTTACTATATGTATGATACTCTTACTGTACATGCAATTACTGCACGTGATTTCATCGAAAATTTAGATAACAGTAAGAATATGTTTAAGAATCTAATTAGCGATGTAATGCCATGAGATTCGTAAATACCACATATACACCTCTGAAGCGATATCTCGTATCTGCAGCGCCACAGTCAGCCAAGTGCTGTTTGCGGATCAAAATGTAACAGTGAAAGGGTAGAAGCTAAATCTGCCGCCGTACGGAATCGAACCTGGTTCATCAGACTGAAATATTTGGGCTAGAGTGGTTGATTAGTTAAACGACGTCATACAACTAAACCTATTCGTCTTTTTCTTCCTTTGTTAAGACTGTGTCTGCAGATATTTGTCGCTTCATGCAATGTACGAAGCCGAAAACGGGCCGATTCAAATTGTCCAGTGCAGCTAGAGGAACAAGATGTGGAGAAAATATGGTAATCTTTCTCTCTCTCTCTCTCTCTCTCTCTCTCTCGTCCGAAATATGGCTGGCCTCCAATATTGTAACAAGTCCATTACTCAGATGGTATTTTCTAATAAAATGATATGCCATAAGCTATATCATTTCTTGTTGTTTATAATGAATTTATGATTAAGTGCGATACAAAAATATTCAGTGCCTTGTACAATAAAAAACTATTAAATATAGTCAATTACGCAGCTACGCGTAATTCCTTGCAAATCATTTAAATTAAGAACCAGTGGATAGCTATGTGTGCAAAATCTTCATTGTTTTTCTTGCAAATATACGTAAAACTTTTTTTGCAGTGGTGCAAGGAAGGAATGTGTGTTTCAAAAGCTTAGGTGAGTACATCTCTTAGGGTTAGAGCCGCTGTGCCACAAACTCGGGATCACAGGTTGCAGGTTCGAATCTTGCTCAGACCAGGCAAATTCGGCTGCGAAGGTGTGTCCCTTGGAAAAGCTCTTCAACTATTGCCCCTGCACTATATAACCGTTCATGTTCAGATGTTCCCTTAAGCACCAAATATAAAAAACAGTTCTTGGGAATAATTTTAAAAAACAAAATTTAAACATTAGCCACTAACACAATTCTTAATTAGTGAAACTTTAAAATTTTAAGTCTTTTCGAATGCAATTACAATTATAGCTATAATGTTGATGACATTGATTGGTTATTTTAAACAATATGAAACGAGACTTTCCCTAGTTCATTCGAGAAATCAAGGTGACGATAAGTTAAAGCAATGCTTGTATTTTTACAGGTTCAAAACGCAGTGTGCCACAGTTACTATCCATGTATACTAATTTACAATATTCACACGCTTTTACATGCCATGAATTGCAATCAACAATATATTCTTAGTGAAATGCAAGGAAAATGTTATATATTGTTATGTTTTATATTTGTGCATATTTGATACTTTATTGACCTAATATCCTACATGACTCTGGTATTGGGTTGTCCCTGAAAAGTGTGGAACGTGTATATAGTGTTATCCTTGTTTGTCCGCGTGTTTGTCAATATATTCTTCATCAGTTCATCTCATCTTGATTCAGTTTATGCGTTACTTTAGATCAGTTTCTCAGACATTCTAGCTAAATAAACTTGTGTTGTCTATTGTGATGGATCTAACTTGATAATATCTTTACCATTTTGCCCACATTAGGTGGCTTATCAGCTCTTAAAGGTCTACGTCGAACCTAATGGGTATTTATCCCAGAGGGGACGATTTTTCATACCAGAAATTTAATTTCGATGAGACCAATTTTGGGGGATATTTGAATCAATTGTTTCTGAAGTTTTTATATATGACAAAAACATCAAAAGGCAACTTTAATATTAAATAAAAATAGGCATCAAAGAATAGGTAATTTTGTTACATTTTCGGGACAGGGTGCCGTGTTGGTGGTGGTGGGGAGTCTCGACTTTAATTTCTTATTGACCATAAAGAGTAAGTGACTATCTCCACTATATTTACTCTGATGAATATAATAGTAAAACTTTTCCTATGCTAAAGATTCATTACGGAAGAACATGGCTTTATTGTAAACGTTAAAATACTTTTTTTATAGAAAATAAAAAAATCGCATAATGCTTTATGATTATTGAGCAAATTGTCCACAATGTGCAGTATGTTCCCATTAGTTCAGTGGATAAAATGAATGAAAAAGTTAATCAGTTATATCTAGTTTGAATTCCGACGGATTTCGTTTCTATTTATTTATGTTAAATCATAATTAACCTTCCGTTGTAAAAGAAGTAAACACTTGTATATTGGTATCTTGATTTTGTTTTGAGACAAAATTATACAGATGAAATGGTAACGAGTATCGTAGGCGTTTTCGTCTAAAATGCAATATGATATACAGCCTTCTCAGACACATTCGGGTAGTTCCAAACTGATGTAAAAATAGAAGTATGAATATACGATGAATGTCACATTTCACGACACCGCACAGCCGGTTGTTGACAATGTCCACTTCATTTGCAAGAGGTGAAAGTCTCAGGCATCATCCTTATGAGACTATACATTTTTAGACATAGAACGGAGAGGTTTCTAAAATAAACAAGTAATAGTGGGCATATGAGCGAACTGGACCACTTTAAAATCTTGAGATAGATCACTCTTGCTTGCATGTGCTTTCACCCGAGCACAATAAAAACAAATACAAAAAGATCGACTGATAAATTCAAATTCTCATGTGCACATTACTTGCTGTACCTGCTATGTATATGGCAGTCGTGTGCTACTTTAATAATTCCACACTTTAATTTCTTTTACATTTCTTATCCCTACACGCAAACATTTATGAACTCTATTTGTTTAAACACGCGCGAGTTCATAGACTTTAGTGACCTTTCAGAGGTAGCCCATACATTTTCAATTGAACAAAATACACTTGAGTTCCTAGACCAAATTGTAATTTCTTGATTGTACATTGAGATAGAGAAAAAATAATTTGAAAAATTGACGTAACATAATAATGGCACAAAACTACACTGCGTTAGATCAGTAAACTAAATTGAACAAATGAACACCATATAATATTATTTATTTTGGGCTCAATTTTTCATTATCTCTGCATGTGCATTATAAACAATAGACTGGTTTACTATGTTTAATTAGCATGATATACAGATTGATTTCTGGAATCTTCCTACTACGCATCAGTTTTATAACCCAAATGGCATTGCCATAAGTCGACAACAGAACTTCATTAAAATAGTTTGGAGCAGTATTTCATATTAAAATTGTTGAGTTCAACATATTTAAGATTTGTTTTGTTTATTTGTCTACAAAATAGTATAGCAGTTGCTGCCAACTGTATACAAATCAAGTGTTGTATATTTTAATCGGGTTACCTACAATTGCAAAGCCTGTGTATATGGTCATTGTCAGGAGCAATGATCGACAACAAAAGTTTATTTTGAATGGATAATAGCAACATTTATCATTCACATTATTTCTTACCTCAAAATTGAAGCCACTTTTTCATTGTTAAGAAAACATCATAGCATTTTCTGATGGCTGTATGGAAATAAATCTTTGTATTTGTTCTATCTGATGACCAACATTTGAGAGCCTGTCTGTTTGTACCGCTTGAATTTTTTTATCAGTTATATTGTGTATATTTCATTTATTGATGTATGCAGGAATGTGTGGCTATCAAGTAAAATAGAATGTACGACAGATAGCTTATTTCTCTTATGTCAGTTAAACAAAAACACTTTCCCTTCTTTATAATACATTATGGCAAAATTCCTGACAATATCAGGACATTTCATTTGCAGAAAAATTCGGATTGTTACAGAACACGGTGAAAAACTTAGCCAACGTTTACCTGGTAAACAGGAGGTGAGGGTGATATTCAGATAAATAAATATATTCCCCTTTATCATACAACATTATGGCAAAACTCGTGATAGTGTCGTGACTTTTCATTTTGAAAGAAAATCTGTTTCATGGGAAAATAACTTTAGTCTGCTTTTTCCTAGCCAACTAAGTGTTTAGTGTGATTATGAAAATGTCACAGCATCAACTAAAACTAATTTCTTTTAATTTCAGGAGTCATGATGATTTTCAGACATACCTACATGAATACCTGTTTACAATGGACACCTCCTTAAATTAAATACCTGCCTATAACGGACACGTGTTTAGTGAACTCATTTTCTTAACGGTCAGAATTAAAATGTGATTATCAATCTGAAAATCATTTATATGAAATACAATTTATTGTATTCACTGTTTTCATGTTTTGTCATTGACTTAATAGCAAACATACCTTTTATTCTTCCTGTAGTTCCATACATATGCAAACACGTTATCTTTTCTTCTCTCTGCCCATCCAACACACATTTAAACTGGAAAAATATATATTGAAATACTGTTAATTAAATACAAGAGAATGAATGCTACTATATTAGACTAACCGATTCTGAAGAAAGTCGGAAAAAAATTTAAGATCTCGATTAATACGTCTCCCAACAAGTAAAGAACCACGACGCCACGACGTTTTAATAAGTAAACTTTATAACCAGAATTATAACTAAAATGCTTAGAGAGTCATTGAAAATGATTGAAAATTAGTAGAGATTTTTCGGTAGCAACAATCAAGATTTATATGCATTTTTCAATGTCATTGATCCTACTCAATCATAATTTCAAATATTTAACAATTGTGTTCTGTAAAAGTAACACTAGACTTAAAGAACGGCTAAACATAACGTAAAAGTAGATACTTATCAACATGTCAGGCGGTGTTCATGTGCAGATTTGACTGAATGGTTTAAGAGCAAAAAGCTTGTGGCAGTGAACAAAATATAAAGGCAAAATGTGTTTTTCGTATGCCATATAGTTCGGAGAATCTCTGCAATATACACTGAGCAATTATGTAAATAGACTATCAAAGTACAATTTTTCAAACATTTTTGGACATAGTGCCAATATAAATAAAAAAATAGAGAAATTTATATATATATATATATATATATATATATATATATATATATATATATATATATTGTTACGACTAGGAGTAAATGTAACAAAAGAAAGAACGACTCAAACAAGCTCTCACAATTTTTAAAATACAAATTTACTTTCCTAAAATAGAAATATTTAAACAAACAAAGTGAAAGAATTAAAAAATAACTTACAGTTTAGAATTTCCTTTATTAGTTCTAAATTGTCATACACACTTCAACAATCCCGAAGCTAATCCAAAGTATTCCGAATGAATGAATGTTCCGAATGAAAAATTGTTCCGAATGAATGAGTTTGTAATGTTATGATATACCAATGCTTTTCAGTTCTAAATCCAAAATATTAATAATCCCAGGTAAACTCCTGTGAATGTAAAGTATTGTTAAGTTCCGTGAACAATGCTACTTAAATCCAAATTGTACTATGTATAGAATAGATTTTTCACTAAGCTCAATCTCGAACAAAAAATAATTTTCCTCTCTCTTTATGATCTGATATAACTGTATAAGAATGAGGAACGCAGCGATTAAATATGATTATATAGCATATTACTGCGTATGAGAGAATAACCCATGACTCGGAAACTACGTTTTAGCACTATCCATTAAACAAGTTATTCTAACCAATCAGAAACCAGGTCACGCATGATACCCTAAAAGTACCCTCGCACTGCAATAGCATTACAACAATCTCAAATCAACAAGATGTTGATCAGACACGCGCCACCCACGTGATTCACTGTTATGTTAAGTTGACCGACATAATTGTTGATTTTCCCTGGACATAAACACTGATTCATTGTTGATGCACATGTGTACTTTACAATAGCGTAGGCTACTGAATTTAGGAATTATAATACAATGGTTATAAAACCAAATGAAAACTATTATAATTTAAAAGATGATACATAATTCCGTAACAATATATATATATATATATATATATATATATATATATATATATATATATATATATAGAGAGAGAGAGAGAGAGAGAGAGAGAGAGAGAGAGAGAGAGAGAGAGAGAGAGAGAGAGAGAGAACGTAACGTTCCATGCCTTTACGATAAATCTCCCAGTATATTACGAATGAAACCATTGAATGGCGACGTCATGTATGCAATCTAAAATTACAACATAAACGTACCTTACGAATTGCTTTCGCGGAAAATGTCAATACAATTCACGCTGAGAATTAATCTTGTTAAAGACAGGGTTTTCAGCGTTTTGACTGTAAATGATTCATTTACCAAACTGTACGACTTTGTACAGTACGCTCTCTCAAGACTTATCGCTGAATAATCACTTAAAGAGTGGCTGATGTAATTACATTTCTTTGCTACAGAATCATCAGTTTTTTCTAGTTCGAATTTAGAAAGTTTTAACTGTTTCGTTGGTATAAAGAATCTCCTGCTTGACCTGTATAGACCGCTTTTCTACACGTCTTACAGAACCTAAAGTAAATAAGTCCTAATGATTGACACTTAGTATGCCCTTGGATTTTGGGGTTTCTTCCCATACGTTCCCTACAAATGGTTGGACTTCACAAAACATTTCCATTCTACACAATTCTATCCCTTAAGGAGTACACCCATTTGTTTTGTTTTTTGGGAGACATTATGATTATGGTCGACACTGGGGATGATGAATCGATTGATTAGTAGTAGTAGCAGTAGTAGTAGTTGTTGGTGTTGTTGTTGTTGTTGTTGTTGTTTTTCTTGAGTGTTATACTTGTTATTGCTTTTGAGTTTTGCTAATAATGACGAAAATGAGTATAAACGCAGTGGAAAAGTTTTTACAGGAAGTAAATTTATTTTCTACAGTTGAAGGCGGATTCACAAAAACGTGTGTAAACTTACAAATAGTTTCTTTTTAAAACAATCAGTATAGATATTGCATATATATATATATATATATATATATATATATATATATATATATATATATATATATATAACTTTAGTCTCTATTCATTATGTGATATAATAAGAATTAAGCAAAACTAACCTTTTTAAAAAACAAATTTATTCCAGACACGGACTTAAAATTCCTTTCACAATTTACTTGCCATTCATGTTTTCCTTTTCAGCAAACTATGTACTTTCAAGATCATAATATACTTTCATTGCAAATATGAAATCATCTTATGAGATGGAAAACGTATTGCAGAAAGGCTATATGTAAAATAGCAAAGAAACAAAATTAATTAGCTAAAAACTGCATTAGATTTCATATTTTCTGACGCATACTCTGTATAAGGATAGCTTGAAAAGATACAGTTTCATGAAGTAAAATAGTTTTACTACAGGAAAGTTAACGATTTGCTGGAAAAGTAAAATACTGAATATTTGTTATCTTACTCAGACATAACAAAATAATATTTAGTGGAAATGATTAGCATGACTTTTTAGATTAGATAGTGAAAGTATTTCACTCAAGATGAAACCAGAAAATATGTTGACGTGTCACCAGGTTTAATTGAGGGATACTGTCCCTCATCACAGATCAATAGACATGACTCCAATTGAAGCAAGGAAGGAAGCATACATATCAAACTGTGGATAAATATATTGCATTACTTGACAACTTTTACATTTCTTTCACTTATAGTTAAAATTGGCGAAGTGCTTCGAGTTTAAAAACACAGATTCGGGCATGTAATTTTAGGTTATCCAGTCTTTTACAAACTAGAGGACTTGAATGGAGAGGATAACGTGGGAATGTTTTACAAACACGAGTTATCTCTATATTACAAACAGAATGGCATATAGCCACACAAAGTTAAAAATATCTTAAATACTATACAGAGCGAATCGCAAAAGACTCGCTACATGGAAGTGGTATGATGAATCATATAGCAGTTGTTAACCAGCTGAAAAATATAATGCGATTAAATAAGGAATACCACAATCAGATATGGAAGAACCTCAATGTATTCACAGCAGAATGCGGAGACAGTCAAACTTTGAGTTTCTAAAGGGTAACGAGTTTCTAGAATGTTGGAGCAGTGAAAAAGAGGTTAATTATACAATATCAGAAGTAAATCATGTATTAAGTGTGAAACACCAGAAGCAAAAAAACCAAAACAAAATACATCCAAAAAATAACAGGTGAATAACAAAGTAGTACACATGAAGAACTCGATTAAGGCGACAACAATGTAAACAATGTCCTGGCATGGTAACAAATGATTTCACAGAAGAACTAGAAAATTATAATGTTTAAAATATGAATTTGATCCAAACTACATCTCTAAATAGCTAATGAAAGCCAAATGCAAGGTAAAATACTACAAGTTAGTCTATAACATTTTTGAAAAATAAAAGGTAATGTAAATCACATAAATGTTGATGCAATCATTCAGACATTTAAACTTTTCTCAACAATTTTACAAAATAAGTCATGCAAATTGCAGAATATGCTTTCTTTTTCTCCTCAGGTATTTTACATAGAATGCATTTTTCCTCGATCCAATTTTTACTATGTACAACTTTAATATACCCATACAAATTTCTGTCACAAAAAAGAACTATCGCAAAATTACCAAACAGCAGATATTATGGAACGAGACTTTACACCACATGGGTGAAGTAAAATCCAGTACACCTTCTGTACTAAAGTGTGTAGATATACATATTTTGGTACAATTAGTTTTAAAATGTTACAATTGGAGCAGAGCAAAAAAACGACAGAGGAAATTAAATAACTAAATACAAAATACCAGGGATAAAAAAAGTGATCAGTGATATTGCAGTAAAGAAAATGAGAAGATTAGAAAAAGAGAAATGTTAAAAAAAAATTACACGTGAATGACATACGGTAAAATAGTAAATAGAGACTCACTGTATTTCAGTAGAAAGAAAATTCCACAGTAATTTGTAAACCAAGATAATGGACTTAACTAGGTGTACTCATTTACACAGATTATTTTGTAGATCCTAGAGAAGCAACAGAGCCTTACGTTTCTCTGGGCCTAAGTCATCAAAGATGCAGAGCACGGAGAAAAAAACAATGAGAGAATGCATGTTTAAAGGAAAACAAACTGTTTGTGACGAAATAATTTAATTAAATGTAAACCGTGTAGAAAATTTAGTATTTACCAAAGTTGTGATTTGTAGCACTTTTGTATGGGATAATTACTCATTTCTTTTCTGCAACTGACGACTTTCACGATGCACAGAATCTCAAAATATCCATAAGCTCTTCATCTGCGAAAATAGTTTCGTCCATTACGGTCATCCCGGAGCTAGGAGTTGGCGATTAGGTATTTAATCCCACCTGTCAGATGTAAAATAACATTCGTTTCATCCATATGAATAAAATAATTATGCCCTTTGATCATAGCTAAAACATTTCTTTAATCGTACAGTGTGTCGTGCTGGTCAACAGACCATTTGCCTTTGAAGGGTATTTTTACTGCGATAGTCTTTGATAATTGCAACTACATTTAAATACAGGGGAAATAGTTATAAAGAACCAAGTTGAAGACGCCAATATTGAGTAATTACATGTTTTAGATAGTTCAAATGTTTGAATTTATCTTGTAAAAAGCAAATGCTTATAGGTATAAACACTACAAATTCTAATTCCCAAAAATGGATATGTGTTCTAAAAGAGATGAGGTAGTCCATACAGTTCGTGAGTGTGCAAATATAAAACAGAGAAAGTATTCACATTTTTGCATACAAATCAATTAATAATGAGGCGCGTCGAAGGCCTAACAATCGCATTTGTTGTGGTATACCAGGGGTAGTCTACCAGGACTGCAAAGCTTTAATATCATAATATTTGCATGACAAGCTCAAGCTAGACCTTCACGCTATTTATATTCATCGTGCATATAGAGTTGGCTGGAGTACAATTTTTAATCGATTAAGTTCCAGCTGGTCAGTTGAAATAAAGCACATAATTAAAATCGCTCCCTTTCAAATGTGGACCTCATACTTTCCAATACAATTAAGCTCAAAGGTGTAAAGTTTCGTGTAAATTGAAACTACCCGCAGGACAGCAAAAAGCGGAAATAAAATACTAGAATCAAATCCACTCGATAGCCAAAATCGCCATCATATTCGCGACAAAACTGATGACTAATGGACGTGTCTACAAAGATATGATCCCAGTGTGGCGTAAAATCATTAAATACAGCAGACTTTGTACAGATTTATCAGATCGTGATCGACCAGTGACCGCATATCAAGACAATAAAGATATTTGTACCACCGCCAAGCCAGTTCACTCTAGAGATCAGTCATTGAGTCCGTTCAATCTGACTAGGCAGTGTTAATGATACCAATCAGGACACCGCCCACTAGCCAAGCCCTATACATCATCGAATAGATGTTAGCGTTGTATCCCAACCTGATGCAATTTTAGATCTTCATCGGTTTGCATGCCTTTCACATGGGTTAACCGATGACGCCTGTGTCGCAAAAGATAGTGCGCCTACTTTGAGTAAATCCGATGCGACAACTACTGAGACCACCCCAGAAAAGGAGCTTCATGAGTGACAATCACAATTGCCCAGCTCACGGACGGTGTCACATCAGGAATAGATACCGAGCTCATAGATAATCCCCCTGACCGAATCACTATGAACACAAGCACATATAAACTCGCGGAATGTCCCATCATTCGCGGTAATTCATCTTTAACGGTCAAGAACACGAACATTAAATATAAAACAAAATCGGAAGTTGCATGTGAAGTTATCCCAAGAAAATTGTGGATTTGAACGCAAATGGCTATATTGTGACTTCTGTGACCTTGTACAAGGTTGTTTTATTTTCTGTGTGAATGAAGAAAATAATAGAAAATCACCATATAGTAAATATACCAAATTTTGCCATTTGAGGAAATCATAGACCTTTTTTATAAGCGTAGTATAGATCTGACTCTCCTTCAAAGTTATCGTCCAATTACGATTTTAATCTTCCTCGGAAAATTATTCAATGCTATTTGAAATCTAAGAATCAATAATTGTCCTAGTGTTCACAATATACTGGAAGAAAACCAAGCAGAATTCCAAACTGGATAATCAACAACAGACCATTTATTTGCACTATATGTCTTAACAGAACTTCTGAAATTCAGACAGCGAAAACAATTATGTCCATTTATCGACTTCAGGAAAGCTCATGATTCTGTTTGGCGGGTGGGTCTATGGCACATATTACTCCGAAATGATATAAGCGACAAGATTTTAGAATTGTTTATAACATTTATCTAAATATAAAGTCCTTAATGATATTGGCAGATAAACAGTCTGGTGTTTTTATTTTTATTTTTAATTTTTTATTTTTTTATTTGCTTGTGTTTTGTTTTTGGAGAGGGGGAGGGGGCAATGTGAACATCTCTCATCACTTTTATTCCCGATTTTCTAATCTATCTGGAATCTTTCTTGCAACACAAGCAATATGCTGAGAGAATATTGATTTAGTAAGTTTGGAAACTTCATTATATTGACACTGCAATATATTGATATTACAACACTGTAATATTTGGGATTTATGCAGATTTTTTAAAAGACAATCTTGACGTGTTTTATAAGTATATTAAAGTATGGAAACTTAATATTATATTTACAAAAGAATAAGATCATTATATTTGGTAAAAGTAAAACCGATCACCTTAAATTTAAACTTGGAGGAAATACTATTTTTGCATGTGTTTATTCATGTCCCTTAGCGTCTTTTTTTTTCTCCAAAACAGTTGATTTTTAAAGTCAGCAAACTCAGCTTTGAACAAGTGAAGGAAGCAACGCATCTTACATTTAAAAAATACGTAACACTTGTACATCCCCATCGAACTGCAATTACTGCTTTTGATCATACAATTTTACATATTTTGCTTTATTGTTCTGAAGTTTGAGAACCTGAATTTCGAAAATTACTTTTTATCTCTACGTCTAAAAGCATATTTACCTGTTCTCACATTTAGAGCGGATATTCAGAGATTCCCTGTAGAGAAAGGGAATTGGGAAAATATACCACATCACGATAGAAATTAATATCTTTGTGAGAAAAACAACATTGGTGATGAATACCGTTCTTTGTTCGGCTCTCCATTCTTTTCAACTAAAAGATCTTGATTTTTGAAACCCTAGTTTTATATTGGACCAAATGTGGGGAAATTTAAACAATTGTTTTAAACTGGAAATATTTCTACATTGATGAAGCTAAAAATATTCGTGCAAATAATAATGAAGAAATTTGAATAACTGTTACTGCGGAAATAGCTATAACACATGAGTTGAGAAACACACCGTTTTTCTATACATGTCATTTGTTTGAATTGATCTTGTTATCAATCAGTTAAATATAGTTTATAGGATACGCAACCATTTTCAAATATGTTTGACTGTTTACGTGTGTAAGCATCCTCGTTCAGAGTTGCGGTGGGTATTGCTCGTTGGAAACTTACTGTAAAATTCACATTTAAATGTAGTTTTACGTCATTGAAGAAACAACATTATATTATGTTAAAGATTATATAGTATCTAAATATTCTTCAGAATAAATTTGCTACCTATCTCTCATAGTAATGTACGTTCAGATTATTAGATTGAAAAACCTAATAAAGTCAAAATATCAATATGAATGACGAATGATACGCTTCTCTTAATTATTGTTTCCAAATACAGAGACATACACATACAGCCTACCTTCGATATGAAGTCAACGTTTCTTCAACGACAAATATGGTCTTATATTGAGGATGGCGGTATAATGGGTTCTGATCTCACGAAATATTAAGAGCAAGGAAAAATAAAAAGAGTGATAGAGATTTAAATACTAAATGTAAAGATGAATGAATAAAGACAAAAAACGATTTAATAAACTATAAATGAAATAAATGTACATCCTAATAATTGAATAAATGCAAAATTACATGTTGTGTCGTTCGATAGATTTTTATGAGATCATGAGACATTTCAATATTTTGGTCCGTACAACAAAAAATCTCATAATTGTTTTGTGATTTTTAAATTTCGTGTTAAGCGAAATATTTTTCTAAGTATGATGTCGAAGTATAAATCACCAGAGAAAGCCGAGAATCATTTATCATCTTGAATTTTGATGAGCATACATTTCTTCGAAATGAGTCCTGTTATTACGGAATCTCACATTTTCCAGGAATTTAGGTGATTTCACGATTTCCACATATCAAATCTCTTTTCACACCCGTTGTGTGATTACACAGAATGACCTTACAGGTTTAAAGACCAATGGATAATTAACTGGCCTTATAATGAGGGCAGTTCTGATTGAAAATATCCTTTTGTTCAACATTTAGGAAGGTCAATTGCAGAAAACGAGGGTAACGTTATCACACGGGTACTATAAAGACAGAAAATTCTTTCTGAACGATTTATTGGCAATGTGTGTGTATCTATCTATCTATCTATCTATCTATCTATCTATCTATCTATCTATCTATCTATCTATCTATCTATATATATATATATATATATATATATATATATATATATATATATATATATAAATTAAAGTAAAACAAATGAACCCCTATGTTCCAAAAACAGAGAGGGAAGCGCTTATTCCTGGATTCCACATTGTTGTTATAGACACATTATTATATGAAATACATTTATATAGAAACACCAACAAAAAAAAATAATTAAAAAGGGTTAGAAAGTTATAACACGGTTCATGCAGGAATCGAAACTGCGTTGCGTGTAATGTCACCCGTGGACTATGTCTCGTGCGTCATAGCCATATTCAACTAAGCCATGCTCCAATTTCCAAAATGGATGGAAAAAGGTAGAAAGAAAGCATTCGAGGATCAAGGGTAACAAATAGCCAGACACGATTATCATTATTATTATTGTTATTATTATTATTTCTTCCGAGCAACTTCTCTTGCAATATAAATACAGTTATCTTTGTTTCTCGTTGTGGAAATTATGTGAGGAATGTAAAGGCAGAAGCGAAATATACTGCACCGCGAATAATGGCACCCTATGAAGTACGATCTCATCGCAATAACTAGGTCAGGCCCAGCAGTATAGCGCTATAGCGCCGATAGCTTGCATCAAAATTCGTTTGACTTTTTTTATATAAAAGATCCCTTTTAAGACATTTCTACTATTTGTTATATTGTTTGTTTGGCTTTTTTATTTTTTTTTGCGTTTTTGTCTTGAGTTTCGATCTCATCATTATTGTTGATAGTTGTTGTGTTTTATTCTCGAAACGTAGCGAAACCTTGTTGTTTTTATCTGCTCCCTGTTTTAAAATGTGGTTCCTATATATATATATATATATATATATATATATATATATATATATATATATATATATATACATTCTTTTGTGTCTTGTATATAGGTGTAAATTTATAATTAAACTATCATGTATATACCTTGCATTTCTAAAAAGAATTTCAGTGGACTTGTCCCACGGCTGCGTGGTAAGGTTTTTGTGCCCTTCATGGTCATTACACAATGTATTTTTGATCATATGACTTCCAGTTAGTACATCAGAAGCTATACATTTTAATTAATTTTTTCTGGTTGCCGTACCTGGACTGCAGTATTCTGATTACAAATATGTACAAATATGTAATAAATTACCACTTAAACAAGCAATTCAATTTTGTTAGTTTCTAAACCTTCAGCAGAAAATGACGAAGTCGAAAATATTTCAAAACGATTTGACACAACCTCTATAAATGTACATGAGAGATCATGCACATGTGTCTTCACACCGTAGTGTGCATCTATTCAAGCCATAGTGGTCACGGATGTTACGGGTGAGTAAACTCAACTTTAAAACCACATGTTTAGGAGGTTAATTCAAACCAAAATAGTGATCTTTTGGATTTTGTCAACATTTTATTGAAGCTTTGAAAACTAAAAAAAAAAGAAAATTACTTGTTCTTGTAGCAGTTGGTTAACTATTTATACCTATTTGTAATTACAACTGTGTAATCGAGGTACTCCTATCATTTACAATAATTTACAATGTATAGTTTCTGCTGTGCTCATCTGACGTCTTTGACCAAAATACATGGTGTAATCACCAAAAAGGGCACATAAATCTTAAGGGCTATCGGTAATGCACATTTCAGAACAGGTGGGTGGGAGACGGTGATATGTTTATGACAAAAATGACTATATATTTTGGTAACAGTGATCTCCTATTTCCTTCAATATAGTACCCTGTAACACTTAGCAATGGGTTTCTGAAAACATATCTTAAAATAACAAAATTCCATATCTTTTTGTCGACAGACTTTGAAGCAATGAACATCAATGTGGAATGTGTACATAATGAAACAAAAATGTCACTGATACTGATCAATAATCAACTGAGTGGCAAGGAAAAATGGATTTTGTTTTAAACTTTGACAAATTGAACACCAGCTTTTCCTGCATATAGTGTTTGCAAATAAAAGGCATTTTTGTCAGTCCTGAAAACCTGGAAAGTAAATCCTAAGGAAAGGTATGGAGGTCTGTGCGGGCCATACATAACATTGTATGAGAAACACAATGATACAATAGTACATGTATGTTGGTAATAATAATAATTAGAATAATGTCCGTGACAAACATTATGATGATCCCCAAGGTGAACAGTCTGGAATATTGTAATGATCTCTGTTCATATGTCTTTCTGTACATGCTATATGTCTAGCTATCAATATTTCTATGTGCCTACCTGGCTGTATTCAATTTAAATTGTGTACCTGAACTATGGCAAGTAAACCATAAATTGCTCGCCATTCCCAATTTAAGACTTTTTAATATGCAAGGTTACAGGACTGCCATCATTGTCTACTATCTGTTGCGTTCCCTCACAAAAAGTACAGTTAGTTGAGATGTCAATGACATGCTCTTTCAGACGTGCTAGGTTTACCATTCTGTAGCAATCCATAATGTCTACAGACCGTTTTAGTTTAAACGTAGCACTTTTATCATCATAATGAAACACATGTAGCTTCCTATTAGGCTGAACTAAAATGCAGTACACAATAATGTTGGCAACCGTTTCTTCGACGGATATCCCTTCCATCTTTATCAGCTGATATGGTGGACACATAATCTTGACTCGATAATACTGTTCCACGTTCTTGTATCTTCAAACACACAATTCCATTACAGTTTGTCTATATTTACGATTATGGCCACCACCAATTGCATTAAATCACCTGTTTTCATTCTTCGTTCTATAGCACCCAATGTATTTTCAAATGACCACACTGTACCAGGATACAAACTGATTGATCTGAAATCTTCAAATCTCACACAAAAAACAAAACCAATAAATGTTTAATACAAATGCATTAAATGTCACACAAAAAAGCATCACCAATATGTATATATGTAAATAAAAAATAAGTCTTAACTCTGTCTCTACACATGATCTAATTGACAAACCGTAGATTCCACTGTAGAAGAACACGAAGTCATATGCATGTATACATGTAAAACTCACCGTCTCTGACCACGTTACGCTACACCTCGTTTAGAATTTGCGACTAGTGACAACTGTAACATACAACATATCTGACTGAACAACCTTCTTATAGAGTATTCACTTTTCATGTATAGTACCGAATCAATTCTTTTTTTTTTCTTCATATGATTAACAATTTTCTTCTCTTCAACCACAGACTCACTACTAAGTGTTACAGGGTACTCTATTAACCAGACTACTCTTATGTCAGACACGCCTAACAACCCAGGCATTTTTGTGTAAGACATCAACACATCCTGGCTTGATAGTATGCAGCAAAAGGGAATTTTGAATAAAACAACATTTAATTGACAACATGTGGTAGATAGATGGTGCTTGGGCATTTATCAATTACGATCGAGGTTTTCAGTCCAGATCACTCTATGTACTCCCTAGTTATGGCACTGAGCTGTTACGCAAACAACGTTGCATGAGAATTACAACTGGTATTCAGCGGTATATTGATAAGTAGTTCATCGCTCTTTATGTAGTGACAATTTTAATTTTAAAAATCAATTAAAGATAATTGGAATGGCTGTAGATGATCCTTGTGATGAGCGCTTGATAATTAACCCAAATATGTACCCTTACCAAATTCATAAGAGACCCATATGCCAACCACTTCAATTTTTCCCCGACGCACAGGCATATTTGTATCACGTGACAGTTCGCCTTTAAAGTACTGATATTAACTCACCACTCTGTACTTAGGATCTGTTTGATACACGTTTGCTGTAAATGTCATTTATTTGCAAAAGTATTTAAGCTCTCAGTATATCGATGTGAAACAATATTTTATGACTTGGGAACCCTAAAGTTTAATTCTTGTTATAAGTTGGGTCCTTAGCCTAAAATTTTGCGCGATTACTCAATCTTTGTTGTGTTTTTTATTTTGTTTAACCCAAGGTAATTATTCTTGGATGACATTTCATCTTCAGTTTTTTATTTCATGCTTTCAAATTTTGAAATGTTTAACTGCTTTTATCAACTTTTCTGCGAAAGAAATGTTTCATTAATGATTTTATCCGATTCAATAATGTCAGCTAGATAAAGCTATAAATAAAGGCACAAATTAATCTGTGAAATAAGTGATGAATTAAACAGTACATTATTTATGTTTATAACACTACTGTATATCAATCTTTAAAATGACCGGAAAACCTAAATAAAATAAACTATGTCACCTATCAGAAAGTTAAGTTTACTCACAATAATTGTGTGATATTGTAAGAATATAAAGTTACTTTCATCATCACTGAAATTTAGTATGTTTCAACATGTTCAATCTAAATGATGCCGTTTACTTGATAACGAAGTGTTTATTACAACGAAAGTTAAAAGAAGAGGGCAAAAAACTACATATGATGCAAAAACCTGAGACGAAAACATCTATGTGATTATTTTTTAATTTTTTGTTGTCGAAATCTCGTAACAAGTTAGCAATCATAACGATCATGATTTACATATCACATATAGCATAAACATATCTCTTGTCCAGATTACTAGTATAATAAAATCTCCAATTAAAGTCTATATCTCCCAAAATTATACTCACAAAAATTTATATTTAAAATGCATTTTATCTAGTTTTGAAGTATAAGGAGAAACTTAATCTTACTATATATATATACATATATATATATATATATATTTATATATATATATATATATATATATATATATATATATATATATATATATATATATATAGTGCGGATTAAAATTCTCTAACCTGTGTGATAATATTATTTGTTCGTATTTACAGCGCACATATAGGTATGACTCCATGCCAGATAATATCTTTGTAAAGTTGCCTCAAGGACACATATAGTTATGACTCCATGCCAGAAAATATCTTTGTAAAGTTGCCTACAGGACACAAATAGGGAAGACTCCATGCCAGAAAATATCTTGTAAAGTTGCCTACAGGACACATATAGGTATGACTATACCAGAATATGGAAACTTATTTGAAAGCATATGTAGACTCTGCATGAACGAATGCGCTAGCAATTGTAGCGTGGAAGAGGGGACTATTAAAACGAAAATGACAGACAAATTATCACTAAACTAGCATAAGTTACACAATGGGTACCAACTACTAGAATAGTTTTAACCTGAGAACATGGGTAACATATCAAGCTGTAATATCTCCAGTGACCGGTTGTTCTGCAATCAAGGCGTCACTCGAGATGATAGAAAGGATCTTTTATGACTTTCTAAAGACAGAGACACAGCCAAGTTATAAGCGCTATGCAACAATAAGTAATACATAAACAATAACATATACTAGCAAATGTGATTCCGCCAAAACACATATCATTGAAACAGACATTACAACGCTTTGTGTATTTTTATTATTTATCATTGCTTTTTATTCTAGGTATAACTGAAAAAATATAAACTGTTCAAAACAACCCTCTTCTACAGATGCACCAATGGAGTTTACAGCACACAACACGAAGCAGAAAATAAACACATATATAAAAGATACAATTGTCTAAGATCTCTGGCAAGAATCACAATTAAAATTTGTTAATTGGAAGAAAGGTAATATATGTCGTAAAAATGAGGACTATCAATCAAATAATTCAATGGATGACCTGTGATAAAAAAGAATGAGACCGGGTAAGAGGAAACTGATTCAGTACAACACATTCTGAATTCATTAACCCCAATTAGTGAAAATTAGCGCCTTCATCTATTTTAGCCGATATTTAGTTGAAAGAAAAGGAGACATGATATCAATATGATAGATCCTGACATAGAGCCATAACAGTTTATTGTACAAGAAGTGACATGTTTTTCAGAATCAAAATCTTTCCGGGAAGGAGTTCGAACTCAAACACGTGCCTAAACGGTTTGTCTTGACCTCCACTATTTAGGATGTCGATTGGTTTCATTTTGTTCTTCATCTGAAGCCTACTCGTGGTTTGAACTAATCCTTGGAACTCTTTGGCCCATGCTTTGTCTGGATCAGTGGATGTAACCTAACATTATGCAAACGTTCCCGCAAACGTTTTTAGTACGTCAGTCAACACGTGTTTTATCGTCATTTGCAGTCTATAAATAATACCCCCAAAAAAGCATGGTGGAATTAACAACCAACATTTATTTTATTTTTTGTATTGTGATCAATGAAAACATTATAAATGTTTCACAAGTGCTTTTGTTAAAGTTCTGCATGACAGGGCTTGATAGAACGCTCGACCAAGCACAGGGAAAAACTAAAAGTAAATATTTGCAAACGGCGCCAGTTTTATATCTGAAACCAGCCGACGTCATATATTGAACTCTTTAATTAGTTAAATCAGTGTATAATCTCGGAAACAATATTAGCTGCATGGTGTAAACTGAAGGCAAAGTTTGAACAATGTTAAACTAATAGCACAAAATAACATGGAAGATAACAGTTTCAAATAAATGTAGACAAAATAAAACAACAGCAGATATAAAACGCAAACATGTTAGAATTCTTTAAGGATATCTCTAATTAATAGGAACTTTTTATGGCAAAATTTCCCTTTTGGATGAAAAAGTATTATCAAGAACGTTTCATGCATTTTGAACTTCCTTTGGTGTGGCTGCCGCTGCTCACTTTAGCATATACTGGCGGACATTACAAACAATTACAAAAAAAAAATATAAGCAGATTTACTCCAGTGTAAATTTAAGTCTCAAGACAGATTGCATCCAATAATTATTGGGATACGCAGTCATGGGTGTAATTTAATATATTGCACGAGTCACCATGAGTTGTGAGGCCATTTGCATGGTCATTACATGGTCGATGTCGATGTCGAAAACAGCAATGGTCCGACATCATCAGCCAACGTGTTAAAATTATTAAACGAAAATCAAAATTGTATCTCTCGTTGTGCAATACCGCGATTAATTTTGGAAGAAATGTACAGAGTTGTGTGCTTTACTAGAGGCTGGTGTAGAAAAAGTTGAAGTTGCTTGGTCACAGCGCGTCGACTTTGCGAATTTATGACATCACGGTGTCTAGAGTGTATTTGCATGAAAAATGGTCATATCCTATATTAGTACACCCCATATAATTCAATCAAATGAATGAAGAAAATTCATGTCACCAGATTTAAAGTAAAATTCTACTAGGTTTATGCTGATGCAATGCCACCGAACTATTTCTGTCGTAGTAACAAGTACCGTATAGTGAACAATTATTGTCTTCGCATGACAAATTTCTGTCATCCATGATAATGTCACGTCAGCGTGTCATATAAAACATGTAATGAGCAATTTTTTCCTACTTTAGTAATGAAAAACTTTGTCGTCACTTTATTTAACATGGCTGGATTTGATATACTAAAATATAGCGTGACAACATCCTCGATCAAGTGCGAAATTTGTTGGTAATTGAGTACGTTACTATGAAACTGATCTTCTTAGACTAAATTCCTACAGAAGACTAGTTTCCGCAATCGCGTCAACAACAATGCACTAAATTCATTTATATAGTCACACCTACTTATGCCAACAAATATTGCTATTGCCATCGACTGTAGTCATAATGTGTATCTTAGTATACCTTTAATGTGATCCAGAAAAAGAAGGGAATTCCTATCACGTGGTTGAAAGTAAACTTCAAAAATTCTACTAGCCTCTGGCAATTGAACTATTTCTCTTGCGAGAAGTACCAGTGGCATCGCGTGATGAACTAGTGCCCTTAAAGATCACATCGCGTTTACGGGTGAAAAAATGAGGTCAATTCGTTCTACTTCAAAAGCATAACATTTGGCTTCACTTTATTTAATCTCGCTGACTTTGATCTACTAATACATGTAGTGACAAAACCCTTGGGCAAACACGATATTTGATTTGTGTGGCTTTCCAGTTTATCACTTCAGAACGGAATTTATTGACTAGTGCTTTCCCATGTCGTCTCGATCAGTAGTCATTAAATTCATTTCCATAGTCACTCACACTCAGGCCAACAAGTACCGCTATTAGCATTTGCTGTAGTCACTATATTTATATTAGAGATAAATACAATACATTCTTCTCAGTTGAGCATGAATTTGGCGCGTTTTGTATTCTACCTAAATATTTGATATTTTCCCCATGCACCTCGAGCAACTGATAGGTTACAAACGTTAACCTTTACGAATGTTATTATGATATCTGGTTTTATTCCCTTTTATTTCCCCTTTAAGGTTATTCCTTCCAGGGGTATATATGTGTCAGGTATTACAAAACTTCGGTCATCAAGTTACGTGATTATTATTTGACGATGGCCACAGCAGCACACGAACTTGCACACAAGTAAGTTTATTCATGGCGCCATATTTGTCCCCCGCATTTGTGTTTACTCGCTTAGCACTTCTGGTGTCCCGAGTTGGCTTTCTGGTCGAGAATACCTATTCTAAGTCCTGGAATCGATTTGATTGTTTTGTTACTACTCTAGGTCTAAAAAATAAGTAACAGAAAGAAAGTAAAACCAAGAATTAAAGTAAAGTCAACAAGCAATTTATCTCCCTACAATAGTAACTAAAAATACAAAAGAGACTTACAATTTGCGAATCAAATTCCAAATAATCCTAAATGTGCTATCACAAGTCCAAAAGGAGAGAATGTTCCGAATGAATTCCAATAGTCTTGAATGTCCTGATATACTACGATGATACAATCCAGAATGTCTTTGAATAAGTTCACAAAAGTCCAAAGCAATATATTGATTCAAAAATCAATGAGCACTTAATAATTCCAATGAATGTTTAAATAAATAATTCCTCTCGAATGATATCTGAGTACAATGGCACAACAATAAACTCTGATCTCAACTGATTCCTATACTGATCTTAAAACCGAAATTCTAGAACAGGAATGACTTATTTGTTTATGAGGTCTCCTATATATACATTTCCTGTTGACCCACATCTTAACAGGACATGAGTCATTTTATAGAAAAACCCCAATCTTTTCGCAAGGAAGACTGGTCTTGAACTCAAATGCTAAGTAAACAGCCTGTTGAAATAACACTATTCTTTAAAGTACAAATAAGTACAACCGTACTATAATAAACAAAGTTAAGCACACAATAGATTAAATAAACATAACACCTCCCCTCATAAAGAAAAATAAAGATTTATGCAATAAAGCTTTCTTTTACATACTTATCAAATATGCATATGATAATGTAATAATCTAAATAACATAAGAAGATGTCTTATGAATGACACTCAGCTGAATCATACAAAGTATACACAAAATAAAGCAATATAATACTTTAAAGGTTTAATTTGACCTTGTCATACACTATGTACAAAAAAGGTGACACAACTCACTTTTGCATAAATTAATCGTCAGATGTACATCACTGAGTCTATCGAAGAATTTCCGAATAGTTTCCATGTGATCGTCCCATGTGTCGTCGTAGATGATGACATCATCGATGTCCGAGTCACAATTTTCAAGACCATATATTATCATGTTGATAAGACGCTGGAATGTGGCCGGATAATTTTTCATACTAAAAGACATCACTTTATACAGATAAAGCCCGTCTGCAATTGCAAATGCCGAAACTTCTTTTGCCCTTTCCGTGAGTGGAATCTGCCAGAATCCTTTGAAAAGGTCAAACTTTTTTTTTACATATTTCGCATTTTGCAATCTTGTCGATGCAATCATCTATTCTTTGCATTGGACATGAATCCGTTTGGATACACTGTTGACTTTTCTATAGTCATTACACATGCAGAATGTAACTCCTTTCCCGTGTATTTCTGTCATACCTTAATTTCGTTTTTGAATGAGTAGAGTGAAGATTAGTTATTCCTATTTCACAAGAGACATCAGAGACATAGTCAAGAAGATTAATCTTTGAATCCTCATTTGAAAGAAGTTTCTCTTTCAATAACTTAAATTATCCACGGACAGTATGTCCAAACACCAGTTCAAAAGGACTAAAACCCAATGACTCCTGAACTCATTCCCTTACGGGAAACAAAAGCAAATGAACACCCTCATCCCAATCATTTTATGTGTCAAAGCAATATGGCTGAATCATATTCCTCAAAGTTTGAAGAAATCTTTCTAAAGCCCCTTGACTCTCAAGGTAATAGGCAGAAGATTTAAACTGTTTGATGCCTAATTCATGCATAACTTGTTGGAAAATTCCAGACATAAAATTGGACCGTTGATCAGCCTGCACAGATTTGGGAAGGCAACAAGTGTACAAAAACTTTACTAAAGCTTTTAAAATGGTTTTAGTTTTAATATTTCTCACAGGAATTTACTTTGGAAATCTTGTAGACGCACACATTATGGTCAACAAATATTGGTTGCCTGACTTGGTCTTAGGTAAGGGACAGACACAGTATACCATTATTCTGCTAAATGGTTCGTCAAATGCAGGAACAGGTTGCAGATGAGCATTAGGTATCTTCTGATTGGGGTTTCCTACCATTTGACAAGTGTAACAAGATCTACAGTATTTAGAAACATCACTTTTAAGTTTCGGACAACAAAAATGATTCAAGATTTTTTGATAAGTCTTACTGAATCCAAAATGACCAGCCAAAGGAGTTTCATGGGCTAAACTAAGGATTTCCAGTCGATATAACCTAGGAACGACAATTTCATAGCTCACTGACCACTCGTCATCAGTGGGTACCTCGGGTTGTACTCCATATTCTTATAAGGACCCCACTTTTTACAAAATAACAATCTGGGACTTGCGTGGCTTCAATTTAACTAATAGCCCTCTGAAACAAACTGGAGATCTCAGGATCTTGTTCCTGTTCGTAAATGAATGGTAATCTTTTGTCACTCTGATTGGAATAAAGAGAATGAGTAGCAAAAAGAGGATCACTGTGACCAATACCTATTGGTTGATCAATACCAGGAGAAAAGGTGACCTCATGAAAAGACTGACCAATAAATGTGTCAGCTAAAGGAAATATTTCCCGATCAGCATCATTCTTTACAGCTCTTTTTGCCATAGCTCTGGTAACTTCACAAGCATGATACAAATCAGGGATTTCAATCTCAATAGGATCAACTCTTTGGTCCAAACAAGGCTTGTCAGTTACAAGTGGATAAATCATGACCTTATCTCCAGCTAGGTAATAACTGGCCTTGAACTCAAATACTAAGTAAACATCTTGTTGACAAGTAACACTATTTTGTAAGTACAAATAAGTACAATCGAACTACAATAGGCAAAGTTAAGCACATATAGATTCAATATACATAACATTATATTGTTGTTTAGCTACGACCAGAACAATTTGATGATATAATTTCCTATGTAAAATGTGTGACCTTAATCTAAGAAACATTTTTTTCTGTTTTCTTCTAAAAATTATATTAGGCGATAGTAGACTGACACTCGACGCGCTAGGGAGAGAGATAAATCGAAGTTCTGACTGTCAACGCTATGCTGTATCTAGTGCATAGTAATGTGCCTTACCTGCTTATTATTTCCAGTCTTGGAGCAAACCACGACGGAGAAGGGAACGCGACAGATTGTAAGGCTGAGGATTTATTTTTGATGACTTCCATTGACCCATCGTTTGACAAAGCCGCACCATACTCCAGAAACCCTTGGATTTTCTCTAACTGCTCCGTGGAAGTGTTCAAGTATGCCCTTAAAAACAAGAACGTATGTACAATGTACATCGATACATATACCATTATAAACTTCTATTCGTTTGAGACTTCATAAGATACCGGTGATTGAGCTGACCGGTGATCAATGAGGAGGAACATAATTTTTCACACCCACTTTGGGAAAATCTATTGGTTTAAAACTTCGGCAAATTTAAGAAGTAATGTCGAAATAATGAATAAAAGGATACATTAGTCTCATGAGAAAGATGCATTTCCAGGCAATCATACGTATGTATGTATTCATGTAGATATATAAGCAAGTAATGTACATACGTTTGTATGAAGTTAGGTAGGTAGGAAGATAAGTGAATGATCAGAATATTCAAACCGTCTGTGCTTTGGTTCAAAGAATAAAGGAAGAAAGGACGTCTAGTCAAATTTAAGTGGTATTAATGTGCAAAATTCTGCATATGTCATTAGTCTGAGATAATAGTGTTACCCTCAGACGCTGGGTTGGCTGTTAGGAGTTATCTGTACCAGTCTATGCATTTTTCACCGGCCTGGTGTTCCGTCTGCCTGACACACTGACACTGAATCGTCGTCTATAGTAATATTCAGTAAAAATGATTCTGTGTCTGAAATTTCCAAATTGTTCCAAGCTATTAAGCTTTTGACTTAACTACACGGTGATTTTCATTCTGAACACAGTTTTGATAAGGTCATCGGACGAATACCCAGGGGTGACGAACTCCGCTACAGTACTTGACAAACACGGTGTTATCTGCCACTCTTTGCGCTGTGCCTTAACTCTTTAGGAACAGTATTATATTTGGAAACTAGAGCAGATGTTAGCATGGTGTGATGTTTCGAGTTGTAAAGATTAAAAAGTAGCTACCTAATAACCAAAGCAAACCCGAAATGACCATATGGCATGGAGGCCAAGAACCCGAAATCAACTGAAGTGCTACTATGAGTAACTCCAGATGGAAGTTTGTTACGCTGACTTTTGTCCTGAGGTATCTTACAAGAAGTCAATAACCGTTTAATTACAGGGTCATAGTATTACCACTCTAACTGAGCCAATGAGCTGATATTGCATCCTATTGTAGTCCGTAAGAAAAACATTCATATTTATTTTCTCTGAGCTTTCCAGGAGATATGATAACCACTGAAGAATGTTACTTGCTTTCAATAGAAAGCATCATTAAAGCCTTAGCAAAAAAGAAAATGTTTATTGGAGTTCAGTCTTTTGGCTTCTGCACAGGATGACTAAGCAAACAGATGTGACTCGGCCGGTTTCTGAAGGGTAATAAACTTTCATTCAGTTCGTTCAAATGCAACAGTCTGATGGTAACTGTAACATAACATATGCTGATTTGCTGATATATTGTATTTGAATTAGTGTCTAACATACATACGATAGTCTTGGTAGAGCTGAACTTATAACTAATCTGCTGAATTTATAACTAATCTGCTGAATTGTATCAAAAATGCAGAAAATGTAGGACATGTGTAAGGAACTGAATGAGTGTAGTAATACATATTACCATTTCTCGTCCGCATGCGAGATGCGACGATGGATAGACTACACGATTTACTAAGCGTTTTAGCAGCAGGAAGTCGATCGTACCATATATTTGGAAATTTTGAACATTCTTTCCCCCTCTAAGAATCCCGAGCAGACCCACCCCGCCCGCTGGTATGCCCAAATAAAGTAGCGTATCACAGCATTGTTCGCGTGCATAGTAGCTCAAATAAAACACTAACGCTTCCACCGCGTGTTCTCGAAATGAAATCACCTATAAGGCCATTAATATGGCTGCGGAAGAAAGGTTATCAGGACAAATGGTTGATGGCCCCCTCAACTTTGCACGGATCTCGGGGAGCCGGCGAAGCCAACCAAATGAGAAGCGAGAGGAGGTAATGTAACTTAGACTGTGCTGGACAATGTTCATTCCCTTTATTAGGGTCGGTTGTGCGGGTTGTTAGTTTGTGTTTTGGGTTGAGATCAATTCTCGAGCTGTATTTTTTGTGTTTTACCCGATATCAGCTCAGACTTGAGGCCCAACGCTCAGACGAATTCAGACCCCTAGCTTTTTAGCGTGGATGGGGCCAAGAATTTACCTGGGCTATTTTTCCAAATTAGAGAAATTCATTTTTGCCTCACTTTATCGCGACGGATCTGTTCGCTCTTCCAGAAACTTGATAGTTATGATGCGCTTTCCAACAAACACCAGATTTTGGCGATACGCATCAAACTCGGCTAGTTGTCGTTCTGGTTTTCCCGTCAAAAAGACATCTTCTTTCTTCCATCCGGTTTGCACCTCACTGCCGCCGTCCCAAAAAGGGGTTTCAGCCGGAAGCACTTATGTCTCATTGTCTTAGGCGGAAGGCACAATAAATGGCGTTTCATCTTCAGCGGGTAGGTCGTCTTCAGGACAACCAAATTTATCACTTTCAAAATCACAGCCGCCTTCAGCCATGTTTTGGTTGCTGTTCATCTGTGCTATCCACTTTTCGTGCTATCAGCAATGAACGATGTGGGGAGGCGCGGTATATCAGTTGGTAGAGCCCCAGACTCGTAATCCAAGGGTCTTGGTTTCGATACCCGCCCAGGCATGCCTGGATCGGCTGCCTCGATCTATCCTTGTCAAAGGCACTTAGCTCCCACATTTTTTTGCATGATATAGCCAATAATGTGTTAAAAGTGCCATTAACACAACAACAACAGCAACAACAAATCAACGATACGCGCTTATTAATGAAGGACACACGTGCTTCAGTAGCACTTATGAGAGCACCATTGCTGAACACCAAGCATGTCTCAGTACGGAAATAAACTCGATCTATTCTGCTCCATCAACCGCGCGCTTGGTGTGAAGAGGGCCGGAAGCGAAAGCAAACGATGAATTATATGCAGATGAAGATTTAAAAATCAGAAATGAAGGAAAGTAAAATTCTGGGAACCCTAAATCATTCATAATGTGCCTCGATATCAATAACTTATGTAATGGGCAATGTGTTAACCTTTTTCAGGAAAAAGCAATTACCCGAGGAAGTGATAAAGAAACTAAATTGGTAGATACAAGTAGGTTAAACCTACCTGTTGATAAATATATTTTAGACGTTGATTTAGAAATAACTAAAGCTTTGCACAACTACTTCAATGACTGCTTCCTCGCAACTGGGAAAATAGTTCCCAATGAAAATAAGTTATCTCCCTAAATTCAAATAAAAGAATAAGAAAAACAAAATACTAAATCAATTGTGCTTAAGTTGTTATATATACTTAAAGATGAAAACAAATACATAATTCATTATCGTAATTTCAAGCTTTACCATCAGTTAGTCTTCAAATTAAGAAAAGTGCATAGTGTCGTGCTTTTTAATCAACAGTCTTGGCGGAAATCACACATCGAATTAAATAGCAGTTGGCAACAATTGGTGTTCAGAAGAACTTTAAGTTGAAAAACAAGGCAGAGTCTGGCAATTAACTGGAAACCGTTAGGAACGGACAAATATGAAAGAACGTAAAGATAAAACGAAATAAAAACAAATTACCAAAGGATCTTTCATTCGCAAACATATCAATCATAAATGAGGACATGGTCCTTTTAAGTATGACAAAGAAAAATAACACAAAATCGATATGTGGAGGATTTACAGTGTTGGACTTATGTAGATCAGTTATATATTACTACTAGTTATGAATGAAATACGGTGATACGATGAAGCTGCTTTTAACCGATACATGTTTACTTTGTGTCAATGATGACAAAAACAATTTTTATGACGACATAAAGGATAACATCAAATGTAACGACACTTGTAACAAACAGACACATCTATAGCACCCATCAAGTAAACAAGAAGATTGTTGGATTATTTTAGCCTGAAATTTGATAAATTCCGATTAGAGAGTTTGTAGTTTTGAGGTTGAAAATGAATTAATTGAAAACAGGTCATAATGAGAAAAAGTAAGCTAACGTATCTTGAAGTGTGTTATCTACCAAAATGTAAAATTTAATATGTAGAAGGGATGCTTATTCAACGATAAAGACAACAACTAACAAATTGTATTTCTTGGATCTTACAGTTATAAGGTGTAAACGATCCAAATGATGATGAAAGGCATTTAGTTGAGAAGATGAACACATAAACCCTACTTATATGTAGCAGCATACCTTTGCTAATGAAACATAAAGGTTTGCTTATCTATGCTGATTAAACGAGCATTCTTTTAAACAAAACGCTTTTAAATTCAATTAAATACAAAATTCCCACATAGTATATGTACCTATCGGGAAAATATGGGTTGAAATTCTATCTGTCAAATCAAAAACGCGAGGGACTTCACCAACAAGTTCCAGTTGTCATTAGTGTTAAAGGTTTTATCTGTACTTGAAAATGACAAAAACGTACGTAAAGCTTATACAGGTGACTCTAAGAACATATTCTACAAAGATATGAAAGTGTATGGAATATCATCTCCATTCAGACAAAATGAAGAAAAATTAGACACATCAAGAAGAAAAATTATACAGATCCCATATATCTTTCAAAAGGAGTTCCTGATTAACTTAGTGGAAACAGTTGGGTAGTTGAACATGAGTATAAAACACATAACACAAGACCAAGGAAAAGACATAAAGAAACTATATCCAAACAATCACCTTACAATACAGTGGGAAGAGGCTTTTTAAACCCGTACATGCATTTAAATAGCGAAGAAATTATGAATAAAATGATAGACGATATTGAAAAATAAGTGCATTTTTCGGGATAAATATAATCTATGGGCTTGTTAAATCATCAGGTGAAAAAATAACTTGTATCACATCTTGAGAGAAAAAGTTAGATTGGAATCAAAGGCCATTTCTTCTAGCCCCTGTACAAAGTTACGTACATACACAGTGATGACATACCAAGCATCGTTCTACAAGCATGGTTGCGAATTTTAGGTCATGCTTTGAAACAGTAATTATATGATATGAACAAAAATAAGGATGAGCTAGAAGATAACAAGCAACAAACGGAATACATTATGACGTACAATCGCTTCATTATTCATCCAACAGCAGAAACATTCAAGCCTTTGAAAAGAATCAAGGAGCTGACTAATGAAAATGTTCCAAGAAGGATATTACAATACACAAAGATATTCATACAACAAAACAAATCATCAGTAGCACTGTACAAAATTATTATCTGTTTTTCTCTGATCATATCAACCACAAGGCGTGAAGATTTCTATACCGTTCATCTGCAATTTAAAATAGATGTATGATTGAATCAAGCGTATACAAATTAAGTACTGCTTTGTTCCAAAGTAATAATACGTGTTACGTTACTGCAACTGCGTTTTTGATTATACAAATTCTTTGATTGTATGCATGTGCCACAATACAAACATACACTCAAAGAGGCAATAAAACTATTTATATCCTGTAGGGTGAGCTGAATTAATCAAGGACTATCTAATTATGAATGGTTTGCTACCTGATAAGATTTTCTTTTCGTAATTTGTGTAGTGTAGCTATTTACCCTGACATTGCATTTATTGCGCAATAATAATTTTCGTCATTGATCCTAAAAAGGAATGTCTAGAACAGTTGTGTTTCTTGTAATCAAACAATGCACCTTATCATATTTTTTTTTTTTTTTTGACGCAGTATAGGATTGGCGAGATGCCTTCTCGGAAGTTGTAAGTTATTAATTCTCTTTGTTGAATTATTACATTTATTCTCATTTTGTTATTTCTATTTTCATGCCCACGTTTAACTTCTACGCTACGAAGTTATCTCTACTGCAAGTTTTGTTTTCATTTGTAGAAATTTACCATATTTTACATGCTATAACAATACGAAAGATGAAACAAATCAAATTTGAACCGGCGAGTTGAGATCCACCCAAATTTACACTGCTAGACGTGATTTTCGGTCTGACCCGAAAGAAATTCATTGCATAGTGTTGTAAGTCAGTGTATCCACTGCTGGACCAACAACATCATCGGGAAAGATTTAACGAAGAACACATGCTATTCTATTCTTATAATTGATTCACTTATATGTTAGAATTGCCTTCTTTGGACTACATGGTGGGAAGGATTTAGCAAAAGATACATGCTTATTAAGGACATTAATAAACCTCATTTCCTAAGTTAATTTACATATTAACTTGTATACAAAGTACACCTGTCGCAACCTTTACAAGGGGTTTATTTTATTTAAAAAACTAAAGAATATTACAGGCGCAGGTGGAATCTTTTTAACTTTAATAATTGTAAAAACAAGAATTAAAGTGGCTTTTTTTAAGTCCATAAAGGACAACATGACGTGGTCCCTTCTGGTGCTCTTTTTTAAGACAGGTGACAAGATTTACTGAATGGTTTATGCTCGCATTATTCGGTTATTGTTAACGTATCAAACAGCGAAATCAAAATTTTCTTCTCAAAAGTGAGTCGATTGAAAAGTTTAAACTTTATTTTACGTCAATCGCACAAGTTCTTCCAGCTTATACAAACGCACTTTCAACGATTCAAATGTTGGCGTTAAGTGGTCTTTCATGGTAAAAAAAACCCTAAGATCCTGGAGGAAACCACCGACCTTGGATGAGCGACCACCTACCCTTGCACATGACGGAACGCAGTATCCAGCATTGGAAAACTTATGTGCAGAGCGAACGCGCTTCCACTTCGTTATCCAGTTAGCCGGTCCCTAGCTAAACGCAATTTTCTACACCCCTCCACAACTTTCATGAAATTATAATGCACACAATATTTACTTGCTTTGCTTTGCAAGAGTCCTGTGTTGTGAGCAACAAAATATATATAAACCATGTGGTCTGCATCAAAAAAGAAAATAACAGTTTGTTTTATGTTACATTCCTTATTTATTGCTTCCTCTCCATGTCATTCTTTTTTTATGCGTAGTAAAATGTAATTTCTGGTAGTTTTGAATATGGGATTATATTATAGTTTATACAGGGAATGATTCATCAAAATTGCTATAAAAAATGTATCTATCCTCCCTGTTTGAGCTGCATTTTAAGATCACTACATCTATTAATATTAAACTTACCCTTTTTGTGTATCTTGGGATAGGATGGATATGTGTTGCTCACCAACACTAGGTCACTATGACTTACTATTTAGTACAAAAAGTAGTGACAATTATTTCTTAGCTCTAATTCCAATACCTCTTCACCTGTTGCTATAAAAGTACACTAAGAATGCATCTTAGAATCAAAGCGTTTCAGACATTTCCAGGATTCTGAACACTACTTAAATATGGTGTTTGTGCTCAAATTATAACACCCTTTAGCTTATATATTACATTAAGAATGCATCTTCGAATACAAACATTTCACATTAAAATTAGGTCACCATGACCTATTTTCCATGATTTTGAACACTATATAAAAATGGTGTCTGTGTTCAAATTATAACGCCTTTTAACCTATAACGACCAAACATGCATGTCAAGTGCATATGGGAAATCAGTTATGTCCCATATCAAAACTGGGTTGTTGAGACCTACATTATGTGGTTAGTTGGCCACTCTCAAAGATACTGACTGATGTCACGGAAGTGGAGGTTATCATGTGAGCTATGTTCACTAGCAACTCTAGTTCACTAGTTCAACTCTAGTTTTTACGAGTAAGACATGAAGATAGTCAGGTGAAGTCTAGAAGGTGCAATTACACACATACAGTTTCACATGATTCAGTTTGTAAAAGATAGAACAAAATCTGAACAACACAACTACCGTATATACTCGCGTTTAATTTGAGTCCAAATGCAAACAACATAGACCCTGATCTGCAGTCGCATAATGCGCCGGCAGATCGGGGTCTATGTAGTTTATTCTATTGATTAGTCCTTACAAACTGCAAAAACTATTAATAATTGGAAGAGAGGAATAGGGCGTATTATTTGATAAAAACTTAAATGTGTTTAGTTTTCCTTATGAAGAGGTTTTCCTAGCATTACACTTGTCACATCAAGTACAACTCTTATGGACCTATTATTATTTATTTTACTTTACATAAACTGATACATTTAACAAATTGTATTTTGAATACTCTTGTCTTATTGATGTTGAAAACGATCGTTTTTCCTCATCCTTCATAACAAAAAGAATATATATATATATATATATATATATATATATATATATATATATATATATATATAATCCATTGTTAGATCTTTTGAACTATCTTCGCTGATACTATTATCAAGATATATATATATATATATATATATATATATATATATATATATATTAATTAGATAGAAGAATAATCCTTTATATTACTTTACGAGAGAGAGATGGATGTAATAACCTAAATTTTCACTCAGTAATGATTGACACCACGAATCCATCACACAGCATTTGGCTTGCTTTATCTATTGCTATAAAACTGCGTATCAAAACTTCATCCCATCAGCGACAGCAGTATATAGTCTTTTATCATCACAGAAATTAATGGGAAATCATTAACCTACGCTCTCACGAGCCACCACACGCTCTCATTCGCGCTTTAGATTAGTTGGATTCTTCACGTGACCTTGTTATGCGTAGTCAAGCTCGATTTTTAGATGAGGAAGCTCCTATGTACGTGGAAGTCGAACCGTCTTTAAACGCGATTTTTCGTCTTTTTACATTGAACACAAGCATAATTTCACAATTTCTCGACATTTTTTATCAAACAAATAAACTCAAACGCAAAGTAAAATTGATGAAAATGTATATAGTGCTCCTATAACCACCGTCCCTACTTAATTTGGTTTGTTACTGTTGTTGTTTTATCATTGCTGCGGCCTTGCCCTACAGACGTTGAAGTAGGCTTACTGTCCTACCACAAAAGGCCTGTATCAAGAAGATTACCCGATTACTATATTCGCTCACATTTTTAGAAATTACATTTTAATATACACCGTAGAGCCATTATTTTGCTGATGTGCCGTTAAACCCTATACATACATATATGCATGCATGATGTGCTCTCTCTCTGTATCTAATACGCTAATGTAATGGGACAGTAGTTCAAGGTCAAGAACCAAAGGACAACTGTAAACATGCCGCTTTGCTTCGTTTTCACAAATTTAGCCGCTACGGCTATTCCTCGCATGTTTGGAGAGAGGTTGACAGAGACTGTAGCTAAAGTATTGAACAAGCCGGTCGAGGTATGTAAAGTTTTGGATATTTTGTGTTTTCTTCTGAGTTGACTACCTGGGGGAAAACAAATATTGTTTAGTGGAGCTGGTCGAGTATGCTGGCTGCACACCAACATTCATAGTAAGCAACTATGGTTGTAAACTGCATGGTAACTTGATTATAAGATTTACTACTCGTCTGAGACATCTGGAGATAACATTTTATGCAACGGTACTTCAATCTCGTAACAGAGTATCTCCTTGTTGCACTTGGATTCATCTTGTTCGAATAAATATATTCTCTATACTCTCAAGCTAGTGTAAAATGTACTTTCTATTTCCATGGAGTCTCCATTTTTTTTCTCTGATAAAAATCACAAATATCCTTAAATCGTCATTTTCTAGTGAACTTATCTCTTAATATTCTCAACTCCGTATTTTTAACAAATCCTAGAGCTAAACAAAACGATTTGATTCTTACCACACTTTTACAAAACATCATGACATAAACACGTTTATCGCCCCATTTCTTCTCAAAGAAAACACGGAGCGAATTTACAGTGCTTATGTCTGCTTGCCGCATATCAGTGCATGCATGTGCAGTGACGCGCAACTCTTCAGACAGACACCCTAAACTTTAAAATATAATTTTAGTCGCACGAATATGTTCATATCTTTCTTCGAATGAATAGTATTCCCATCTCATGACAGCTGAGTGGTGGGATAATTAATTAGTGAGTGCAACTGAGGGACACGCTGCTTTGCAATATGTCTCATTATTAACCTGTCTGAACACTGGATGCAAATCTGTGCACACTGGATTCATGTAGGTGAACATTTGATGCAAATATGTAATTACTGGATGGAAATCTGACCACTTGTTATTCATCAATTTAAATAAGTATCGTTGATGCGGATAATGTTTACCGTCCAATTAAAAAGACGTTAAAATTGTTCTGCCTTATATTTATGTATTATTATTTTTATTAAGATTAAAGCAGCTCAGATAACGTGTTTTTGTCTGTCAGGAACATATATCTAAGAAACGGATTTCTAGTTTACGATTAATTTTACCCCTGCTGGCTCGTAGCTGTACCATGGAGCATCCTTGGGAAAGTCCCTTTACTTCAATTATTTCGGCTTTAAACAACCTACCTGTGGTGCTGTGCCTTAAAACACCAAACCAAACAAGTAACTTCTTAAGGCAATATATATCTATATATTTGGTCAGTAAATAAATTAGCCAGTCTGCCCGTTCAATCACTGGCTCATTTGGATTGTTTACATTTATTAGAACTTTTTGCATCATATTTGACACGTACATATATATATATATATATATATATATATATATATATATATATATATATATATATATGCGTCGCATAAAGAACAAGTTTAAATATATAAGTTTTACTTAGTCTTTTAGACTTTCTCTTCATAAGAAGGACCGCATCCTATGTGGCAAAATTATGACAAAACTTTCGTTACCAAAAAGTTAAATTTTATCTATCTGAAGAAGATTGTTGTGATTCATACTTTACTTTGATTTATCTGCGCAATTTGGATATTGTGATATAATCTGTCCGTATGTTAGTACTACATACATACGTGTGCTATATTACTTACCCCGTCATCCAGTTTTACACACACATTTACGGATAGAAACTTCAAACTCTGATCAATGATACAATTTGGGTGTGAATTTTGCCAAAAACATTTTGATGTAATTTTTTTGGGGGAGGGGACATAGGGGATAAAGCCTGATAGCACAATATTTTTGATACTACGGAGATCCTCATACCCATATAGCTGCATGACATTATTATGTGTACTTATTTGTATAAAGAATATTTGCCTCAGAAAACCCTATGTAGCCAACAAGCCAACATGAACCTAAAGGGTGTTTCCTGACCATCCAGAATTATCGGATTCGAACAAACTCTCAAGATTATAATTGAAGGCTAATGTGCCAGTATTTGTCAAAATCTTGTATATCTTTGCTCAGTGCTTTCACAAATACTTCTTAGTTAAAATATCCTAAATACTAATTTGATTGTTATTGATGTTTTAATCGATATGTAAATCCAATTCGAGATTTAGGAAGTAAGACCAATAATAAAATTCCAGTGGTTAAGTATATGACCAAGTGTAATTGAATTCCTAATTAAAATGTAATCATTTGGTAAGCAATGTAAATGTGGCTACAGAAAATTAACTCTTTTGATATCAATATCTCCAGGCAAACATGTATTTAATGTTGACTTGCTTCAAGTGGCAATATTTGTTTTAGCCTCAGTGAATCAAAATCGATTTTTTACGGTGTCCATATTCTTCTGGGGTATATATTTCTGGTTCACGCATAAAAACACAAATGTTCAATACGATTATTTGTTTCTTTTGCTAACAAATTGGTTTTGTTTGTTATCTGTACCATATAGTACTGGTGTTTAAATATAACTTAGTGGAAAGACTCTTGAAAGCGTAGCAATGGAATAAATGCATAGGGTCCAAGAAAGTTGTCTTGTTATGATCATTAGAACAGAGAGTTGGCTCCGTTTCTCCGTCTTCTCGGTATATTTTATTTGTTGCCATTGACGTTCTTATCGTAACTGGTAAACTGGTAACAAATCAGACTTCACTGCTTCAAAATCAGATTATGATCTATTTTGTGTTCTGCTCTCTGATTTATTATTTGTTTTGCATATTTTAATATTACTTTAAATTCTTTGCCTTGTGGGTACATGTATTGATAATGGTCCCTTGTCACAACATATTCGCCATCTCTAACAAAAAATCCTACTTAATCAAATACAAATGCTTAAAGGTAGTTTATAGATTATATTTTAAAGACACTGAAATACGGACATTTCTCTTTGACCCTAATCTCGGCGTAATCATTGAATCGTATTATTCTAATATTGCAGAATACTTTTTGTAAAGGTTTGTAAAGGAAAAAAATAAAAAATTAAAGAAAGAAAAAAAGATGAAAAATAAAAAATATTCTTTACTGATCTGATCTGCTTTTAGAATGTTCTAGAAGTCAGTTATTTTGGTCTAGCGTGGAAGAAATGCAATAAATAAATTAATAAAAGGTAATACAATATTATTGCATACCCAATACACAAAAAGCAAATTTCAGTGTGAAAATCACAACGTATTGACTAGAAGCAACGGATGTTTCAGAGATCAGCGTGACTGTAATGTTCTGAGACTACAATTTGTTTAAAATAGAAAGTATAATGCTAAAAGGAGAAAACAGGCATAATTTCGCCAAGTTGTTGGAGTGTATTTCGTGCGTGGTTGTTATATTAGTAAGATTACAGTATGATTAACCCCGGTGATATTAAGAAACCTTCTTTATGTCACAACTTGGAATAAGCGAATAAAATTGTCGATATAATTCGTAGATACTGGAAAATGTGTTAAAAGCGCATTAGAGCTTATCTTAAATTGTTGTTCTTAATCATGCCGACTATAGATAAATCTTATCTTATCTTCAGACAGGGCATATTTATTTATCTGGTTTATCCATCTCCAACTCTTTTGGAGCTGTTACATGTTTCCATAACTGAAATGCACACTGGGCTGGCGCGGAATGGTGTCCTATGAAAAAGGAGGCGGATCAAATGAATAATTTGTTACGACCTGTAAGAAATTTTTTTAACAAGTTTAATATGAGTTTTTTCTTCTAAAATCTTAATTTCTATTTTGTATAAAAGCATCAGAAGTTCATAACTCTTATTCAATAACTGAATGGTTCAACTGAAAATATCATTTTAATGGTGCAGACATTTCAGACCCATCCTTCTTTTATATCGCCGGTTCTCCAATTGAAGTTGCAATACCTCTGGTACCTTTATTAAAAGAGCGTTAATCTTGATAAGAAAATGTTAAAGATGAAGTCAAAATCTTATCAGAAATGCAGCCTTGATAGCGATAATAGGCAAGGGCGCTCGATTAATATGCAATCTTGTTACTTATAATCAATTTCGCCCAATATTTTAACGAGATAAGCTTGCATAGTTTGTACAAAACATTTTCATAAATATAACTTGGAAGTGGTAACAAGCTTAAATAATTCTGATGCCAGAATGTCTCTTTAATGTTTGTTAACGTCAAGTAAAATTAAAAGCATCTTATATTGTGATGTTACGTTAGAAGACTGATGACAATCTGATCGGAAATACAGCCCTAAAGGTGATGGCAAGGCCCACAAGGAAGATGCAATAACCCCTCATTTATATGCGTATCATCTGGAAATTTGACAACATAAGCTTGCATGCGTATTGATCAAAACTGAATCAGAACTATAGGCTGTGGTAACAAACTAGAGCAATAATTTTCCAGAAAGCCTAATGTATCTGCAACTTTTAGCTCACTTACACTGATTAAAATTGTTGCCATTCGATTTACATTTGCCTCTTAGTCTGGTATGTGTCGATAAGTCATGGAGTTTGACTATTTATATCAGCATGGCTATGTCCAAATACACAAATCAGCTGTTGACAAAATCGTGATAAAGTTATAACAAACAAAATATAAAAAAGCCAATTTATACATAGGATACGCATCGTCACAAATGTGACAAAACAACAGATACATAGGAAACGCATGTTCACAATAAGACAGTTAATATATACATAGGATACGCATGTCCACAAATGTGATTTTAAAAAAAAACCCAAAACAAGGGATGTATGGGATACACATTCTCACAGTTTTGAGAAACAATAGATACATATGATACACATGTTCACGACTGTGACAAACAATAGATATATAGGATACACATGTTCACTAATGTGACAAACAATAGATACATAGGATACATACGTTCACTACTGTGACAAACAATATATACATAGGATACGCATGTCCACAAATGTGATTTAAAAAAAAAACAAAACAAGGGATGTATGGGATACACATTCTCACAATTTTGAGAAACAATAGATACATATGATACTCATGTTCACTACTGTGACAAACAATAGATACATAGGATACACATGTTCACAACTGTGACAAACAATAGATACAAATAGGATACACATGTTCACGACTGTGACAAACAATAGATACATAGGATACACATGTTTACGACTGTGACAAACAATAGATACATAGGATGCACATGTTCACGACTGTGACAAACAATAGATAAATAGGATACACATGTTCACGACTGTGACAAACAATAGATACATAGGATACACATGTTCACTACTGTGACAAAACAATATCCAAGTTAGTACATGAGAGTCAGATCCAGCGTTAACTTATTTCGTGCGAGAAAAAGTAAGTAATTTTCATCTTTGCCTATGCAAACAGACATTGACGAACATAAGAAGCAGAACCAATCAATGTAAGTGACCGAATTCCTATATTCAAACAGATATGAAATATTTAAAATTTATCATTGAATTCCATTAATTGTATGTTGGAACCATGTGGGACTCTTGCTGTAATAGGGCTTTTATATAACAATTGTTGCATTAGTTTCATTACTTTTCAGGATATCAGGGGGGATTTTCTTAACTAGTCTACTTGATCTGAGTTTACATGCCTTTACCATATCGCGTTACTTAATGCCTTACGGTATATTTGAGATATTCTTAATTATGACAATTGCCCTATGGCACTGTACGAATGTAGATAGATATCTAGTGACTTTGTATTATGGGTTGGTGTTTCCTACTTTACATTATGTGCCTTTTAAATGTAATATTAATTTATTTTTCCTGGCCTGACATATATGCTTGGTGTCCCAGTTTAGGGATGCTACTGTATATTTTCCCTCAAGCAATGAATCAAATTTATACAAAGTATCAAAAATATATTTTCCGTTAAATGCTTTACATGTAATAAACGTAATGAATGATTTTATTGCCCAGAACAACCCTTCACCGAATAATATTTCGTGATAAAACCAATGAAATGCTGACACCAAAATCTCGCTTCCAGTAAATTACATTTTATTACAATTAGCAGTTTGATAATATCAAACCGGTTTTATTTATGAAAACAATCCTGTGAATTTCTTTCCTTTTATCTGCCTTATAGGCAGAAGATGTAAATATATGATTACCATTTATTGATGAGACATAATGACCGACCAAACATAAGAATTACTATTCTTCCCGATAGTGTCCAAGTCAATGGATGGAGCATTATGCTCATGAGCATAACGTTATATTATTACACTGCCTCCTATTCACTTACAAAATACGACTGCAATATTATTTTCTGATATAAAATATATCCAAATAGCATACGAAGCATAAAGGTACTGGGTCCGATTTTCGTTAAACAATATGTATGTATATATATATATATATATATATATATATATATATATATATATATATATATATATATATATATATATATATATACACACACTTTAAGTTCAAGTTAACACTGAAGCTGTCATGGATTTATGATTGAATATTATATCAAAAAGAATGTATAGGTTGCAATTGATTGGAATAATCACATTTCACTTGCCTGTAGCATAATGTACATCCACATTGATAAGGAAGCACGTATCGTTATTAACCTTGATTACTGGCTATACACTAGTTTGACTGTATTTTATTATGTGGCCTAACTGTATTAACATCGTTGCTCCAGTTCCCCTGAAAAACTCTGCATATAACATTTTATATCATGGCACTTGATAATTTTTCCATTCACCCATCCATTCACCCATTCATCCACTCATCCATCTATACGTCTATCGATCCATCCATCCATACATACATACATACATACATACATACATACACCCATCTATACATATATACATACGTACATAGTTACGTGTATAAGAATAGTTCATTGTACCTAGCTTGTGCAAATTAAAAACAAAATACCCTATTACAGTATTGCAAATTACTTTTTCCCAGCTATCCATCCATCCATCTATACATACATACGTAGTTATGTGTATGAGATTATTTAATTGGACCTAGGCGGTACATATGAAAAATGGAATACCCTGTTACTGTATTCGCAGAAGATAATATGGTGAAATGTTAAAGCCCCGATCTTTTAAAGTATGCATGCTGCCGATCCTTGTATTGACCATATATCTGTCAAACTATTTACACAGATTATGTTATTATAACACCACAGACCTCCCAGCGCTTTATCTCTAAATAAAATGAAGTATCCTGAGTCATTCAGCGTTGAACAACTTCGTGATTAACACTTTAGATCTTGTTGTGCCTGTAGTTACAAAGAATAACATTTGTTCTGAAGTTTGTTTGTGTCCTTTCCCTTAGTTCTCATTGAATTACAGTTAATAATGTTTCGAAGATTTATATAACGCAAAATAAATACGTCACATAAGCAATAAATATCTCATACAAAAATAACTGATAACTACAATTTCTAAAAACTGCCACAATGTATGACAAAAGTCTGAAAAGGGTGCAACGTAATTATATGACTCTCCCTTTAAAGTATTGTCTTTGACAAAATTTAATAAAATGTCTGAGAAAGAATGAAGATTAGATGCCCAAAGAGATGAAGCCCTGCCTGCTCTTAATACAACCCGTATGTGAATATTCGTTTCGCAAGGGCAGTTGAAGCAAGCATAAATGCATATTCTTTGGAATGAACGTTGCAGCCGATGCCTTGCAAATCTGAAATTGACAACCCCAGGCAGCCCTTGTCTTTCAAAGGCCACGCCTAATCAGGGCAGGTGATACGTGCCTATGATAAACAAGGCTGAAAAGCCTGCATTACAGTGGACATACTATTTGCTCTTATGGTGCGGTTGTGACAGAAATGATCAGTGACAATATTCAAAGGCAGTCCCTCTAATATTCTCTTGCTCACGCACAACAACGAAGCGGCAAATGCAGGTCGTGCAGACCTCGAACTCGATCTCATCAGACCTAGAGTCAGTTTCCGATACCCGTCTTCCAGTCTGTGAAGTAAAAATTGACCTGAATAATCACAACATGCATATACTTTGTTAATATTCACACATTAATAAGAGACGGATAAATAAGTTGCAGTAACAAGTTAATAATTATAATTTATAATATTACAATACCTCATACTAGCTGGTGCAGGAATCAAGGCTGCCAGAGAGATCCCTTTGACAAGGCAAAATGCTTTGTGAATACCACTAAAATAACTAACGTTTGTATATACTTAGCAGGCTTTGATTCACAAAGAGGAGAACATACATCAAAATATGATGTAAATGTGGGCTTTATTCAACTCGAATTACAGAGCAGTCAGTCAAATGCAATGATGGGTTTAGTTAGATAAACACAACCGGGACTAAAACTAAGAACAAGACACTGGATAAAGTTGTGTGCTTAGTAACAGTGTAGTCAATAGACCAACACTGTGTTTGCATACAAATATATGTAGAGCATAAAACAACAAGCATAAGCATGATATAAGACGATTCTATCTGTGACACCACACTTCAGTGTCGTGTGTATGACCTGGTTCGAGCATGTGATATGTATCAGTGGGTTTTGAAATGATTCTGTTTATCGCACGCCCTTGCGATTAAAGATCTCGTGAGCTTATTAGCATCACATATTCAAAATTGCTCATATCACTTTCATTTGTATGATAAGATAATTTTATCGGATGATGTTGTGCCATCTAATGCAGAAACATCTCTCTCAGGAGTGATGCACTAAATATCTGGAATAATGATCAGAGAAAATGACTATTTATCATTCAAGTTATTAGTAGGGCATTAAAGGATAGTTACTAAGTATTCAGGGGTGAACATCTTTTCTCTTTATATAATTTGTCTTCAGGGGTGACTATGCTTTCTCTATATATAATTCGTATCTTCTATTGTGTAGAACATTTTCATAATTTTGAAATTGGGATTCGCTCTTTAGGTAAACATTACACCCACTCCAAAAGCCCCACCTTCCAATAACACGTAAAAGGATTCTAATAAACCATGATGGTTATCTATTGGTCAATTGCGTTGCATAAAAAATACAGTACTATGAATAAACTACGAGAGCATACAAAAAAACTTGAACATACGCTAAAAGAATGAGTTTCATTCTAGGTACATGGAATACGTGTGTTTACAAATGTGGCAAACAATAGGTACATGGTAATGTTCCTAAATGTGACAAACAATAGGTGCATGGGATACGAATTATAACAAGTGTGACAAACAATAGATACATGATATACGAATGTTAACAAATGTGACAAACAATATATACATGGGATACGCGTGCCCGCAAATGTCACGGACAAGAGATACATGGGATATACATGCTCACAAATGAGACGAACAACATATACATGGGATAGGCATATTCACAAATGGGACAAACAACAGGTATATACGATAGGCATATTCGCATATGTGAAAAAGGATAGCGTCAAATCATGCAGTCCAATTTTGTACCCGAGATGAAGATCCAGAAGAAAATTATTTTTTAGAAGAAATGACGAGGTATTTTCATTGTCGTATATGTAACATATATGACTGACTTAACAAATGCAACAAAATGAATGTAAGTGATCGTTCTCCCCTATTCAAACATCATATCATCCGTACACCTGTTACATCTATTATCGAATGATATTGTTTTCATGTTTCCCTAGGGTTAGTGTCGCACATAATTTACAAAACTTCCTGGTAAGTTGCATTTGATCTAAATTACCAATTTTGGAAAGTTACCAAAGGGACGGACATCAACACATTTCCTGTTTCTAAAGATCTATTTTTCAGCCTCCTTTTTAATATAAGATGATAATTTCAGAAAGAGCTTTATGTTCTGATAAGATGTGTCCTGCATATCGATATATTAAGTAAAGCATCTGTAAAACTGGTATGAAATTCTTTTCTCCTATGTACTGTACAAACACCGTCTTACACAGTCTGTCGGACATACATGTATATGCTTTACCGTTTATATGACAGAGAAGCCAGTTATTTTGCATAGAGTATATTGAAAAAAATAATAAAATGTTCGCTGATAAATATAACAATACAAATAAAATACAATATAACTTTGATAACATTCGTCTGACTTCAGGGCAATTTTGATCAAACCGAATTTACCGATAAGTTAGCCGCGAAATGTAACATGATATATTAAGAAGTATATAAAAATATAATTAATTATAGTTTGTCTCATTGTAAATTTAAATAATAATTTGCACCCTGTAACTACCAAATCAATTCCATTAATTATTAAAAAGGGTTAATATTTCTTACGTGTGGTTGAAATAGTGTATATATTGTCCCTCTATTGAAATATATTGTCCTATACAAGCTGAAACCAAATGTGTACAGCAGTTATATATCTGAAAGTGGCGTGTAACGATAGAGTCGATCATGATTAATGAACAATGCGTTCTATGGTAATGAATCTATATTTTGTGTACGATCGCTTACTGGTTCTGTAGCATCTTTTAAATGTTAAGTGAGAAAAATCAAGTTTATTTTAGCAATGTGCGTTAAAACAGATGGAAAAAGAGATAGATAGATTGATTGCTACCAATGTGCGTTAGAACAAAACGAGAAAGGGATAGATAGGTTGATTACTACCAATGTGTGTTGAAACAGATGGAGAAAGGGATAGATAGGTTGATTGCTACCAATGTGTGTTAGAACAAAACGAGAAACGGATAGATAGGTTGATTGCTACCAATGTGTGTTAAAACAGATGGAGACACGGATAGATAGGTTGATTGCTACCAATGTGTGTTAAAACAGATGGAGTCACGGATAGATAGGTTGATTGCTACCAACGTGCGTTAAAACAGATAGAGCAACAGAAAGATAGGTGTTTTGCTATCAACGTGCGTTAAAACAGATAGAGAAACGGATTGATAGGTTGATTGCTATTATTAGCTGTATTAGTTCTAGCAATATGACTAGTATAGTTTTAATAGTGTTGTTGTTGTTGTTGTTGTTGTTTTAATCGTAGTAGTAGAGGTTGTGCACGTGTTAATTTATTTTACTCTGTCTTCATCACTGCCTCCATTAATATCAACTGTGGGCGTCTTCGACTTAATTTTCTTGCTTTCCGTCTTCTTCTTCCACATCCTCCTCCTGTGTCCAATCATCAGCATCATCTGAACAACAACTCCACAATCTACCACTAAGTACGTAATTTCCGGAAATCTTTATTTTTCTTCTATCTCCATCTGTTATTTTTAGCCGATTGATGGTATTATCCAGCATATATGCTAATTACATCATATTCAAATTGACTTACATTATAGGTAAGTAGCTTACTGGTCCTTCAGATAAAAAGTTTCGTCAGCTGCATAATTGTTTTTCTGCTTACCTTTTGAACATGTTAATATTATGTGGCAGCTCTTCATTGTGATTCCGGAACCTTTCTTCCAGATTGTTTTTCATATACTATGTAATTATAGATGGTCATTCATTTGATGTATAATTTCAACATCTGGTACAATATCAATTCTAAGGTTACTAATGTAAAAATGAATGTGTGAATGTATACCTGGGTATTTGTTTGGTTTCTTTAAATTATTTCTTTCCATCTTTACTTGGAGCATTCCTAGCTCAGAATGTCTAGACAATTGTTTCATCCGCTTTGTCAAGTTGGAACGGAGTGGTACCAGTTTTTGCGACAACATTCTAATGAAAGAAACACATTCAATTCGGTGCTCACCGATATTTTACTTCTGTAGACGGTATATATGTACTATAGACACTCTTGTTCCCTGTATTAAAAAAAAATTCAGTTCATGAGCAAATTCTTCTGGACGGTGAACCAGTCTGGAAATCCCATAGTACACGCACGTCCAGTAGAGATTATGAAGAGTAATAGAGTTCCATTCCATCATATGTCCATTAGGAAACACTGAAAAGTCAATTTGAAAAAGAGCAGTTTGGATAGGAAGTAAGACGCATGGTGCTGAAATATTTAATCACAAGTTTCAATACGACGAGCATAAGGTTTTCAGTGGAATTGGATAAAATAGTAACAACAAATCTCGAAAACTAAATAGAAATGATTAAAATTTAAAACAGTAGTTAAATCTGTCTGTCACACCAACTGGTGAATTAACAGTTTTGAAAATTTTAAATTTTCCAAAGTTTAATTATTTGTTCATCTCGTTACCAAATCCTACGTAAATTTTATTTTCATCTGTATATGGCAGTTAAAAGTGGTTTTTCTATAGGTGACTTGACGATTATATATATATATATATATATATATATATATATATATATATATATATATATATATATATATATATATATATATTAGCTTTAAAAAAAACAACATGGGATCGTAATAGCAAATATTTTAATTTGTTTGAATACGAAATATGCGAGATAAAATACCAATTCGTATTAGGAAATCAAAATATGATGAAAGTATCCAGAACGACCAAAAATGCTGAAACAATATTTCCCTGACAGGATTAGATCGTATGAAAACAAATTTATGGATGAACACAGTTATAAAAGTAAGCAAGGTAGCAGGTTTTTATAAGAAATGTTTTGTACGTAATGTTATTTATATGGGTAATATACTTACAGATCAGAGAACATTTATTAATTTTGATAGTTGTAAAGATAAATATGGTATCAGCGCAAATTGTCTTGCCTTTCAAGGTATAATTCATTGTTTAAAGTTCTTATGTAAAAAGTTAAAGTTAGATTATACTACAAATGCCATGCCTTTTATCCCTTTCCAATTAGAAATTGTCCTTCGTAACAATAAAGAGGGTAAGACTTTGACACACTACTTTTGAAATCGAATGTTGAATAATCAAGTGAAAAGAAATGGAATTAAATTACAAATTTTAATATGGATTGCTCTAAAATATATTCTAAAGTATTATTTAAACAAGAAACGCAAGATAACAATGACTTAAATTTCGTTTTTTTTTCCTAAAATTTTGCCAATGAATTCATTTTTGTACAAAATACTATTGTCTGATACTAATAAATGTACTCTTTGTTAGAATTTCCCGAAACAGTAGTGCATTTGTTTTGGGAAATATAATGTGTTAAACAGGATATGGAATGATGTTTCCGACTGGACTCGGAATAGAGTGAATATGGATGCTATACCAAGTTTAAGAACTGTTTTATTGGAAGATACACATACAAAAGTAACATATGAATAACCTTGTTATTTCCTTTTTCTTCTTAGCAAATACTATTATATATGTGTATATGTAAATAAAAATAGAATACACCTAAATTAGATGGATTGAAACATTTTCTTAAAGACCCCTATAAATCGGAAAAATATACTGCTATCAAACATAATAAAAATATAATTCTATGTTGATTTGGGAACAATACTAACCATTTTTCCAGTTGTAAAAAAGAAAACGATATGACACAATTCAAATGCACGTTTAATAGCATGATGTAGATTATCATGTAGATTTACTCTGTAATGGTGGTATTGTATAGCATCATTTTTTGTGATGTGTGCATGGTCGAGATGTTATAGGGATTGGTGCTTACAGGCAAGTCAATGGGTACCAGAACCCGCGGACCCGGGTTCGAATCTCCGTAGAGTGCGAATTTAAATTCTTTAACCTGTATGATAATATTATTTATTCGTATTTAAAAAGTCTGTTAATGTTATTAAGCATTCTTCTATAGAATCCTTTCCGTTCTGTTTGGTATATATTTGTAATTCTCTCTCAATCTCTGTGTATATATATATATATATATATATATATAGTTAATCTAAGTCCATACCCGATTTGAAAACTCTCTCTCCGTCCCTCTCTCTCTCTTATTGTTGTGTCACATTTAAGAGTCAGATGCCACTAGAGATTGCTGCTGGTGAAAAACTAATAGTGTAATATGATAAATAGGCCACGCTAACATAGGGATTAATCGGCAAATATCGCAACTGGTGCAAATTGACTGCTGGGGCACGCGTGCTCGTCGGGAAAAGAATATAGGCATTCAGAAGTTTCACAACGGAACTATTCCCCTGTAAGATTTAAGTATCATTCAACTTTACAGGTAACGTTTCAATTTAGTATTGATTTACTCTGTGTTCTTGAGATGATAAAGTCGATATTTGGCATGCGTTTTTCTTCTGAATTAATTATTTTCACATATATTGAAAAACAAATTCTACAAAGCTGTCGACAGAAAAGCGTTTCTGTAAATGTTATTTTTTTACTATGATTACTTTATTAAGATTAAACTCATTGTTACTGTCTTTATTGAACAATCCGATAATTTCCTTTTTTATCTACCTCACAAAGATATGAATATATGTTTGACAGTTTTTGATGGGACACAATGAGGAACAAAATATACTAATTACTTTTCTTTACCTTAATATTGAAGTTATTGGGTCAAACCATTACATCCTTCAATATTTGATAGAGCGAGACAAAGTTGCAGCTGCCTTTGCAACACCCCATGACAGCATTTGAACCCATTACCAGATAAAACCTCCATTTTTACAGTGAAACTCAAATCTTTAAACTACAGTGAAACTTCTCTCTCACTCTCTAAAAAAATCATTTTTGAAGATTCCCTTTGCAAACTGAAAACTTTGCAAGACCTTTCATTCGACAATCCGTTAATATCCCAAATCTTTCAGAAATACGATTTGCTCATACATTTTTTTTAAACAAAAGTATTCTGCAATGTTGACTACCTAGTCATATTGGTATGATGGGTATTGGATGGGAAGATAACGCAGCCAAAGCTGGCCTGCAGTTTCCCGTATCTGAACGGAAGATTCCATCTACTGACTTCATATATTCTATCCTTCGGCATGTTCTATATACCTGGCAAAATTTTTGCGCATTTGAATTCTACAAAAAAGCTTCGGAACATCAAACCTGTCATTGGAGAGTGGCATCCCCCACATAGAACAAATGGCAGAGATAAAGCCTTATTGTGGCTATCGTGTACAGGCCACACCTACCTGACTCCTGCAGACCTCCTGTAGGGTGAACCTCAGAGTACATACCCTGTCAATGTACATCGACAGTAGATCACATTGTTGTTGAGTTTACCGACTTCTGCTCTTGAGTCAGAGTTTTTTTTATGTCACTTCAAGAAACTATATGGTGATGTACCACCCGGGAAAATCCTGGACTTTTTGAGGGAATGTGGTTTATGTAACAAATCATGATGCTGTATGTATGTGGATATGTGTGTGCGTGAAAGTGTGAGTGTAAGTACAGGTACATGTATACATATAAGTGTAGATATACGTATGCATGATGTTCTGTTTGTGCATATATATATACATATATATATATATATATATGCATATTACATACTTGTACATGTGTGTATAAGTATATGCATAATACGTCACAAAATTGTTTTCCACAATGTATTGTTTACATTTGTTTGTAATACCAAATAAAGGTTCTGTTCTGTTATGTTGTATCTTGCGCTTAGGTGTTAGAATATTTATTTCCGATCTAACCCTGGCCCCAGGAGTCAGTAGGATCATTACTGTTGTATTGTAACGTATGTAACAAGACCTAAAAATTAAATCAATACATCGGACTGGTGGCAATATTACTTCCGATCCCGCTTCACAGTTCATACGGGTCATTAATTCCATATAAGACTTTGTAGTACCCTTATAAGATGTGACTCGGGATCGGAAGCAAACTATTGTTAGTAGTAAGCGCAAGATACAACATGTCTATAGGAAATTCGGCAGATGGTCTGGTTAACTGACTAAAAAGTCATTATGTACAAATATTCATGATGAATTAGAAAAATTGTTGTCCGGAAGTAAAGATGGATGTTCAGGATAACCACGTATTTAATAATTTGATTTCTAAAACGAATTATGTCCTTGAACTCTCCTGCAACTCCCCATACACCCCACCCCCATAAAAAGGAAAAAAAAAAAAAAAAAAAAATTTTCTCAGCACAATTTTTTTCTGCATCAAATAATAAAACGATTTTTGGGTCAGAAGAAACTCAGTCCAACAAAGCGTGAGTCGTTTTTCTAGCGTGTATGCATTTACGAATTCGCAGTGCCATACGATACGCTTGGATAAAGAAGAAAGGAAACGTTGAGAGTCAATTATTTTTTTGTTTTGTTTTTAAAGTATGTGTGGCTCCTTTATCTTAATAATATAGGGACCCAAACTATTTCTTTGAAAATCTTTTTGTAAGTTCCTATCATAAAAGTCGTCTATCTTAATAATACAGGGACCCAAACTATTTGTTTGAAAATCGTTTTGTAAGTTCCTATCCAAAAGTCATCTATCTTTTTCCATTGATAACACGGAAGTCAAATCACTTATCTCTTAGTCATAAGATTGAGCAACTGATAAGCTAAATTGCAGTGTAGTCAGAAACGCGGATTGAAATGACAAAAAGTTTGTTTCCTTTTCATTTAAAATTGCATTTAATAAGAGCAGTAAAGTAATGATTTACACTGCTGTAGTCTCAAATAACTTTTAACTTAATTATATAATTACTCCGCATACTGAATAATGCAACAAAAATTGTGTGTACAATAAACGTTTAAGAACGAGATTATCAGATTGGTTTAGATTGGTTGATCGTCTTCTTTAAATTATACAATGATACCTGCAACATGGATATATTTAAACATGTCACGAATCTAGGTAGACATATCTTCAAGGAGTATGAATTTTGATATGCCAACCTTTCCGAAATTTGCGGAATGATTACGAATTTTCAATGCAATTTCGAATTCCACATTTATTTGACGAAATTCCGCAAAATCATCATTTTGTTTGGTAAAAGTTTGAGTGGGATGATATTAAAAGGGCATAAGGGTATTAAAATACTGCAGCGCCGAGACTTACAATAGAAATAACTCTGCCTTTTTTCTTCAAACTATTGTATATAAATGTGAGTTTAGTACACATGAAACGCAGAATGCACTCTTTAGTGAACCAGACCAATAAGATGTCTGCAGTCAAAAAGCGGCGGCAGAAATAAAAAGAAAAGCTCAAGTTATAATCATTATCATGGTCTTCAAAGTGAAAGTTATTTATGCTTTAGGAATTGACAGATCAAAGGTTCAAATAATTTATATGGATATAATATGACAATAATCAATGATAACTTTAATCATATACTTGAACCACATCTCGTCGGTTATTTGAAACCAAAAATGGGGTATAATAAATATAAGTGTATTTTCTGCCCTCACTGGGCTAGTGACTTTCCTCTTATTTCACTTCCAGTGGTGGGTTCACAGGAAAGTGCACAGTAATGTGTATGAAGTCAGTATGAGAATGCTTACTTTATCCGGTGTTTTATTAATGTTCTTTACATATATTTTGCAATCAAGCAAAATAAATATTTAGACGTATAACTCAATATAGAAAGTATGTGCGCTTTTGATGGTATGGATTCAATAGTGATGTGATTTCAACCACATCTCGTCGGTTATTTTGAAACATTGGGCATAATAAATATACTAGTATTTTCATCTCTGTTGGTTTGGTGTCTTTGTGTGAAAATGCTGAGTTGATCAGATGCTATATTACTTTCATATATTTTGCAATCTTTCAAAATAACGTTTTAGATCCACAGCTCAAAATATAGAATATACACCCGTTTGATGGTATAAATTCAACATTGATGTGATTTAAGCCAGTTAGATTTACACATTACGCATTACTTAAGCTTTAATCTTTTTCCGTAGGACCTAGATGTTGCATAATTCCATTCATACATATAATAAAGACATTTTTAAATATATATAAAAAAATCACCGTATTAATCGACATTAAGACCCTCTCCAGTCTCAAAAAAATGTTTCAGTCAATGATGGCTGCTTAACTTGATATCTGTCAACAATAAGCTTATTTTACTTACAGATTATACAAACATAGTGAACTGACAACATATTTAGGTGGGTCTGTATTTAATAGCATAGTCGTCAGTACGCAACCAGAAATATATATGTTCCTAAAATTCGACACGCCAACAATTTCAAGACTGGGAATAGATCCTTTACTCCGCGTAGGATACCACTCTGTCCAAGGACATCAAAGTTACATATGATGTACAAAAATACAATTAGTTGGATATAACATGGTCCCTATCATACTGACTTTCAAGTGCTGTTGTGGTTTGTTTCTTGTGTTCATTCAATTTATTGTTCTCCAAATTTTAGCTCGTCATATGGGTACTGTAGTTTGTAATTCGTCCTGACATGCGTATGTAGCATAAAATACGGATAAAGTATAGAGGTAATACATAATTATACATTTATATAATTCTTTAGGTACATAGTATTCTCTTTGCAAATCACAAAATCATTATGCACAGATAAACTCCACAGAATCGAGAATGATCTTTTAAAATTTCGAATAATTAAATTGGCTCAAAGTTTTCTTATCTTTTTGATCTAAATTCACCGAACATTGTAACCACAAAACGAGCCTGTTATAATGTAAAATCGTTTAAAAATCTTGTTTAAAACATTCAAAAAATGATTAAATTTGGCCAAAGTGTTGCTTATTTAACACGTCAGATTTAAGAAATAATTCAATAAGAAAGAAATATATAAAAAATAAATAAAAATAATTGCAATATTTAAGGCAACATGACCCGGGCAGGTTCAGAAAATTGTATCATTCTGGTTTGGATTACCTATAAAGAGCAAAATCGTTTGAATTTAAATAAATTTGGTCATAAGTTGCTTATATAATCTTAAATGATTTCAATAATAAGAGAAATCTGTGTTTTAACAACAACAACAAAATTTCCGATTATGAAAAAATGCCTGTTGTCTAGTATGGCAATGCTCTTTAGTCTTGTATGATCCGATGTGATCTCGAATCGGCATTTAGTCGAATAGCAATGAGATAACGCAGAGTATATGTTGACACAAGATTATTCCGATTTTACCCCGTCCCCTTTTCATTTGATAAATTATTTTGTACATCTATGGTTGCATAGTCTTCCCAATAATGAATGCAGCGAATGCCTTCTTGGATTATTAAATAGTTCATGCTTTTGACAGAATTCAAATATGCGATTGACAAAGGTTACCTTTGCTCCTTCATCTTCAAATCTTCAACCCCCCCAAACCCCCCAACCCCCCCCCCCAAAAAAAAACAAAAAAAAAAACAAACAAAACAACAGAAAAACAAAGACAAATGAACAAGTAATAGTTTTTATTTAAATGTCCTATTTGATCCAGGTTTATACAGCCGATTCAGACTTACACAATATAAAGAAATATGTTCCAACTTTCTAAAAAAATAAATGATTTTAACCCCTTGTTTAACTTAAATAATACCTTTGACCTCTAGATAACCTTTAGGTCATCCGTTATGTTCTCATAAAACATTCCTGTGCTAATACAGTTCTTAGTCAACAGTCGCATGGTCTCGTGTTTTTCAGGTATACACCTTAGCACTTGAAAGGCTGATCTTCTTGGTTACCTGCATACCATATTCGCAGAGCAATTGACACCAAGCAAGTTTATCAGAAGTGTAACTCCCTTCTTTACACTATAACACTGAATTAAAAAAATATAAAAATAAATACAAATAAAGAAAATACAAATTTATTTTTGTTTAGTTTTACGGCTTCACAACGCATTTAGGATGATATATTGGGCGGATGCAAGTAGAGTCAAGTGCTTTGCCCAAGGCCACACCACAGCAGCCGATCTGGGTTGATTTGATGACAGGATTTGAATCATCATCCGTCTGGTCACGAGTCCGACACGCTAGCCATTTGATGTAAAGGTTATACTACTGCAGCTCACTTGGTAGAGTGTAGGACTTGTAATCAATTGATCGCATGTTCTATACTCGCCCTCGCCAGTCTAGGTCGCCTGCCTAGGTGTGTCCTTCAGAAGACACTGTGGTACCATTTATTTGGCATGGTGTGGCCAGTGCTGTGTTAAAAGTGACGTTTAAACTAACAAACGAAATGCACCTGACACATTGAGATTGAGCACTGGACTATACAGGAATGAATATGGTAGCTTAACCACCGTGGTATTCATAGACCAAACACAAAACATGTACCATTTACAAGTCGTAAAACCTCATTTGTAATGTTCATGAAGATCATGGGAGAAGCATCGAATGGTGTTTTGGAAATGACGGGGACTTCTGTGTCCCAACCGGGGCATATCCGTTTGGCAAATTACTTCCCTACCTATGTATGGAAAACCTTACACTCGCTGTCAGTTAAGCAACCGTGTTCGCATAGGGCTTGCAAAGTATGATTTTTCTCAAAACCCCCACCTTGTTTCCACTATATTGCATTTCTATTCGTCTGATGCGTCTTGAGATAGCATTTTATGAAACAGTACTTCAATCTCTTAACTGAGTATCTCCTACTTGTTGCACTTGCGTTCGTATTTTTCTAATAAACATATTTTCTAGACTCTCAAGCTAGTGTAAAATGTACTTTCTATTCCCATGGAGTCTCGTTTTCGTACTGTGATAAACATCAAAATATCCTTAAATCATAATTTTCTCGTGAACTAATTTCTTAATATTCTCTACTCCGTCTTTAACAAATTCTAGAGCTATAAACAGCACGGTTTAATTTTTACCATCATTTACAAAATATCATGACATAAACACTCTTTATTGCCCCTGTGCTTGTCGGAGAATACACAGGGCGAATTTACACAGCTCATGCCTGCTTGCCCATATTATTGGATACATGTGTAGTGACGCGCAACGCTTCCCAAACAGCGTCAGACAGAGACACTAACTTTGAAATATACATTTAGTCGCACGAAAATGTTTATATCTTTCTTCGAATGAATTATATTCCCCCCTCATAACAGTGGATTGGTGGGATAATTAATTATTGAGTGCAACCGAGGGACTCGCTTTGCAACACAAATCTCATTAATCAAATGGTAACACTGGATGCAAATCTGTGAGCAATGGATGCAGATGTGTGAACACTTGTTACAAATGTGATCATTTGTTAATCTTAAATTTAAATAATTATCGTTGTCTCTGCAATGTGATTGTTAGATGTGGACCATGTTTGGCAATATTTACTTCCTAGCGACATGCTTTAGTACTCAATCCAGTCGCTACTACTGACTATGGATGAAACATTGAAAATAACAATCCAGCTTGATATCCATATGTAATGAAACATTCTACTTTTCATAGCTTTACTGGTTACTGACTATTATCTTTCAAATAAAAATATGCGTTATACGACACATTTATTTATTAACGTGTTTAGTTTGAATTTGCCTTGAGAAAACTGTATTTTCACTCTAATCGTCACATAGTTATGCAATACTATTTCGGATATGCTTTCATGTTGAAATAGATTTTTTATCATGTAATTTCCTTTCCAATTAAGATGACGAAATATAGTAAGTAAGATAAAATTGTTTCTGAGTTATATTTATGTATTTATTATTTTTATTAAGATTACAAGAGAATAAACAACATCTTTGTCTGTCAGGAACATATACCTAAGACACAGATTCCTAGATTCCGATTACCTTTACCCCTGCGGGCTCAGAGCTGAAACATGGTACGTCCTTGGGCACGCCACTTTACTTCAGTTAATTTGACTATAAACAACCTACTTGTCATGCTGTGCCGTAAAACTCCTAACCAGACCGATAACTTCTTAAGATTATGTATATATATATATATATATACACACACACAAATACATATTTATATTTGGCTGGTAAGTACATTAGCCAGTTTGCCCGTTGTTCAACCACTGCCTCACTTGGATTGTTTAGATTTGTTAGGAGAGGCTACATCAGATTTGACATGTACATATATATGTGTATCACATACAGGATAAGAATGAATAGATAAGGTTACATAGACTTCTAGACTTCTTCCTTCTAAGCAGGATCGGCTCTCACGTAGAAAAAATTGTGAGAAAACTGTCATTACCAACCAGTGAAATTTTATCGAAGATAAGAAGATTGATGTGATTCATACCTTGCCGTTCATGTAGGTTCAAGTCTTATTACCTATGTGTTACTTATATTCATTGTTATCAGTACACCCTGCTTCCTATTTCTCTGGTAATTATAAAATCCGCGAGGAAGATAAAGCCGTGTTCACCTAATTTTGCCGTCATTTTAGAATATTTTCTTCATCGTTTCTATTTTTAAAATAATGTTATAGCCCATTACGGCATTTCCTTATTATTATTATTGTTGCTATTCTTCATATAATTATTCATTTGTTTATATATTATGACGACGGGACAATAACTGTAACACTATAAAGCCGCGTTGGGATTGGATTTAGCGAAGACACTGAACGCAGTTTTGTGAATGAGATGTTTATTTAAAATGTAATTGAACGATGAATGAACCTGACACAATATTCGTGCGCATAAAGTCCAACAATGGATTTAACAGAATGATGCGCACATAGTTCAACAACGGGTATAAGAAACTGATATCATTCCTAAATGGAACTGATCACAACATGTAACTTCAACGAGTAATCAAACAAGAATCAACATATGAAACTCATAAACAAATACGATTGATATATGGATCGATCACCAAGGATGAACAATGTATAGAACTTGTAACCAAATATGATTGATATACAGATCTATCACCAGTGATGATCAATGTAGAGAATTTATACATAAATATAAACAATGAATGATTCATCAACAAGTAAGATGTGCGTATAATTGATTCTTATACATATAGCGATATTGAAGTATATTTTCACCCATTTAGTGATATTGAATAATATTGATTCAAAAATGGAACATATGTATCTCGTTGCGTTGAGTCGACGATAATGATTTATTTCCGATTCCACAGCTCTGGTCGAATGGTCAAGGCACAACCACGTATGTCCCATTCCTCCAAGTATGCCAAAGGATCCCTCGAGAACCTCCTTATTACCTGCAGAACCGTTGGTCAAGAAGATTTGGTCCTCAGTGCGAGTAAACCAGTACCGTCCTCGACAGCATCTAGGTTACACGAAACCCCACAGAGTTCTACGACTCCCCGCCAAACAGCTCTACAGCTGAAGATTGCTTCCGTGAAGTGGACAGCTTCCTGACAAAACGCATCTGTATTGCGACCATACAGAGAGAATGTTGGGCTATAAGTACCCTGGTTGTAGTCAAATCTTTGCGCGTGCAGCAGTGGGTAAATCGAACTCGGAATTTTTAAATAACCCCTGCTAAATATCAACACCTTCGGGTAACGGTGTACACTGCAACGAAACCCGAGTGCATTTTCGTTTATATATAATGCATTGACATTAAGTACACAAAATTGCGTGACAATAATTTGAAACAACTCTTGTAAAGACTCTTGACGGCCAAGTTATGTTTTTGGTAGAGTTTGAGGTTCAGACCATCGGGAGGTCATCCGTATTTGATGCGCGCATACTCACCCTTCCATATCCTGATTTCAGGAATCGATCCCATGCTGCAAAGGGACAAAACAAGCGTATAAGCCTATTTATATGCAGGTACTTTTATTATTATTATTATTATTCGAAAGGTTGGCTTCAAGAATGTCAGTGCTCTTTTTTCTTTTTTCTGGAAGATGTTTCTGTGAGAGTCATAACGCTGTAACGGGTCTTCGTTTTTATGATGATTAGAATCAAGCGTTGGCACCATTTCTCCGTCTGATCGGTATCTTTCATTTGTTTTTATCATAATTGGTAGCAAATCAGATTTCACTGTTTTTATCTCAGTATATTATCTGCTTTGTGTTCTGCTCCTTGGTTTATTATTTGTTTTATATAATTACTTTAAATTCTGTGCCTTTTGGACACATGCAGCCTTGATATAGGCTCCATGTCATAGCATATGAGGCATAACTTTAAATAAAGATTACTACTTAATCAAGTACAAATGGATAAATGTAGTTTATCAATTATTTTTTAAAGACACTGAATCACAGACATTTCGTTTTGATCCGATTCTCGGCGTAATCATTGAATTGTTTTACCTAGTGTAATTTCTAATATTCGAGAATAGGTGAAGTCAGTTCGTTGAGTCTAGCATAGAAGAAATGTGATAGATTGGGAAAACAATCCTTTCATACCTGATCCACATAAGTCAATCTCATTCTGAAAATCAAAACATATTTACCAGAAGCAACGAATGTTTCAGATATCAGCATGTCTGTAGCGTTCGTTAGCCAGGTTTTTGGAGCGTATTCGGCGCCTAGTCATTATGTCGATAAGATTACAATATAATTATCCCATGTGATATTGATTAAACTCCATGTTCTTCAATTTATACACGAAATAGATGAACAAAATAGTCGAATCATTACTCACTGAGAAACGTGTATTTCTTTTCTTTCAGACGGGGCGAATTTATTTGTCTGGTCTACCCATTGCTCATCCTGTACTTGTAGCTACGTGCTTCTAAAAGGGAAATGCATATTGGGCGGGCGCTGAATGATGTTCTATAAAAAAGGGAGCGGAGCAGGTGAATAGCTTTTACGACCGCAGACATTTTTAAAAGAATTTTAATCCGGGTTTGTTGTCTGCTAAAACGATAACTTCTACTTTTTGCAAAAGCATCCGAACTTCACAACTTTTAATCATTAACTGAATGATTCAACTGAAGATATCCTCTTTGTGGTGCCAACATTTCAGGCTCATTCTTGTCTAATATTGCCGGTACTGCAGTTAAACATGCAACACCTCATGTGACTTTATTAAAAAAGCGTTAATGCACATAATCATATGGGTCTGAAATCATGATAAGAAATGTTAAAGATGAAGTCAAATTCTTGTTAGAAATGCAGCCTCGAGGGCGATAATAGTCTTTGTAAATCATTTGCAAGTGCGCTGAATTAAACTGCGAACGTGTTATTCATAATCAATTTCGTCGAATATTTTAATGAGATAAGATAACATAGCAAGTTTGAACAAAATATTTTCATAAATAAAACCTCGAGGCAATAACAAGATTAGCAAAGTAAGATGTTAAAATGTCTCTTTAATATGTGTAGACATCGATTATACTAAACATCATCTGATATCTTGATGATAGGGTGAACATTGATGATAATCTGTTAGAAATACAGTTTCTAAGCGGATAGCAAGGTCCGCAAAGGAGAAGCAATAACTTTTTATTTTGATACGTCTCATGTAGAATTTTTGACAACATAAGCTTGAATACCAACTGATCAAAATCGAATCAGAAATATAAACTGTGGTAACAAGCTAGAGCAATCATTTTCCAGAACTCCTAATTTATGCTCACATACACTTGTTAAAATTGCTTGCCATTCGATTTACATTTGCCACATAATCTGACGGGTGTTGGGAAATCACGGAGATCGACTACTTCCATCAGCATTGCTGTGTTAAAATACATAAATCAGCTGTTGATAGAATTATGTGACAAAATTATGACTAAGAATGTCAATAGTTACATAGAATACGTATATTCACAAATGTGACAAACAATAGCCTCAAGTTAGTACATGAGATGAAGATCCAGAATTAACTTATTTCGTACGAGAAACGATAAGAGACATTTTGCTATTTGTATATGTAGTAAACATTGACGGCCTAAAAAAAAAAAAACCCAAAGAATGAATGTAAGTGTTGGTATTCTTGCATTCAGACGAAGATGAAATATTTAGTATTTTTTATCATTGAATTCCATTGATTGTATGTTTGAACCATGCTGGAGTCTGGCTGTAATGTGGCTTTTATATAACAAGTGTTGCATTAGTTTCATTGATATTCATGATAGCACATGGATTTTCTTACTATTCTACTTGACCCTAGCGTACATGTCTTTAACATATCGCACTACTAAATGCCTTTTGGTAAATAATGTTTGAGATAGTCTTAATATCCACGATTAACCTATGCCACTATATGATTTCAGATATCTAGTGACTTTGTATTATCGGTTGGTTTTCCTTCTTTATATTACATACCTTTTGAGATTAATATTCATTTATATTTCTTGGCCTGACATATATGCTCTATAATATAATTTAGGTATGCTTTTATATAATTTCTCCCAAACGATCAATTAAATTTATCTTTTTTAAATCGACATCTATATTTTCTGTTTGATGCTTTAAATGTAATACAAGTGATGAATGATTTATAAAGCCTCAGAATAGCTCTTCAACGAATAATTTGTGATGATAAATCCCCCAAAATGCTAACAAAATAATATCTCTTCCAATAAATCACATTTTATTACAATAAGAAATGTATTAATAGCCAACTAGTTTTATTTATAGAAACAATCCAATGAATTTATTTGCTTTTATCTGACTTACAGACAGAAGATTTAAATGTATGATTGACATTTATTGATTAGACATAGATAAAAACCAAATATAAGAATTGTTATTTCCACGATATTGTCGAAGGTAATGGGTAAACCATTATGCTCATCAACATAGCGTTATAGTTTTTACACTGTCTCCTGTACCACTGAAATATTATTTCTGATATAAAATATATAACAATTGCATAATAAGGATGAAATTAATGATTTCACGCTAAGCAGTACATAGACACTTTAATTTCAACGTAACAATGAAGCTATCATGGATATATACTTTATTATTATATCAAAAAGAATGTATAGGTTGCACCCTGAGTGGAATAATCAAATTTGAATTGCCTATAACACAAGTAATACATGTATTGATAAGGAAGCACATATCCCTATTGACCTTGATTACTGGTTATGCAGTAGTTTAACTGCATTTTAGAGGCCCGGAGGTTAAGTGGTTAGCGTGCTGGACCGCGACCGAAATGGCGCGGGTTCGAATCCTACCATGGGGTTGGCCTGGGTCGGATACCGTGGTGTGTCATTGGGCTAGGCACTTTACTCCAATTGCTCCGGCACTAAATAACTGACTTGTGTTGCTGAGCCGTAAAACATATCAACTTAACATCAACTTGACTGCATTTTATTATGTGGATTAACTGTATTAACTTCGTTGCTACAGTTCCCTTAGAGAAATCTGCATGTAAATTTGAGAACAAACGCATAACATGACACTTGACAATTTTTCCTTTCATCACCTATCCACCCACATACCCACCCATCCATCTACCCACCTTTCCATCCCCCCACCCATTCATGCATGATTGCATGCATGCATACATACATACATACATACAAACGTACATACATAGGTACGCAGTTATATGTATGAGATTATTTTCATTGAACCTAGGTTGTACAAATTAAAACCAGAAGACCCTATTACTGTGCTGCAAATGACCTTTTCATTTGCAGAAGATACTATGGCTAGTTGTTAAAGCTCCAATTTTTTAAAGTGTGCAAGCTGCCGATCATTTTGATGACCGTATCTCTGTAAAACTATTTACACAGCACATGCTATTAAAACGCCGCATGCCCTCCTGGGGCTTTATCTCTGATAAAATGAAGTATGTTGAGTCATTCAGTGTTGGATAACGTCGTGATTAATACTTTGATCTTGCTGTGCATTTGGTTATAAAGAATAACATTTCTTCCTTACATAGTTATGTTGTCCCTTATTGCAGCCTATTAGTACGTTTTCTTATTCAGTAACAGCTAATAATATTTAGAAGATTCACATCATGGGAATTGGACAAAATAAATACGTCACGCAAGCATTAATTTCCTCATCGTACAGGAACATAACTGATAACTGCATCTTCAAACCTGACCCATTGTGTAACAATAGTCTGAAAAGGGTGCAACATAATTATATGGCTCTCCCCTTAAATTAATATCCTTAACAAAATGTAATTCAATGTCAGAAAAAGAATGACGATTATATGCCCCTAACATTTTAAATATATGATGCCAGTTCCTGCTATTAATACAACCCATATGTAAATATTTTATTCGCAAAGGCCCTTTTGAGCAAGCAAAACTGCATACTCCTTGGAATGAATGTTGCAGGAGCTGCCTGGAAACCTGCAATCGAATAACGCAGGCAACCCTTTCTGGTCTCGGTTAAATGGAACGCGTTTATTAGACAGCGTTATTTTCAAAGCCCACGCCTAATCACGGCAAATGATACGTGCATATGTTAAACATAGAGAAAAAGTCTGCATTATATGGGGGAATACCATCTGGTTTTATGGTGCAATTGCGACAGCAATGAGCAGGAAGATTAGACGAAGGTCGTCTCTCGAAGCAACAAATGCAGATGGTGTAGAACTCGTATTCGATCTGATCAGACCTTCATCAGTTTCCGATACCAGTCGTCCAGCGTGTCAAGCCACAATGGAGCTCAATAAAAAGCAAAATGTATATACCTTGCACACATTAATGAAAGAATGATGAATAAGCTACAATAACAAGTTAATAATAAGTATTAATATTACAATACCTCACATTAGCTGGTGCATAAATCACGGCTACCAGAGAGATTCCTTTGACAAGGCAAAAACCACTAGTAATTGTATATACTTAGCAGGCTGTATTCACAAAGAGGAGAAATAAATCAAAACATGCTGCACATGTGGGCTTTATTCAACTCGAATGAATTACACAGGAGTCAGTCAAATACAATGAGGAAAACTGTGAGGGGTCAAATTCGATAAAAACAACTTGGACTAAAATCAAGAACATCACAATGGGTAAAGCTCTGAGCTAAGTAAAAATGCAGTCAAAAGACTAACATAGTATATGCATAAAAATACATATATAACATAAAACAACAAGCATAAACACGATTACACGCGAGTCTATATGTGACACCACACTATGATCTGGTTCGAGGGTGTGATATGTATCAGTGGGCTATGATGTGGCTCTGGTTATCACCCGTCCATGCGATAAGGATCTTGTAGGCTTATTGGCACCACGTGTTCAGAATTACTCATATCATTTTCATTTGTATGATAAGATAATTTTATCATATGACGTCGTAGCATCTAATGCAAAAACATATCTATCAGGAGTGACGCACTAAATATCTAAACTAATGATGGGATAAAATGAATATGTAACATCAATTAATTAGTAGGTCATTAATGGATAGTTGCTAAGTACTCAGAGGTGACTATACTTTCTCAATATAAAATTCGTATACTCTATTCTGCAGAAACTTTTCAATACTAAAATTGGGATTCACTCTTTATGCCAACATGACACCCCACCCCATATTTACCCCTATCCATAACACGTGAAAGGATTCTAATAAGCCATGATAGTTCTCTATTGGTCGACAGAGTTATCTAACAAAAAATTAAACACTCTGAATAAGCTATGAGAGCATGGAAAAAACTTAAACTTAACGCGAAAATAATCAGTTCCATTCTTAATTTCAGAGACTGTTATACATTAATAAGTCCCAGGTAACAATTGGTATTTATTTTCTATAAAGAATTGCTTAAAAGGATCGAACGCTTCTTGAATATATTTTATTGTAATGAATAACTGTTAGGCATTATTCAGAACAAAAGCAGGCATCCAGTTGGTTTGTCATTCACATATCGCGCCGTTTCTGGATGTGGTTATTATATCAGAAATTAACATCGTGGGCATCAGAAATTGTCCCATTTATTTTAATAGTTAAAAAGTAATATTGCTGTCAATGGTTCTATTGAAAACAATATACAACATCACCTTTGTCAAAGAGGTTCACGTTTTGTGCTAAGAGGCAAACGTTGGAGCGAGAAACTAGTCTTTGGCAATGTGAATGTAGTCATTGACTGTATATGTAACCATTGTTTGTTTTCATTTTAAATTCTACAGAAAGGAAATGGCTTGGAATAGATAGTTTATTTGGTGTTTTGACTCAGCGAGATAACAAAAATAGTGTATAATGCCGATGCAATAATATTCATTCTGCGAAAAGAGTTGTTAGCATCATGCCAATGGGACAAATGCAGAGACATAAATCCTGACCATAGTTATGAATTCTTTGTGAGTGTACATATCTGTTGGACCCTGCTAAGACACAATTTGTTTCAGAGGGCAAAACTAATGTATTATATATGCTTCTGATTCACATGGATAATACACCTGGTTTCGTCGAACGCCACATCTTTTGATTTTATAGATGGAATATTCTTAAATAAATCTATGTAAAATAATAGCCTCATGCTATGCAAGAAACTTAAAAAATATGTGCTCACTCCGTTTGTTTTGGAAAAAAGAAAGAAATTATAGACACGAAAGAAAAAACCCAAACTCATAATACAAATGGCAACTGTGAACAGATACATAATTTTCTTCTTCATTATACTTTGTCACAATTGACTCGTGTGTATATATATATATATATATATATATATATATATATATATATATATATATATATATAATCCATAACTTCGTATCTAAATCTGACTCAGTCGACGAATATGAATATGAATTGAATGCCCAAGTTAGTAAATAAGATTATGAATATCAAACACACTTCGAAATCAAGGAAACGGCTTTTCAAAATTGTCTACAATAAATAAGCAAGATAGATAAAGGTTGGTCAGTGCTTTGAGTATCGGCAAAAATAAGGGATGTCCTTCTCTTTAAACATTCTGTCTTGAAAGATAGGGAAGTGGGTGTCACACTTTTAGTTTTAATTGATCCTTTCTATACAAAATGCCCTGCGTATCTTACATTTGGGATGCGTTATCTGCCCACTCCATTAGAGAAAAGGAATTCGTATGTATAAAGAGAAGATGGATTTAGCATAGTATCTAAGAGTCGATTTACATGTAGCTGAGATGTGTCTTCATGGGTTAGAATGCGTGTTTTGTTCGTGACCATTTTTGCAGGTAAAAAACCTTGCAGAAACCAAGTTGGCACTTGAAACTAGAACGTTTAATCATTCAGTTGCTTTATTTGAGTATCCAGGATCTTGGTATTGGACTTCACTTTTTTCCTCGTTTGTTAGGCATGTTTCTTGTCAATACGTCTTTCATTTAAACTTTTTCGGCTTATGTGAAAATTGTTATTGCCCTTTTATAATTTTAAACCATATTAACTAGTCGGGTTTTGTTGATTTCGTTTCTAGGTAAGAGGTTTGCTTATTTTGTTCGTTTTAACGGCGCTTTTAACACATTATTGGCTATATCATGCCGACATAGAGCAAACTATTGAATTAAACTAAGTTTGTTAATAGGTTAATTTTTACCATTAGCGTCTTAAATGACTTTAATAGTGAGTGAATTTTGTTTGCTTCTCGATTATGAGATGATGCTTCTCATTTTGTATATGCATACTATTTAGTCATGCAGCATCAAATTTAATCTGATATTGTCATTTAGATCAATAGCAAATAGATAAAGAAAGATATACAATATGGTGGGTAACGAGATTGTTCCTCTTCACCTTGTTCCCTTATCATTGGGAAAATTAGTTCTTACATGTATGATTGGATAATCGTACTAATAAGGATGCTTGTTAAAGAATTCACCTATGTAGGTTGAAGTAGAAAATGCTGGGTACTTCACCTCCATCATTTTGAAAACAAAATAGCCAAGGTGATGCCCACCTGTTATTCTTTATGACTAATTAAATGAATCAGGGTTTCTACTACTTATCCAGACTATCATACTGGTTATCAAAAATAATAAATGAAATCCCCTTGTTTAACTTAGATATTACCTTTGATGTATAGATACATTTTAGGCCATAAACTATTTTCGCACAAAACAGTCCTGTGCTAATATGTTCTGGGTCAACGGTCGCTCGATCCATTATATGGTTTTCAGCTATACACGTTACGACTTGAAAGGTTCCCCTTCTTGGTTAACTGAGTAATAGATTCGCCGAGTAACTGACATCAAGCAAGCTTTTCAACAGAGTAACGATCTTCTTTATAGAACTGATAAAATGAGTGTTGAATTTTTATTTGTGTTGTTTGTTTAACAGCACATCACCATATTGAAGTTAATATATTCTACCAAAGCAAACAGATAAATACAGGAATAAACCATGGCAACCAACCTGGGCTTATTTATTACGTCACTGCGGCTTTATTGATAAGATGCAGTATCTCTAATCATGCATTATCGTATGCATTCGCGGCTAAAAAATCTAACATGAAATAGTCAACGAGTGCAGCTGACTGACCTCTCGTGGCATCAATGACTGAGAGTGTGAGTATGTCACTTTGGAGATGTGTCGCAATGCAAATTCCCGTATCGTTCTTGGCCTTAACCAAGGAAACTACTCATCTCTGCACTGTTTATATCTTGATTGTTTGAGCTTATTGTCCATTTTTAAGAGCTCGCTTTGAGGGTGTGCAAATATAATATAGGCCCCTAAGAAATACCAAAGATGCTCGAATGCTCCCTCTATGATTGCAATGTGAAATTTTGTCGGGGGGGGGGGGGTCTAAATAAGAATCTTTGACCGCTTGCTCTTTGTTTATACACTAAAGGAACTCAAATAAAAACGTATACATGTTCTAGAGGAGACACACCGTTATATATATAATATGAAAGCACCAAGAAAATTGTTTTTTTTTTCTACATTTAAAAGAATGCTCAAATCAAAATTGAAAATATTTCTGTATAAGATTTATGTGAAGATTGTGATGGAAAGATGCTTTCAAAATTCACCAATATATTTTGCGGTCAGTACTTTCTAGGCTACAGAGATAAAGACTACTGACTAAAATGTAATCTCTTCTGGTAATATCATTATTCATTATCTTGGTCTCCAAACTATTTTCAACCATTTATACGTCATGCTGTTTGTCGTATAGTGATAACTCTTGTTCTGAAAAGATGCCCTCATTCTTCCCTATCCATTAAAGTCTTCCAGTGTGTAACCTACTGGAACACTTTTTAGTACGTGCCTAATTTGGAATATTTACCGGTGAAGTAGGAAGGTAATTCCTTGCACAAATTGTTTTGTATTTGGAAATACTCACCGTTTTGCCAGTTTGAATTTAGGTGTTCAATATGTATCAGTTGTTAAATAACCGAATAGATTGATCCTTCATTTAGACCTATTTTTCCTCGCTCACTTCAATTGGAGTCATGTTTATTGATGTGCGATGAGTATTACTGTATTCTTGAATTAGACTGAGTAACAGTCAACTCATTTTCTGGTTTCATTTTGTGTGAAATACTTCCACATTCTAGTCTTCATAGTTATTTTTAACCTTTCCACTATCTATACCTTCTTGTCTGAGGAAACTTAAAAGTACTTTATGTTTTTCGCTTTCAACTAATCCTGGCTTTCTTGTCGTAATACTCCTTCCCCTCATCGAACTATATCTTTTCAGACTTTTTTCATTTGAAGATGCCTTTATAAGCGCGTGTATGTCTGATCCATTTTTTGTTTGTTTCTCTAAGCCAATGTTGATTATGAAAATACATTTTTTACTCTCGGCATGTATTTGTATCCATCGTTGTATGTTTCATGCGCTTGCATGTCAACAATATCTGCTTACCACTGATTATCCACGAGACTAAAAAGACTCTTCTGTATAGGAATAATTTTATCTCTTAAACGTGCAATGTGGATTTTGATTATTCAGTTAACCCTTCTCTCAATTCAGCATGTTTTATTTTCTTTTTGTCCATTTCAATTTGTTCCCATAATTTGCTGATGTTTGTGTAAGCAACCGTACTTTCTAGATCGTAGTAAATGTGTCTTAAATACTGTTCTTTGGTGAGTCTACGATATTAGTCATTTGAAACGGTATAAAGATATCCAAGGAGTACTTTACGCTTGACAAACTTCATCATTAAATGTCATCAGTAAATCAGCATCTTTGGAAAAAACAATGTAGGATATATTTTTATGTTTCAAATAGGCAAGTCAATATTTTACCATCTTGAATGTTGTTTTGTATCACAACTAAATTTGACCACACTTTAATCCTATCTAATTTTGTAAACAAGCCACACCAAAAATATCAAACTATTAATAATGTAGCTAGTGGTCCTGTTACCTCAGTGTACACCTACTTATATCATTGTGTGTGCACCATAAATAAACAAACGGATTCAAATTCAGCATCCATACTATTCGCAATAATATCATTCCTGCTTTTTTTCCTGATTCATATTTTGACCGAAAATCGCGGAAAAAGTATTTATTTTCAGAGAAGGTACTAAGTGCATGTAAATGTAAACTGGCACGTAATTTGTTTTTGTTTTTTTAAAATGAATTGAGTTGTGTATGCATGTAGTCTTGTTAGAATCAAAGGACAGAACTCTTCGTCATTGTAAGTTGTTCTCTTGTTTAATAAATATCGATTTTTCTGAGAAAAACTGTTGGACTTTTCATCTGAATAAGGCTTTCAAGAGAGGAAGAGTACATTGTTTACCGAGAATAACAATTTTATCCCAAGTTAGGGATGGGTGGAAGTATTTCGAGAGATAAGCTGTAGATCAGAGGGAAAAGTATTTGAATTTTACACGTTCAAATCATAAAGGGATCAAGGCTTAATATGACGCATATATTCTCTCGGGTTGACTGGTTATGTGTTGACAGTCGATAAGCGCGGTTGCTTATTCTCATGACAAGAAACTAAAACAACGCTTGAAATCCAGAAACGTGGTTCTTTTTGTTGATAATTCATGGATTTCGTGTAGATTTTGGAGGTTATTGTTGTACCTTTACTAAGAGGTCATATGTCATTCTATTCAAGTTGAGTTTCCAAGGAAGGCGGTCTCGACGTAATGGTGAAGTCGTAGCTATCGAAGTAAGTATTTACATAAAAGTGAACTTTTGTCCACATGATCGTACATTATTTGGAAAACTTTCCCTGATACCTTCTATTTAAACAATCTACGAATATTTCCAAAATTAAGAAAAGACAGACAGCTCGTTTAGAGTCGAATCCATTCAAAAGGACATGCGTAATTCACCAGACCTAATTGCTGTAAGATTTTCACTATGTAGTAAAAGTTTATTTCATGAAATACTGTGTACTTGTCAATTCCATATTGACCGTACATTTATCGTAGATGCAACATGTAGTCAACAAATGAGCAACATATTTTCTGAGGCAGCTGCCCTACTAAATATCTTAAAACATCTAAAATATTTGGTTGTTTTTACCGGCACTTTTAAGGCACTATTCACTATATCATGCCGAGGCTAAATCCTTTCCCAAAACACACCGAGGCAGCTGATCCTGGCTGGCTTAGGCGAGTATAGAATCCGGAACCCTTAGATTACAAGCGCGATGATCTACCAACTATAAAGTGGATAGAAAAGATCACAGAGAAAGTAGATCAAGATTTATTCGGCCATTCTAGAATATACAAGAATTATTTAGTGTAATTATACTAAGAAATAATCAGATTTACTCGAAAATTTACCAATTGATTACGTTAGAAGCATAACCAGGGGCAGATTTTCCAGGGAGGCTCGGGTTGGGGTTGGGGCCCTTGCTCCCGCTCCCACCAGATCACGTGTGTGAAAATTGTTCTGCCCCCTTCACCCATTAAAATGTATACCTTTATACCCTGATACTGTACCAGGCATCGCTTTATAAACCCAATGTAAAACGTGGATGTCTATGGTTTCAATGATAATTGGCACCCTTTTTGACTCACTTCCTTCCTCAAGGTGAAACAGATGCTTATACTTAATCTCTTAATTGATCTCTAATTAATATAAGCACTGCGACCAAGGACAGACCAATTAATGAAGTGATACACTTTGTACAGCATTTGTTCAAACTGTGTTTTCCTTAGAGAGAAATATCAAAAAGCAACAAGTCTATGCACAACTATATAAATGATATGTTCAGTAAAAGGACAAATACTACCAATACAGATTCTAGCCTACCAATAATACGCTCTATGTCATCTGATAACTTTCTTATTCCCTAGCAAAAAAAAAAACGGAATTGTATAAAAATAGTTTGGCTTTTTCTGGTCCAGTTATTTGGAACTGTCTACCAAATGATGCTAAGAAGCATCACCAGTGCCCTCCTTTCATCGCAAATGTTTCCAATTGATGCAATACAGATAATGTCTAAAACAGGTTATGGCCAACTTTGTTGTATATTTGTATATATACATAATATATAACATGTATATGGGTGTTCAGTTGTGTGTGTGTGTGTGTGTGTTTGTGTGTGTGTGTGTGTGTGTGTGTATACTAAAACGTTTTCACTCGTATCTTTTTTGTATGATACTTGTTTCCGAGCTGCATTCAATATATTTGCCTTTAGGTATATAAATAATTGAGGGCCACAAGTTAGATTAGTTTTTGCTCTAATTGTCTCACCCTCGTAAAATAAAGAGTATTATTATTATTATTATTATTATTATTATTATTATTATTATTATTATTATTAAGTCGATGTACACTTGGCAAAAATATCTCAAATCTTAATTGTTAGAAACCATCGCAACCGTGGAGCAATGACTCTCTCCTTGTAATAATTTTTAATTATGAAAAAAGAGAGACAAATAAATAGGACAAAGCCTATTGAGATAATCTTCAATCTACTTGTATGCGCCATCTGAAATAGCAGAAGAGGTCATATTATGATGCCGCTGTTCGTCCGTACGTCGCAATGTGTTTGTCAGTAAGTTCGTATCTCCCTCCCGCATAAGATTCATGTGAAGATTGTGATGGAAAGATACTTTCAAAATTTAAAAATATATTTTGCGGTCAGTACTTTCTAGGATACAGCGATGAAGACTACTGACTAAAATATAATCTCTTCTGATAATAAAATGTCGAAGTTTTAAAGGTTAAGTATGATTGAATATGCCTTAAAAACTGGATGCTAACGATTGTCAAAGGACGAGCATGCCTTCCTTTTTCTGTTGAACCTTTCCGACATATCTTATTTACTCACTTTCATCTTTCCAAGAAAATACACAAAACATGCCTGTTATCTAGATGGCACAATGTGTTTATATAAATTTACATTATAAAAAAATATCTTTATTAAATAATTTATATAAAATAATATACAAATTCAGTTTATATATATTGGATATCACAAATCTTGAACCAAATTTATTCCTACACCTTTTTTATGAAATCTTATTATCTTATGGTTGTGATAATTATGCCAGATAATATATTGTTTTCATTAACGTCTTTGGGTCGCTTTTATGCAAAAATGTTAACACTTATCAATACACACACATGCAAATTTATACAAAATGATATCACTCTTAAAACAGCATGTTGTTCAGGAAGGATAAAGAAAATTGATAGTTCGTCGTATTTTGCACTAGTCTATAACTCTAACTACAATATTTTACACAGGCCACATTTCTTCTCTAATTTCAAATAAATTATGTTTGATATTGCTGATGATAGAGGGGATTCTTTATTTAATTGGGTTGTCAGAAGGTGCAGATTTTGTTTTGGGGTTAAATTCTCAATATGCAATAGGGTTCTAAAAGAAGTGCAGAGTCAAACTATGCAGAAAGACTTTGCTTTCAGCATCACAATCAAGACCTACAAATAGGAAATGTGGCCTCCACTTGTGGGTGGCAGGTGGTTTCTTTCCAGTGTACTGCCCACAGGCTTTATGTAATGAAGTGGCCATTTTGCTGAAATTTATGGCAAATAAATGTTTTGTTTTACACACATTTAAAGTTTTATTAATAGTAAAATATATTGTGGTTTAACACGTACTTTAAAATTGAAATTGTGTCAGGTAAATAAATCAAAGATGACGACATCTATACTTGATGAACCTATTCCAAAACATGTTAGAAAAGCATCAAGACTTGTATAAATTTATCATCGACCCTGAACCATACCGGAGAAAAATTGTACTTAAGAAATTTAGGCATTTTAGTTCTGTAAATGTACAACTTGACTTGAATATCAGACTTATAAAACGGCCCACACAGGATGGAGAGAAGGTTGAATACAAAGAAGTTTACCACATAACAAGACCTAGGAACAGTCATACAGTCATTAATTTGACGGAACTCCCAATAACACTACAGTGCATTAAAATATACCGGATTATTGGCATAAAAGATTTGTCCAGATTGGTTTCATCACAAATAAACATACATATTGGGAGAAACACACCTGTAAGAAATGCTTGAATTTTTTCAATGCGCCAGAAACAAATATCAGGACACAAAATACTATGTTATAGTGTAGGTAACTTGATATGTATCATGCCTGCAAAGGGATCATTTGTTAAATTTAGAAATTATCATCAACAAATAAAAATTTCTTATGTCGTTTATTGCAACTTTCAAAGTATAATCATACCAAATACTTCGTGCACATTTCAAATAAGTACATCCTGGACGTCCAAAACAGTTAAGCACATTCCCTCAAGTTTTATATATATATATATATATATATATATATATATATATATATATATATATATATATATATATATATATATATAATATCCGCATATCCATATATATATATATATATATATACGTGAAAGCAACTCACAAATATTGCAGGCCAATAGTTCAATGCACAATCTGTCGTATTCACAGTTGAAGGATGAGAAACATTTTAACGAGTACATGTCATATTTGTGAGAGTAAAGTGTAAAATTCGCGAGCATCATCACTTGACTGGAATATACACAAGTCTTGCTCATAGAGATTGTAATTTGAATTTCATATACCAAACATACATTTCACTATTTATTCATAACTTGTTCGATTATGACAGTCATCTGATCCAGATGAAAAGGTTAAATTCATATATAATATCGATGAAAAATGCATTTCATTCAGCAAGAATTCTTTAGCAGATAGTTTCATGAAGGATATCAAAGAAATAGCAGCTAAAATGAGCAATAGAGTCATATATATGTTTAGGTTGATGGAACAGTCATTACAACAGCTGGCTAAAAATTTAAATGATACATTTACAGAAACACTGAAACATTTTGAACACAGGAAACCTATATTTTTAAGGAAAGACATTCATCCACATAAATACAATCATAGTTGCGAACGATTCAAAGAAACATCTGTACCATCTAAAGACAAGTTGTATTCGATTCTGCTTGATTCTAATGAAAATTATCAGTGTGTAAAAGATGAGATATCACATTTAAAAATGATTGATGTGCAAATTCTACTGCAAGAAGTTGAAAAAGCAATTACTGTGTTATAATAAGATTACTCATGACTGACACAGATTCAATGAGCTTTCGCATAGAGGCAGAAACATTTATAGTGACATGTGTTGTCTATGATGTTTATATAATATTATAAATATTTTAGGAAATTATAAATGTTTCTTGACTTTAATATTTGCTCAAAACTTAATGTTATATATCAGGTTGACATGTTTAGCTATTGCCCTTGAATTAGGTTATTTACTTAGTATTTGAATTCAAGGACGGTTTTGTTAAACAAGTTGCTGTTTAAATTTTAGGTGAGGGTTGATTTTGTTTACAGATAAAACTAGAATTTCCTTTCGAATTATGTGTTAAAAGTCACATACACCATATAATTTTCTAGAACATTCTGTCATGTGACCTATTTATATATATACTATATTTAGTGGATAGTTTTCAGTTTCGAACTGAACATCAATCTTTAAAGAGTCATTACAATTGCGAAAAATCATACCAAATTCAGAGAGAGGAATTATTAAAAATATTCATTGGATTATAAAAGTGCTCATATACTTTTGGATCTTGGCTTTTGAATTGATTATTTTGGGATTTATGTGAACTTATTCACAGATATTCTTGAGTACTTCATTTTGGCACATCAGCGCATTAAAAACTACTGGCACATCAGGACATTAAAGAATATTGGCATATCAGGACATTCAAGGATACTGAAATTCATTTGGAACATTCTAAATTTAGGACTTGTGATTAGGACACTTCGGATTTTTTTTATTGGATTATTTGGATTTTAATTCACGTTACAGTAAGTGTCTTTTGATTTTCATTTTAATTATCTAGAAATAAATTGCTTGCTGATTTTTACATGATTTGTTGGTTTAACTTTCTTTATGTTACATTTTTCTTAAACCATAGAGTCGTAACACATGAAGGATAACTTCAATTTTATTACATTTGTGACTATTCCAAGGACATATTTTTAACATGCCACAAATGAACAAAATTATATTTGGTCTTTTCAAGGAGAAGTTAAATGACATACCGTTAAAAGAGGTGTGTGCGTTAAAGTCACGACACTATTAATATAGAACTGATAGTGATGAAAAGAAAATTTTACAACAAAGGAATTAAAAGAAATGTATTAAAAAGAATTTACAAGACCTACAGCGATTGCTTATTCAAAACCAAACGTAAAACATCACAATGAAGAAAGCCGAATTGTCAATGTATGATGACGAAAGGATTTTGGTTGACAACATAAACACATTATACTAAGGTTGCATTAATCCCGTGAATTAAACAAGAAACACGAGTCTCATCAAACGTGTGTTGCTTTTTTTCTGTTTCAAAATATCTGCATTTTTCCCCTTCATTGCATCTGGAGTTAAGTAATTATCTTCAACGCCGCTTTCTTTGCCTTCTTATTCTTGCTGTAAAATGACGTACATTCTCCATGAAAGCTTGTATCACAGAGTTGTTATTTTACACAATCTCCCATACAGATATTAAAAAATGTCTACCACTGAAAGCTAGCTTGGTCAAGTGAGTTGCTTTCTTTTTTTACAAAAATGATATTTCCACTGTAATCAGTAAGAAACGTTGTATTCGTTCCTTGGTACATGACAGTCAGTAGCACTAGCCACCTATCTAGTTTATCTTCTGAGTCTATTACGATGACAGTTTTATCCATGTTCAATCGTAAATCTTGTTCCGCAGAAAGGTTGGACAGCTGATAAGGATGTGATCGAAAAAGTGTTTGTATTTAGTCTCTAACAAATGTTGTGCAAACAATGTTTTACCATAATTATTCACTCCATAAATGATCATGCTATGGGGTTCATTCAAATACAATTGTACATCATATTTAAAAGAGAATTGGTTTGATCAGATTGTTGTCGTGAATGTAAACCTGATCATCTGAAACTATATATCTATATATATATATATATATATATATATATATATATATATATATATATATATATATACACATACAGGAATATGGTAAGCATTTTTTCTTTTCTATTGATTTGAAAAACAGATATGTTGTCACACATTGGATAATTTAATCTATGTAGTATGTTATCTTAAGTACTTTTCAGGTCAAGCCAGATGCCATGAATGTGAGTGTGATAATTGTTGACACTTATGTGCTCATTTTTGTGTGCTTTTGTTCTTCTTTGAATACATCTTTAGTTGGTTGCTTCTGTAAACTGTTGCCTCAGTTTAAACCCCTGGGAATAAATCATGTTTGGCAGACTTTCTAAATTGACCGAGATTTTCTCTATTGCCGAGTTGGAAACTTTTTGGGATCACTTTCACCAGTCTGTTTGCAGAGTATCAAAATACATTTCAAACTCATTCTGGGAGAATTAATAATGATGCTACTAAAAAGTGTATGGCTGCTATGTCTATGATTCTCTCTCTCCTGTTAGATAGTCAGGATTCAAAAGTCATTTCTGTACTAATCATTCACCAATTGAGCAATAGATTGAGAAGTATCGTACTGGAGAAAAATGTTATCCATTTCGGAGTCCAGGTTAACACATTCTATTATATCAGTCTCTTTGGCGAGTATTAAATCCGAAATCCTGTTGGAGATCACACGGACACAGTGTGCAATAACCTTTTAGTATCTGAAAGTCAAGTGAAATCCTAAACTTCTTTCCAAACACTATAAACTGTGTAGCTTCAGTACCTGTGTATTGCGCATTAGCAGCTCATGGTCCAAACTTCTTAAATATTTCATTCATAATACTTGCACAGTTCTTTTTGTTCTAACTGATACAGGTAACCGGAAATCTTTCCATGCAGTCAACATGTTGCTGTTATTTAACTTTAAAAGATCATCGCTTCCGTATGATATGGTTATGTCTTATACGAGCATTATAAATGAATTGTTTACAACTGCCTTGTTTGCATCCCCTTTAACATTCATGTCAAACAACACGAGAAAACTACCTGCTACAAACATGATATTTGGGCTTAATTTTTGGTACACTAACTTACAATGTTTTCTTTGATTTACGCTGCTGGGTGTGTAAGTAATGCCATGATGTGTTGGACTCAAATATTTAACTCCTTGTGGTATCTTCTCCTGATTGCTAGGAGTTATGTATTTACCGTATATTTATTGTTCTAGAAAAACCTACAAAAGATCTGTAAGCAACATGCACGCTAACAACCATCACAATGGCAATAAAATGTATTCATATTTCACTTGTTCATCTGACGGTTGCTTAAAATATTTTTTTTGTTTAGTTTTCCTTTACTTATAAATTGTTCCATCATGTAAACCATGACTACCATTATCGCTATGAGTATGTTAATACAGACAAAAAACATCCTCCAGGTTCAAATACTAAGTGACCAAATATTGTTCTCTCAAGCGTTCATTCAAGTAGTCAAACGTCTTAGCCCTATTTTCCTTGAAGTCTTCAGTTTTTCACTGGTAATTCTACAGGGCTCTTGTCGTGTCTAATTAGTTCCTCGTCAGAACCATTAGGATCAAATAACTTGAACAGACAGTTGTTCTCTGTAAATGCTAAACAGTGACGTACGGCTCACCCAATCATAACTACTGCTGTAGCCATTAATTGTGATGTAACTCACAATAAAGTTAATGCTCTGCTATATCCATAACATATGTAATTTGTTGTAATTTAGAGTAGCACATTTTTATATTGCTGCCAGTTTATATCATGCTGTGAAGAACACTATCTAAAATATCTTCAAATGGCACTTTTAGATTATGTTTAAATGAAACAAAATAAAATATTGTTCTCTGTCATATAAAATGTCTGCTATTCTTTTACACTGTGAAAATCTTATACCATTTCTGGACACAAAACATTTATTGCTTACCACCTCTAATCCTATATATATATATATATATATATATATATATATATATATATATATATATATATATATATATATATAAGTCAAAATAAGTTATAATAAATTTAGGTATATATATATATATATATATATATATATATATATATCGACATCAACTGTTTGTAATGCTGACTTTGTTATTTTAATGACGTAATGTTCTGAATAACTTCTTGTGAGTAAAATGTATTCAGAAGAACGTGATGGAACATAATTAAATGAATTTGCTTCAATCAATTTTTGTAGTGTAGTTTTAGAGTTAAAAGTTGTAGCAACCCTTGCGCTGGCTGATATTCATAACCAGTAAGAAAAATAGGTACTTTTAGTTCTTTGACAAGATTTATGTTAGTTCCATCATTGATGGTAATGCCAACTGGGTTATGCCTTCTCAGTACAATGAGAAAATCGTAAAGCAATATACATCCAGGTATTAGTTTAAATTGTTCATCAAAAAATTTTGCTTTATTTTTGGTTTGAATTCTGTTCTGAATTATTCTATGTTAGCTTTTATTTAACTTAACTTTTAATTTAAGTGTTAACTCTTTCAATGGTACCATTAACACAAATGTCTTTGTGCTTATTTCTGTATCATAGCCGCTTTGTCTAGCAAGGCAACCACTTAACTCGTGTTTCTTTTCATCGACTTTAGTTTTGAATACATTTGTCGCGACTGGAAACGCTTGATCCAAATCAATTAAATCTTTTCCAATTTGTTTCTTTTCTAATTCGCTTAATCATTTTGTCTGTGTCATCAATGCTGCCTAGCAACACACCTACATTATTGACCATGTCGCTATCAACACAATGTTTTGTATCTGATTAAGATTGTTTAACCCAAGCCTGTAATTTGTTGTAGAAGTCAGCGAATGTAACATCTCTTATTGTTTTCATTCTGTTGTTCAAACCTGTGACTGATAGATTGTAGGTTATTTTAGTTGATATGATCGTGTGTTTGTCACACTAAGCTGCTTTTTACGTCATCTACTTTTTTTTTGGTTATCCCTGTGAAATTATTATCCTTTTCTGCAACTCTGACAACGTAGGTTAATATGTTAGATATGGGTGTATATTGTGTATATTATGTATATATTGTTTGTAATGTGTGTTATGCAAATGTAAAGAGAAGTTTCGGAAAAAATCATGTTTCATTAAGTGTACTTTTTGATGAAATGGATAGTATGTTAGAGTTAATCAATTTAAAGAGTGCTGTTATTTAAAAACAAATTTATGAGTTGATGGAGTATTATTAAAATAAATTATATTTGGGGACTAAAATATCAGACCGTTAAGAAGATTACATGGAAACAAACATCGCCATTGATACAGTCTCGTTTAGATAATTTTCTTATTTCTTCAGCTCTTATAGATTTTGTTAAGGAGACATATATTTCTTCCTCAATTAGATCAAATGACTCTACTATTTTACCTGAATTTCATAAAATAGATTTCCAATTAGCGATGCAAGTGATATTAGAAACCTAATGCAAAACGTTTGACAAATTATGGTTATATTAGTTAAAGAAAAAAACATGTGAGTGGAAATTAGAACCAATATACGATACGATACTAATTTCGGGCATATGTGAAACATGAAAAGGCCAGTTTTCTATAATTTTAAAATAATTAAAAATAAAGACCGAAAATGCAATGAAAAATAATTACTAGTGAATGTAGCCAAGTGATACAACATTTTAAATTATGAAAATGTTGAAAAATATGAGAAGGTCCAGTAATAGTTACAAGCTATATATTTAGCAGGGATACAATGGGTTATTGTGCCGTCAAAAGTAAAATGGCGTGAGCAATTGGAGGAAAGTACTAGATAGTTTTTAATACCGAGAAAAGAAATTATGCAAGAAAAATGTTAATACTATAATTAATGATGAGAGTACAAACAAAACTGACCAAAAGTCCATTGACAAAGGACAGAGAACACATTATGGTAGTTTATATAAAAGAACAGAGACAAGTAATACTTATTTCGATATGATTTTGAGAAATGATATGCTTGTGTTTCGTGAAGACCAAAAACATTGTATGCGATAGATATATAACTGTAGATGAGTGTTATGAAGCTTTGAAAACATTAAAATCTAATATGTCCCCTGGCATCGATGGTCTTGGTGTTGAATTTTATCTTTTCTTTTGGAAGAAATCGTCTGGTGTATTTAGGTTTTCTATAAGTTAAATGTATAAGTGAAATGGGTTGTAACAATGTTGACTTTTAAACAGGATAAGGATATAAAAAAAAATTTTATGTGTCGCACTATTTCACTGTTAAATGTCGATTATAAATTGCTTCGATAGTTCTGCTGCTGCGATTGAAAGATATTCCACCGCATATTATACATGAAAATCAAACGGGCTTTGTGAAAGTACCATTTTAAATATTATGGATGCAAGGAAAATAATTTAACTTTCTGGTATATGGCTTAGTGAGGATTTCGAAAAAGCCTTGGATTCGATAACTGGACATTTCAACAGAGGTTACTCGAGAAATTTCATTTTGACACGTGTTTTAACAAATGAGTATATATATATTTTAATACGGATAGACTCATGTGTTATGATTAATGGTTTTTCTTATGGTTATTTTACAACAGAAGAGGAGTAAAACACCGATACATATTATCACCATATGTTTCTATTATCGTTATAGAAACTTTTGCTCATTTTGTTGTTCAAATTCTGTAGACAAGATACAGATCAAAATAAAGAAATAGAATTAGGTAAATTTGCTGACGTTAAAATTCATTTCTTGCAAATATTGAGACAGTATGGGAATGTTTTAATATTTTGTGAAAATCTGACAACTTAATTGGGCATCATGAATAGCAACAGCCGGATTCGGGATATCTTATTTGCATTTACCAGATCAAAGTTTACCAGAGTTATTAAATTCTACATATAAGTTGAATGTTTACTTTCAGATACGAAAATTGTCGTCTTAATGCTCAATACAGTTAAATGATGAACCATCATTAATTCAACCAATAACAACATAAATCTAAAACAATTTATCATGCTCTATGATAACTTAAATATTCCAAAAAATAATGACTGGAGAAACATTATTGGAAAAAATAATACTTCATTGATCTGGACCGGAAGAACATACAACTATATCGAACCTGCTACACTTGGATTACGTGGCTAGGTATGGTCTCTAAATTGTTTGTATGGGGGTGGAGTATTGTCTGTAAAAACAGTTTGGTGGCGGGGTTTGGTTCAGTGGCTGGCAATGTTTAATTATATACTATACGTAAAATAATAACTTGAAGATGCTCAGTTTAGATTACAACAACGTTCGATACTTCCCTCAGCATCAGTATTGGATGAACGCGACTTTAATCGTCCCTTCATACTAGTGACAAATGAGAGCAGTGAATCAATAGGAGCGGTCCTTTATCAGGAAATTGATGGAAAAGAATGGGTTCAGCTTACGCTAGTCGGTGCCTGAACAAGACGGAACGCCAGTATTGCGTCACGCGTTGTGAGCTGTTGGCCGTCGTACATTTTTTATTAGGTATTCAAGACCTATCTTTACGGCAGAAAATTCAAAGTTTGCACTGATCACAGTGGCCTGCGGTGGCTCATGAACTTCAAAGATCCCGATGGACAATAGCACGTTGGTTGAAACAGCTTTGATCATATAACTTCGTTAGCAGCGTCCTGGGACTCGCCATACCAATGCCGATGGTTTGAGCAGCTTGCCCTGCAGAGGTTGCAAATACTGTAGCCGACGTACTGTGAAGTTCTCCGCTATACGGCTAGACAGTGATGTTGATTTTTGGGGAGGTGCTGGGACAAGATACAACTTTGTCCAGGGTGATCGGTTGGGTTGAGACTCAACAGCGCCCCTCTCGGGAAGAAGTATATGGAGACAATAGAGAAATCAAGGCTTTATGGGGACCGAACAAGTTAGTGGAAATGTCCGACGGGATGCTCGTGAGAGGTTGGCTTCATCAGTCTGGCAAGCCAGTTAAAATCGTAGTACCGTACAGCTGGCGGCGGGAAGTCTTAAAACAGTGCTATGATGAAGCCGACAGGAAACATTTAGGAGTCGACAAAACCCACAGTATAGTACATTAACGTTACTACTGACCTGGTATGAGGGATGATATTTGAGAGTACACTGCAACGTGCTCCATTTTCGCTCAGCACAAGAACCCCAACCAGAAGCTCCCAGCAAAACGTCAGGCTATAGCGGCTCGTGAAGCAGGAGAGCTCGTAGCCATCGGTATTTGTGGGATCTCTTACAAAGACGAAGGAGTGAAACGCGTATATTCTTGTGATTGTAATCTAGGAAGAGTCATATGAGGGGGTTGGTGAGACTGAGCAGAAGTAGATGTTTCCATATACCATTACGGCTCAAAAAGCTAAGCTTGTGGCACGGTGGAGGGCACGCGGCAAGTTCAAGAGAAATGAACATGAGAACTGTAGCAATGGGAGTACTGTGGATTCGCTGGTCGAGTATATCTCTGCTCAGGGAACCAAGTTCACTGAGCGTAGGAGGGAGCGCCCTGGGTAGGGCAAGCCGGTGGCTTTTGCTCGAATTTGAACTGCAAGTATCTTATGCAGTCTTAAGTTTATTCCAATTATTTGTGTTGTTTACTTTTTTAATTAATTGACCGGTTATAGATAAACAAACATAAAATAAGGGTGGACAACCGCTGTGTCCCCGTGACAGTTGAATGGTTTCGTTATAGACAGCCCAATGCTGTCGAACGGGTTGAATCGACAAAGTCGTGTGGATAATGCAGATACCTTTATGCACTACGGTTGTTGTATATTTTTAATTATTGTATTTGCTTCTGAGATTCTTATGTGAAGGCATATGCTGATTTTGTGTAAATTGTTTCCGATTAGTCATGTGCGGCATTAACTTCCGTAAGCATTGGCCTGGAGTCGTTTGTTTGCTGCTTCGAGCCAGAGTTATGTAAATTAGAATTGGTTTGTGTGCGGTTAGAGAAGCAGTCCTAAATAATGCCATGAATGTTTAAAGAGACAATTAGAATCATTATCGTAGAGTGCTTTGGCGTAAGATCTTGCCTTTGGAGTTCGTCATCATCGCCCCCAGCTGTTCAAATCGTTAATCACAATATGCCGTTCACATGGAAAAACGGGTACGGGAACTGACAAAAAATCAAACAAAGCCTCTACTTACTCTATTCACTTCTTGAATCGATAACAAGGGCAAATATCTAGTCCATAATCTAACAACACTGAATTGGTTATTACTTCGTCCTTTTGGTTTGCCGATTATATTCACAAATGAAGCCACCTTAGCAAAGGTGTGTGAAAGTGCTGGTTGGGTGATTTTGCCTTTAAGAGTCGCCGCGGCGGATGGAGTTCCAGTTCTGAAATATATGTACATTGACGCGATGAAAAGGTTCGAGTCCAATATTTATACATTCGCAAACAATGACATCTTATTCACAGATACCTTGGTTGTTACACTGATTGAAATTCTTGAATATAATTCAACATCGCATAATTCTACTCAAGATAATTACACATCGGAGCATTCTACTTTTGATTGTTGGTAGAAGAACCAATGTTTATAATATAACAATGGAAGAAGGATCATCTTTGTGTGAAGTAAAAAGGTGGCGAAGAAAAGGGGAGAACTTTTCCGAATCGACGCAGAGGAATTTTTTATCACGTTGCCATCTTATCCGTGGAATGATATACATGAAGTTGTTATAGGGCACAGAGCGTATGATAATTGGTTTGTTCTAAATGCACAGAAACAGAAGAAACACCGAGTCATAGACGCAACAGACACCATTCTAGCTGTGCACAAGACTACGGAAGATGGCAAGTTTGCAAGTAGCAAAAAGAAAACTATAGACTATAATCATAATTTGCTAGTATCACTGTACAAAAGTTTACAAAATGGTTTGAGAGTCACTGAATGTGTGGAATATCAAACAACAATAAATACGGGATATATTTCGATCACTTCTCGAAAACTAACCAAGCACTGCGAGTTTCAGTAAAAAATAAAAATGATGAGGTAATGCTATAAAATAGTAAAATTTAAAAAAAAATGCCAATGAAACATTTCAACAGGTTTGAACTTTTGCATTTTTAACTCGTAAAACCTATTTTCGTCTTTTCCTCGTTAAAAAAGTAAATTACAAAATTCCATCAAGTAACACAATTCCTGGTTTATTTTACATTTATAAGTGAGTGATACTAATGATAAATTAGTACAAAGTGTTTTCACCGAAATCAATTTAAAAAGACTACTTTATCACCAGATGATAGGCGAAGTTTTCTTGCAGGATTGAATCTGAATCATTACTCCTCAATGATAGAGTGAGTTTATTCCATAACAGTGTAGAAAACTGATATAATCTTTTACTTTCTTCTCGTGGCGAACACAATGTATTTTTCGTTATCGTATTATCGTGTCCTCATAAATAAATAGTTAAGTAGCTCATGTAAATTACATTGAGGATATAATTGGCAGTGATGATATAATTGTGGATCTTTTGCTGTCAAATAAAGGTCATTAAAGTATAACGTGTGTCGATAATGCATGTCACACTCGCTGGAGTTATTGGCTTTATGGCAAGGGATCAAGAGCATAATACCTAGCTATTAGAACGTATTTATCCCGTGACACTTTATATTTAAAAGACTTTACCCTTGTAACCTTTTAGTTTATTTAAAATATTTATTTTATAATCATGGCATCTTGTAATTTGTCATCTTGTAAGATAACATATTTACTTTCATTATGAAGGGTTTATCTTCCTGAAGCTTTTAGCGATTTGTTTAGTGTACATTTGTAACCTTTACATTTTTACAACTTTTTAAAAAAAAGATCTTTGACTTTTATCTTGACGGACAACATATTTACGTATTTTGAAAGGATTTATCTTCGTTAATATTTTTGCGATAATATTTACTCAAGTAAATATTCCGTAACTCTTTAAATGTATTATTGGTATTCTTCTTCTTCTTCTTCCTTATATTATTATCATGATTTTTAGTATTATTGTTATTGTTATTATTATTATTATTAATATTATTATTATTATTATTATTATTATTATTATTATTATTATTATTATTATTTGAACTCTTGACCATTATCCCGCTATACCATGCTCTTGACATACGTCCTTACTATCTCTATGCATAACTTTACCGGGATATAATGTCCTTTGCACATTTTGATGATGGCGTTGATTTATCGCCACGCATGGTGTCAGTCCTTTCTTATAAGCCTGGAATTAGGTAAAAACACTTTGGTCCTTTGCGTGATACGCACGATAAACACTTCTTTGAATTTTGTTTTTGTTTTACAGCTTTGTTGGGGTGATGGCATCATACCATAGATATATAGTTTGCCCGTTTTAGACCGTTTTTAAATTGTGTCTTCTTTCTTTTTTCTATTGTATATCCTTTGTTTCTTTATTTCCCAGTCATTTAAGCATGTAAGTGTCAAGAATTCTTCTTGACGTTTGTGTCTAGCGTTTGTTTTGTGGATGTAAATTGTTTCTTCCCCTCACGAAGAGAAAAAACCCCTTTCATTATCAAACAGTGAAAGCTTATCTATGATAAGACGATTGATGTGATTCATACTGTGCCATTCATGTAGGTTGAAAGCCTAAAAAAGAAAGATTTAAAAAAAATGCCACTGCTACAATCCTGTAATATGTTGGCATTTTGTTCTTTAAGCTCGCACCCGTTGTTGTCTTGAAACTGTAGTTTTAAGTGATTTCCTTTAATTAATTGCCGCCATTTAGAAGAAGTGATGAGATTTTATGATACAATCCATCCGTATCAATTAACACCCACCAACCCCACCCACATTTACAGACAGAAACTTCAAACTATGATCAATAATAACATCTGGGTGTGAATTTAGCCAAAACTTTTGATGTCATCTTTCGAGGAGGGGCCATAGGGGATATAATCTGATAGGATCATAAGGGTCAAGTGACTTAAAGAGGTTTTAGCAACTGTTTTCAATTTGATGCAAGTAATGCTTATAATCTTTTCCTGACTCTTGACACTTTCACACTTTTAAGCTTAGCACGTGCCAAATACATATTCAATTACGACTTGAAAAGATCAGCGATGTGATTTTGTGTCCTGTTTTGCAAATGTCTGCATTTGTCCTTTAATTTCGTGCAAGCGGAAGACACGGAGTTGGAGGTGGATAAGAATGACATGTCGGTTTGACCTTTCAGAAGAATATTCATAAAGGGCCTAGTCGATTCGATACACAGGTATTGCAGTGCATGCAGCATGCATTTATAATATGGCACACTTATCTCTCACGTTAACTATCCAAGGTACATGCACACCTTTGTACCTATTTATTGTGTTGAATAATAAGCTCTACTGACTTCTCGATTTTATTGTGTTTAAGACATCCTGAATTTCTCCCAAACGTCTCAATTCCCTTCATCAATTATTTCATTGATTTCGACGATAGACTCCACAAAGTTTTATTACCTATGTATTATTTATATTCATTGTTACCAGTACACCCTGCCTTCTATTTCTCTTGTAATTATTAAATGCGCGACGAAGATCAACCTGATTCACTTAATTATGCTGTCATTTTAGAATATTTCTAAGGGTCTTCTTCGTTTCCTTTTTACAAATAGTGTTATAACATATATCATTTCCTTATTATTAATATTATTATTATTTTTATTATTATTATTATTATTAATTTGTTTATATATTATGACAATTGTACAATAACCTGAAACAAATTTTGTAAAAGACTCTTGATCGCCGAGATTTTGTATTCGGTAGTGTTTGAGGTTCAGACCATTGGGAGGGAATCGCTATTTGATGCGAGCATACTCACCCTTCCACATCCTGAAGCTAGGAATTGTACCCGTGCTACAGTGGGATAAAAAAAACCAAGTTTATAAGCATGTTTATAACCAGGTATATTATTATTATTATTATTATTATTATTATTATTATTATTATTGTTGTTGTTGTTGTTGCTGTTGCTGTTGTTCTAAAGGTTGGTTTCCATGATCTCAGTGTTCTTTTCTTTCCTGAACCATTTTTTGTTGTGAGAGGTATAACGCTCTCACCGGTCGTTTTTAATTTTAGGTTGGTTTTCCTTCTTGACATTACATACCTTTTGAAATTAATATTTATTCATATTTCTTGGCCTGACATATATACTTTGTAATGTGATTTAGGTGTGCTTTTATATAATTTGTCCCAAGCAATCAGTTAAATTTGTCTTTTTTAAATCAACATCTATATTTTTTATTTGATGCTTTAAATGTAATAAAAGTGATGAATGATTTATATCGCCTCCGAATAGCTCTTCAACGAATAATTTGTGATGAAAAATCCCCAAAAATGCTAACAAACAATATCGCTTCCAATAAATCACATTTTATTACATTGAGAAGTGTACTAATATCCAACTAGTTTTATTTATAGAAAAAATCCTATGAATTTGTTTGCTTTTATCTGCCTTACAGACAGAAGATGTAAATGTGTGATTGACATGTATTGATGAGACATAACTAAAAACCAAATATAAGAATTGTTATTTTCCACGATATTGTCGAAGGTAACGGGTAAACCATTATTCTCATCAACATAGCGTTATGTGGTTAGCGTGCTGGAGCCGAGACCGAAATGGTGCTGGTTCGAATCCTACCATGATATCAGCCTAGGTCGGCTACCGTGGTGTGTCCTTGGGCTAGGGACTTTACTCCAATTGCTCCGGCACGAAATAACTGACTTGTGTTGCTGAGCCGTAAAACACATCAACTTGACTGCATTTTATTATGTGCCTTAACTGTATTAACATCCTTGCTCCAGTTCCCTTAGACAAATCTACATGTAAATTTGAGAACAAATGCATAACATGACACTTGACAATTTTTCCTTTCATCAACCCATCAACCCACATAACCATCCAATCATCTAACCACCCTTCCATCCCCCCAATCATTCATGCATGCATACATACATACATACATACATACATACATACATACAAACCTACATACATAGGGCGTAGTTATATGTATGAGATTGTTTCATTGGACCTAGGTTATACAAATTAAAACCAGAAGACCCTATTACTGTACTGCAAATGACCTTTTCGTTTGCAGAAGATACTATGGCTAGTTGTTAAAGCTCCAATTTTTTAAAGTGTGCAAGCTGCCGATCCTCTTGATGACCGTATCTCTGTAAAACTATTAACACAGCACATGCTATTAAAACGCCGCATGCCCTCCTGGGGCTTTATCTCTGATAAAATGAAATATGTTGAGTCATTCAATGTTGGATAACGTCGTGATTAATACTTTGATCTTGTTGTGCATTTGGTTATAAAGAATAACATTTCTTCTGAAATTGTTTGCGTCCTTTCCTTACATAGTTATGTTGTTCTTCTTCGCAGCCTAATAGTACGTTTTCTGATTCAGTAACAGCTAATAATATTTTGAAGATTCATATAAAGCGCATTGGAATTTGACAAAATAAATACGTCACATAAGCAATAATTTACTCATCGTATAGGAACATAACTGATAACTGCATCTTCAAACCTGACCCATTGTGTAACAATAGTCTGAAAAGGGTGCAACATAATTATATGGCTCTCCCCGTAAATTATTATCCATAGCAAAATGCAATACAATGTCAGAAAAAGAACGACGATTATATGCCCGTAACATTTCAAATATATGATGCCAGTTCCTGCTATTAATACAACACATATGTAAATATTTTATTCGCAAAGGCGTTTTTGAGCAAGCAAAACTGCATACTCCTTGGAATGAATGTTGCAGGAGCTGCCTGGAAACCTGAAATTGAATAACCCAGCAACCCTTTCTGGTCTCGGTTAAATGGAGCGCGTTTCTTAGACAGCCTTATTTTCAAAGCCCACGCCTAATCACGGCAAGTGATACCTGCATATGTTAAACATATAAAAAAGTGTGCATTACATGGGCGACTACCATCTGGTTTTATGGTGCGATTGCGACAGCAATGAGCAGGAACATTACAAGAAGGTCGTCTCTCGAAGCAACAAATGCAGATTTGTAGAACTTGTATCCGATCTGATCAGACCTTCGGCAGTTTCCGATACCAGTCGTCCAGTGTGTCAAGCCACAATGGAGCTCAATAATCAGCAAAATGCATGTACTTTGCACACATTAATGAAAGAATGATGAATAAGCTACAATAACTAGTTAATAATAATTAATAATATTACAATACCTCATTTTAGCTGGTGTAGAAATCACGGCTACCAGAGAGATTCCTTTGACAAGACAAAATGCTTTGTGCCTACCGCTGAAAATCACTAATAATTGTATATACTTAGCAGGCTGGATTCACAAAGAGGAGAAATAAATCAAAACATGCTGCACATGTGGGCTTTATTCAACTCGAATGAATTACACAGGAGTCAGTCAAATACAATGGGGATAACTGTGAGGGGTCGAATTAGATAAAAACAACTTGGACTAAAACCAAGAACATCACAATGGGTAAGGCTCTGCGCTCAGTAAAAATGCAGTCAAAAGACTAACATAGTACATAGACAAAAATACATATATAACATAAAACAACAAGCAAAAACATGATTACACGCGAGTCTATCTCTGACACCACACTATGATCTGGTTCGAGGGTGTGATATGTATCAGTGGGCTGTGATGTGACTCTGGTTATCACCCGTCCATGCGGTAAAGATCTATTAGGCTTATGGGCATTACGTGTTCAGAGTTACTCATATCATTTTCATTTGTATGATAAGATACTTTTATCGGAGGATGTCGGGGCATCTAATGCAAAAAACATATCTCCCAGGAGCGACGTACTAAATATCTAAACTAATGATGGGAGAAAATGAATATGTAATATCAAATAATTAGTATGTCATTAATGGATAGTTACTAAGTACTCAGAGGTGACTATGCTTTCTCAATATGAAATTCGTATACTCTATTCTACAGAAACGTTTCAATATTAAAATTGGGATTCACTCTTTACACCAACATGACACCCCACCCCACATCTACCCCTATCCGTAACACGGTAAAGGATTCTAATAAGCCATGATGGTTCTCTATTAGTCGATGAAGTTATCTAACAAAAAATAAAACACTCTGAATAAGCTATGAGAGCATGGAAAAAACTTAAACTTAACGCGAAAATAATTAGTTCCATTCTAGATTTCAGAGAACTGTTATACATTAATAAGTCCCAGGTAACAATTGGTATTTATTTTCTATAAAGAATTGCTTAAAAGGATCGAACGTTTCTTGAATATATTTTATTGTAAATGAGCAAGTATTAGGCATTATTCAGAACAAAAGCAGGCATCCAGTTGGTTTGTCATTCACATATCGCGCCGTTTCTGGATGTGGTTATTATATCAGAAATTAACATCGTGGGCATCAGAAAATGTCCCCTTTATTTTAATAGTTAAAAAGTAATATGGCGTCAATGGTTCTGTTGAAAACAATATACAACATCACCTTTGTCAAAGAGGTTCAGGTTTTGTGCTTAGAGACAAACGTTGGAGCGAGAAACTAGTCTTTGGCAATGTCAATGTAGTCATTGACTGTATATGTAACCATTGTTTGTTTTCATTTTAAATTCTACAGAAATGAAATGGTTTGGAATAGATAGTTTATTTTGTGTTTTGACTAAGCGAGATGACTAAAATGCTGTATAATGCCGATGCAATATTATTCATTCTGCGAATAGAGTTGTTAGCATCATGCCAATGGGAACAATGCAGAGACATAAATTCTGACCATAGTTTTGAGTTCTTTGTGAGTAAACATATCTGTTGGACCCTGCTAAGATACAATTTGTTTCAGAGGGCTAAACTAATGTATTATATAGGCTTCAGATTCACAGGGATAATACACCTGGTTTCGTCGAACACCACATCTTTTGATTTTATAGATGAAATATTCTTAAATAAATCTATGTAAAATAATAGCCTCATGCTATACAAGAAACTTAAAAAATATGTGCTCACTCCATTTGTTTTGGAAAGAAAGAAAGAAATGATTGACACGAAAGAAAAAAAACAAACTCGTAGTAAAACTGGCAACTCTGAACAGATGCATGTACTTTTCTTCTTCATTATACTTTGTCACAATTGACTCGTATATATCTATCTATCTATCTATCTATCTATCTATCTATCTATCTATCTATCTATCTATCTATCTATCTATCTATATATATATATATATATATATATATATATATATATCTACAATCCATAAGTTCGTGAATAATTCTGACTCAGTCGACGAATATGAATATTTATTGAATGCAAAAGTTAGTAAATAACATTATGAATATCAAACACACTTCGAAATAAAGAGAACGACTTTTCAAAATTGTCTACAATAAATAAGCAAGATAGATAAAGGTTGGTCAGTGCTTTGAGTATCGGCAAAATAAGGGATGTCCTTCTCTTTAAACATTCTGTCTTAAAGATAGGGAAGTGGGTGTCACACTGTTTTTTAATAGATCCTTTCTATATAAAATGTCCTGCGTATCTTACATTTGGGATGCATTATCTGCCCACTTCTTCAGAGAAAAGGAATTCGTATGTATAAAGCGAAGATGAATTTAGCATAGTATCTAATAGTCGGTTTGCATGTGTCTTCATGGGTTAGAATGCGTGTTTTGTTCGTGACCATTTTTGCAGATAAAAAGCCTTGCAGAAACCAGGAATAATGGCATCACTGACCGACAGTGAGTATGTCACTTTGGAGATGTGTCGCAATGCAAATTCCCATATCGTTCATGACCTTAGCCAAGGAAACTACTCTACGCTGTACTGTATATATCTTGATTGTTTTAGCTTATTGTCCATTTTTAAGAGCTCGCTTTGAGGGTGTGCAAATATAATATAGGCCGCTAAGATATACAAAAGAAGCTCGAATACTCCCTCTATGATTGCAGTGTGAAATTTTGTCGGGGGGGGGGGGGTCTATATAGGAATCTTTGACCACTTGCTCTTTATTTATACACTAAAGGAAATCAAATAAAAACGTATACATTTTCTAGAAGAGACACACCGTTAGATATATATATATATATATATATATATATATATATATATATATAATATGAAAGCACCAAGAAAATTCGTTATTTTCTACATTTAATAGAATGCTCAAATCAAAACTGAAAATATTTCTGCATGAGATTCACGTGAAGATTTTGATGGAAAGATGCTTTCAAAATTCACCAATATATTTTGCGGTCAGTAATTTCTAGGCTACAGCGATGAAGACTACTGACTAAAATGTAATCTTTTCTGGTAATATCATTATTCATTATCTTGGTCTCCAAACGATTTTCAACCTTTTATACGTCATGCTGTTTGTCGTATAGTGATAACTCTTGTTCTGAAAAGATGCCCTCATTCTTCCCTATCCATTAAAGTCTTCAGTGTGTTTCCTTCTGGAACACCTTTTTGTACGTGCCTAATTTTGAATAGTTCCCGGTGAAGTAGGAAGGTAATTCTTTGCACAAATTGTTTTGCATTTCGAACTTCTAACCGTTTTGCCAGTTTGGATTTAGGTGTTCAATATGTATGAGCTGCTAAATAACCGAATAGACTGATCCATTCTTTTGACCTATTTTGTCCTCGCTCACTTCAATTGGAGTCATGTTTATTGATGTGCAATGAGTGTTACTGTACCCTTGAATTAGATTTAGTAAAAGTCAACTCATTTTCTGGTTTCATTTTGAGTGAAATACTTCCACATTCTAGTCTTCATAGTTATTTTAACCTTTCCACTAAATATACCTTCTTGTCTGAGTAAGCATAAAAGTACTTTATGTTTTTCGCTTTCAACTAATCCTGACTATCTTGTCGTAATACTTCTTGCCCTCATCGAACTATATCTTTTCAGACTTTCTTTATTTGACGATGCAACTATAAGCGCGTGTATCTGAGCTCCGTGTTTTGCTTTTACTCTCTCACCTGATGTTAATTTTGAAAATATATCTTTTACTCTCAGCATGTATTTGTATCCATCGTTTTATGTATCATGCGCTTGCATGTCAGCAATGTCTGCTTACCACTGATTATCCACGAGACTAAACAGACTCTTCTGTATATGAATAATTTTATCGCTTGAAAGTGCAATGTGCATTTTAATTATTCAGTTAACCCTTCTCTCAATTCAGCATGTTCTATTTTCTTTTTGTCCATTTCAATTTGTTCCCATATTATATTGATATTTGTGTAAGCAACCGTACTTTCTAGATCGTAGTAAATGTGTCTTAAATACTGTTCTTTGGTGAGTCTACGATATTAGTCATTTGAAACGGTATAAAGATATCCAAGGAGTACTTTACGCTTGACAAACTGCATCTTTGGTAACAGAACATTCAGCTACAACTGATACTTTTATTTCCAACAATTTGAAACATTGTTTCTTTTAATTTCGCAAACATATAAAATGACTTCATTTCGATGCAAAAGTTTGCCTTGGCAATGGTTGATTAAAAACCAGCTGCTGTATACACCGAGTTACTATGTCCTGTTTTGAAACTAACTATGTTTACACAAATTCTATCTCCGTTTTCGACTTATCGTAGTACATTGACCTGGTTACGTTTATTAGATCGGCAATTTGTGCTGTCAATTTAGCTAAATGCATATTTATACATTTATCCATATCAAATATGTAACTTAATCCATCCTCAAACTAAATATGTTTGATCATCTTGCTATTATGTTTGCTCATCTCAATATGTTCATCATTGAATGCCATCTGTAAATCAGCATCTTTGGAAAAACACTGTAGGATATATTTTTATGTTTCAAATAGGCAAGTCAACATTTTATCATCTTGAATATTGTTTTGTATCACAACTAAATTTAGACACACTTTAATCCATTCTAATTTAGTAAACAACCCACTCCAAAAATATCAAACTATTTTAATTGTAATTAGAGGTCTTGTCAGCTCAGTGTTCACCTACTCGTATTATTGTGTATGCACCATAAATAAACAAACTGATTCAAATTCAATTTTCATACTATTCTCAATAATATCATTCCTGATTTCTTTTTCTGATTCATATTTCAACCGAAAATCGTGGGAAAAGTATTTATTATCAGAGAAGGTACTAAGTGCATGTAAATGTAAACTGGCACGTAATTTTTTTTTTTTTAAAAATGAATTGAGTTGTGCATGCATGTAGCCTTGTTAGAATCAAAGGAGAGAACTCTTCGTCATTGTAGGTTGTCCTCTTGCTTTATAAATATCGATTTTTCTGAGAAAAACCGTTGGACTTTTTATCTGAATAAGGCTTTCAAGAGAAGAAGCGTACATTGTTTACCCAGAATTACAAATTTAGCCAAATTTAGGGATGGTTGGAGTATTTCGAGAGATAAACTGTTGATCCGTTGGAGAAGTATTTGAATTTTACACGTTCAAATCATAAAGGGATCAAGGCTGAATAAGAGACATTACTGCGAATTGGTAACATTGCCTATCTTTAATTTATCAGATTTTTCTGTTTATATGACACAGGTATTCCCTCGGGTGGACTGATTATGTGTTGACAGTTGATAAGCGCAGTTGCTAGAACGGCGCGTCATGGAAACTATCGCCGGTTAAGTTTATTTCAGATCTCTGCCAATTAATAATAATTCTCATGACAAGAAACTAAAACAACGCTTGAAGTCCAGAAAAGTGGTTCTTTTTGTTGATAATTCATGGATTTCGTGTAGATTTTGGAGGTTATTGTTGTACCTTTACTAAGAGGTCATATGTCATTCTATTCAAGTTGAGTTTCCAAGGAAGGCGGTCTCGACGTAATGGTGAAGTCGTAGCTATCGAAGTAAGTATTTACATAAAAGTGAACTTCTGTCCACATGATCATACATTATTTGGAAAAATTTCAACAATACCTTCTATTTAAACAATCTACGAATATTTCCAAAATCAAGAAAAGACAGACTGTTCGTCTAGAGTCGAACCCATTCGAAAGAACATACGTAATTTACCAGACCTGATTGCTGTAAGATTTTCACTACGTAGTAAAAGTTTATTTCATGAAATACTGTGTACTTGTCATATCCATATTGACCGTACATTTATCCTAGATGCAACATGAAGTAAAAAAAATTAGCAACATATTCTCTGAGGCAGCTGCCCTACTAAATATCTTAAAACATCTAAAATATTTGGTTGGTTTTACCGGCACTTTTAAGGCACCATTTACTATATCAATGCCGAGGAAATTGGCGCTAAAAGTCTTTCCCAAAAAACACAAAGAGGCAGCTAATCCTGACTGGCTTAGGCGGGTATCGAACCCGGAACCCTTAGATTACGAGTCCGGTGCTCTACCAACGATAAAGTGGATAGAAAAGCTCACGAGAAAGTAGATCAAGATTTATTCGGCCATTCTAGAATATGTAAGAATTATTTGGTGTAAGTATACTAGGAAATAATCTGATTTACTCGAAAATTTACCAATTGATTACGTTAGAAGTATAACTAAGGGCGGATTTACCAGGGAGGCAGGGGTTAGGGTTGGGGCCCTTGCTCCCGCCCCCCACCAGATACTTATACTTAATCTTTTAATTGATCGCTAATTAATATAAGCACTGCGACCTAGGACAGACTAATTAATGAAGTCACACACTTTGTAAAGCATTTGCGGAAACTCTGTTTTCCTTAAAGAGAAATTTCAAATGGCGAAAAGTCTATGTCCAACTATATAAATGATATGTTTGGTAAAAGGGGAAATAATAACAATGCAAGATTCCAGCCTACCAATACTACGCTCTATGTCGTCTGATAACTTTCTTCTTCCTAAGAATTGTATACAAATAGTTTGGCTTTTTCTGGTCGAATCATTTGGAGCTGTCTACCTAATGATGTTAAGAAACATCATCAGTGCCTTTCTTTCATCGCAGTTTGAATGAATGAATTCCAGATAATGTCTAAAACAAGTTATGGCCAACTTTATTGTATATTTGTATATGTATATATTATATAAAATGTCTCTGGGTGTTCACGTGTGTGTGTGTGTGTGTGTGTGTGTTTGAACGAAAACGTTTTAAATCGTACCTTTCTTGTATGATAATTGTTTTCCAGCTGCATTCGATATATTTGCCTTTACCTATGTAAATAATTAATGGTCACAAGGGAGATTAGTTTTAGTAATAATTGTGTCACCCTCATAAAATAAAGGCTTTACTATTATTATTATTTTTTTTTTAAATTTTTTTATTAAGTCGATGTACGCATGGGAAAAAACTCAAATCTGAATTGTTAGAAACAATCCCAACCATGGAGCAACGACTGTTTCTGTGTAATCATTTTTATTATGAAAATAGAGAGAAAAATAAATAGGACCATTTACTTGTATGCACTACCTGTTATAGCAGAAGAGGTCATATTATTTTGCCGCTGTTCGTCCGTTATTATCTTTATTATATTCTTAGTCCATTACACAATTTAAAAAATAAACAAATATATTAAAAGAATACTTTTTGGGCTTCGACTATTGTGACAAAAACATTGTTAGTAGGATTAAGCAAATACCACTGGAGATAAACACACTAACTTTATTATGCTCATATGTGGATGAACCAATCATATTCTCGGATCATTACAACAGTATTTTCAATTTTAACTTATTTTGTTTTACTTTCTGAACTTAGATTTAATGAACATAAACCTTGCTTTTACGATTGAACATACACCAATTAATGTAGACAAATGAAATGTAATATGCATATTTATATTTTTATTGAGATGACGTGGTGCTATTTTAAAGTCCTTACAAACAATGTTTAAAATTTGTGCAACTTTATACATTTTTGGGAATTAAAACTTTTGTGTCCTCATAGCAAACTACTTTTCAGAGAGGTCTACTAACAACATTACAGGACTTTGAAAATACATATTTTGTGAAGATATATTCCAATTTATTTATCTCTTATTTAATGTAGTTTGCTTTATTCTGTCGTACTTAATTTAATCTAATTATTATTTTGAAACTTTCCAACTCATGTGAACACTTTGATAACGAATGTGCAAAAATCGTGGACACTTTTTGATCAATTGGTCCTTTTCTTTAAAATAATTATATGTATCTATGCTCTTGTACAGTCAAGTATGCAATACGTCTCAATATTCCCACCAGAGATCATCTGACATGTAGGCAAGTGTTTTTACATATAGTACTACGGATCGTTACCACTGAAGAGGAAAAATTGCAACTGAACTTACTTTTTCCAGAGGAGGGTAGTGGGTGGGTTGAATGCAGTGGTGGTAGTTGGATAATTAAAGTCTTCACGAATATATTATAATCGTGTCCAAAGGCTTGGTACATAAGAGTTTAGCAAAATCAAAAGCTAATAAATACGTGAAAGAACAATCATACAGTGTGTTTTAAAATGTGTACATCTCATACTAGTATTTAACAATAAATAATGATCGGTAAAATCTTTTAATCATCGGCAGATAATATTATTAATTTATTATGAGATACATACAAAACTTCTGATTACAATCGCTGTTCATTAAATATATCAGGATCAGGAAAGCCACCATTTTACAGTTAAATGTATGTCTTTTGCAAAATTACTGCAAAAGTATAATTTTGTAGAGATTGTTTTTTTCCCTGGAGACCTGGATTGTATTCACCAAAATGATGCAAAAACAAGGCATTGTGATTAAACTCACATTTGCATGGATATAGTGAGATGCAGTATGCCCATCCATCTTAAATGGACTCTATGTGTGTGTGTCTGTGTGTGTTTGTATGTGTATGCGTATGTATTTGGGGGAGGGGTGGGGTTCCCTTCACCAGTCAGTCAGGGTATGGATCCACTACTGACAACTAGTCTCGGAAGGGGTCTTCCTACTCAGTCCTATATGAATAACTTGGTTATTGAGAAAACATATATTAGGCACGGAGAGATGAAGGAGAGAAATACTTATAATTTTTCGAGTGAAAGACAACCAAGACAAAAATATCTTGATATTAAAGTTCCGCAGAAGAGGAACAACATACATTTATAAGTCTGAAGTTGACTGTTTAGCGAGAAAAAGCAGCAAATTCCTCATAGTTACTGAATATAGTAATATTAATGGCGGCAAGTTGCCGGCCTTCTATTGTATGAATAAGCAATAGATATAGTTACTTGATTGAACAAGGAAATTGTATAAAACCTTGTCATAGTGACTGCTTCAAATAATATAATGCTAGAAACATGAATATTTAGAACTTACCAAAAATTAAGATCCGTGCTCCTGTGGTGGATTCGTGAACAATAATTAAGAGATAAATAAATAGTTTGACTTCAAAGAAATGGATTAAGTTGACATAAATACTTGCATCCGTACATAATCTGTATGCTATGTTGAATCAGACCTGTGTATACTTGTACCCCTAAGGCTTTACTTGCCTCGTTAGAGGACGCTAGAACGTCTTCTTCATTTAATTTGTTTTTTGGCATCCGGGTGTTTTGGGGCTGTTTTTTTTTCTTTAACTAGAAGAGTACTTCCTTGTTGGACTGTCTTTCTCTCGCGTTCATAGAAAGATACATTGTAATAACTGAATACTTAACCCGTCACATACCCTATAAATTGAATAGAGTAGCCTACAGGTAGAAAAAAAAGTTCATCTTCTAGGATGTAAAACAACCGGATTCCCTTCAGCTTTCTTCGCTGAATGCCAACTGCTGAGCATGCGCAGCACTGCATCTAGTGAGTTGAGGTTTTTCGTTCATATTGAAAGTAAAACTGTACCCGCCAACGGAAGCGGTGTATGGGGGTTTACAAGTTCTTCTTTTTTATTTGATCACCCAGATCAGAGGACTTCATTTATAGCGGTTAGGTTTGACTCATGACTTGAATATATATACACGACACAGGCCTTCGAAATTATATCACTCCTAGTAAGAAAATGTTCTACTTTTTCCTCAGATATTCTGACTTTCTGTTACTACAGTGATATAATTTCAAAGGCTTGTGGTGTACGATATGCATCAAGCCATACATGGTATCTTACCATGTATTTCAAAGACATAGAAGATAATAAAATGTAATCATTAACGAGGTTAATTTTGGAATTTGTGGATATATAACTGTCAATAAACATGCGTGCCCAATACGCCAGTGGGTCAGTTATATCTCCTATCGCCCCCCCCCCCCTTCCCCCGCAGAAATATTGCTTATACCTTCAACGCAAGCTCATTGGTCAGTTTGTATGATTGTCAGGTACATCACTTGATACAAGCATTGATCAAACAGGTAGATCACTTGATGCAAGCATTGACCTATTAGTCTTCATACTTTTGACTGGATTACAAAGTGCTGTTAACTTTCAAAAGTAATAGTTGGGCACACATTAAGTTATAATAGTGTTAAATAATGTCAGCACTTGATTAATTAAAATGAAATGTATTTGTTTGACTTGTGAATAGCTGCCATGTACAATGATCACCAACTGTACTGCATTAAATGATACAAATGCATCTTGCGGCAACTGTTTCCATCCAGTAGCTGTTATGTTACCATGATGCTAATCAATAGGCAGAGCATTTGTTGTTCTGTGAGTCATTCATTTATAACTTAACATAATTTCATCGTTTAAGAACCCTTAGAAATCACTACAGAAAAGTTCTTTAAATATTTGCACATGCTTTCAAGATTGTAAAGTATCATCTATGTTATTTCCTGATGACGGTTTGATAGTTGCAAACCTCGCTCGTAGCTGGGTTTTTTTTTTGGTCATATTTAGATGGGCGCACGGTCTAACACTGACTAACATGCTTGCAAAGAATATCGGGCTTGGAGTTGCACGTGACTCGTCACATTCTTATCATGATAGATGTGCATTTGAAACGGAAAAATAGTTTTAAAGGCATCGAATAATAGACAGTTTTTGAAATACTGGAAGTTATGCTAGTTATTAGATATAATCAAAATCCTACGTTAATTAAAACCAATAGGACAGCAACAGGTCTGGTTCAATTTTTGTGATGCTTGTGGTTTGAATTACAGTTGTACTTACTGCCTGAGTATTGCACAAGGGAAGTAATTTGAGCATTGTCAATTGCAAGGATTTTACTCCAGTAATGGAACGAAGTTTTCATTTTAAAGTGTTTCTCATGTCTACCAATATTTGTTTCTGTAAATAGTATAATGGTGTACCTGATTCGTACGATGAAAACAGAATATGTGCCCGACAATATTGGGCTGTCTTTTGCACATTGATGCAAGACAAAGTTATGTTATAATGGCAGAATAGTGTACTGTCTCGCGCGAAGTAAAAAAAACCTAAAACAACGATATATCGGACAAAAATCTATTTTCATCGATGATATCACGTCCCCTTTCAGCTTCCTGTGCATGCATAGTGGGGAGGGCGGGGGTGATCGGTGGAAACGTAGAGATCAGAAGGTGTAAAACAAACTGCATGCTCTCAAACGAAACTAACAATACGTTGCTTAAAATAGATTTATCTTATTTGCTTCATGAACATTCTTCTTCAGTCAGATATGGATTTTATAGTGTCTGTGCAAATACATCAGACACTTTATAGGGTCGACTCCATATAGATAATGTTAGCAGCTAAAATTAGCGGAGACTCTTCAAGGGGTACTGTTTTATGAATGTTCATAAACTTTACTTTGAATTTGTTTTTTGATTGTTGTTTTGTTGTTGTTGTTTTTTTTTTGTTTTTTTTTTTGTCCGATTCAAAATTGGAAAACTTGTGAAATCAAGATAGCGTTCAATGTAAAAAAGGTCGAAAGTCGCGTTGAAAGAAGGTCACGTTTAGACGTACGTAGGGGTTTCCGTCCTGAAATATAGAGCATGACTACAATCAATATAGTCACATGACGCCTAAATGTGTAGTCTGAGATGCGAATAGCACGTAGACCTCCAGAAGCTTTGGCATAATTTTCTGTGGTAATATAAACTATTTACTGCCGTTGCCCATGGGATGACATTGTTTTAATGCACATTAATGTATCTTCTATGGAGTAAAGCCGTTTTGATCCGCAATATTTAGAGTAATAGATTAAACAAGTCATTTGTTGTGTAATGGGATCGTGGGAGTCATTCCGTGTGTCACCAAGTGAAAGTTTACTCTAGAACGTTATCTCCCTCTCTCATATTGTAGTTCGATATCTACGGTAATCATAACTGCTTTGGCAATGTATGCCAGACACTCTGTATCTCTTGTAGCTTAGTTTCCTAGACACTGTTGCATGTATGGTTTCAAATTTATCACTTATGTAAACATGAATAAAAAGTAAATTGAGGTTGTAATGAACTGCTTTTCTTACTAAACTGGCTATGCTAGGTTTTTGGAGTGTGTACTATGTTGGTTTATTCTTTGCCCAGACCTTCAAATTTGTATGCAGTTATAAGCGTGAAAGAAGAGAAAAATAAAATGTTTCATTTGACTTGAATTTATGTTTCATGCAATATTTCACTCGCGTTCTCTTTCCAAAAGTATCAGCTCTATTCTTATTAGCAACTATGCGGATTATAGATAAGCCGTCCTTACACACGTGATTTCAAGCGCACTTGTCAACTCCTGTTAAGAATAAAGATGTGCTCAGCAAAGCGAGGTGGAAAACAATATTTATTTTAGTACTTCAGCGCTAATTATGCATATGCGATTACCGACATGAAACAGACAAATTCAAACGAGCGCAGCTGACTGAATTCAGATGAGGTCACTTGTATAATGAGTGACATTGCATGTGTGCGAGCTGATATATTACGTTGCATGAAATATCTCTTGATTTTGTTTTAATTGATGTGCATTACATTACGCAACAAAAACAAATATTATTGATTCATTTATTCCAAACTGTTGGCTGATTTGCATAAAGATATATTGCTTTTTGTTGTAGACAAAGATAGGGACTATTGTAATTATTTTGATTCACGATCCTCGGCTTTTTTCCCACTCTCACAAAAACATCCGGTTGATGAAAATATTTAAAAATACATACTATCAAAAGTCATTGGAACTCGCGTCGCAAGCGCCGCTTGAGATGCACTCGCTATGAGTTCTCCCTTATACACTAACATATTATATTTCGTTCAGCTCAGCATCGCGAATGATATCAGCGTCTGTTGCTAAGTGAATTTTCACGTGAACATCTTGAAATGTAAATACAATTACCTAACTCGTTTCGCGCACGAATGATTTCAACGCCATTTGTATCAGCATACAGAGCAACACCACTCCTTAGATACATGCTGAAAAAGAGTAGTCTGTGTACATGTAATCTGCCATTTTGGTCCTGTAATTATGGAAGTGTTGAGTTTTTTTTTTATAAAGGACTGAGCCGTCATGGGTGCCGTCGCATGCCACAGGTAAACAAACATCGCCTGCGACATCTTGTTTTCATTAAACTATATTAAATTTCTAAAAAAAAATCATCTATTTATGATATGATTTGTCTATTGAGTAGACGATGTTTGTTTGCCGGTGATATGCGACGGCTCATGTAAACGCTCAGTCCTACATCAAATTTGGACTCTTTCATAACTCTAGGACCAACATGACGGATTACATGTACACAAACCACTCCTTTTCGGTATGTATCGCATAAGTAGCTCCGCTCTGTATGTTGATAAAAATGGTGTTGAAATCATTCGTGCGCAAAACGAATTCGGTAATTTTACGCACATTTCCAGATGCAGACGTATTCACTGAGCTACAGACACGGATATCATTCACGATGCTGAGCTGAACGAACTATAGTATTAAGATTTATGAAATCGGTGTGCCTTATGGCAATCAATAAAGCACTTGCTAACGCGAAAATGGAAAAACCAAAAGAAGCGAGAGCAGCTGACTTCCTTCTCGTGACATCATACGTATGCTGACTGACATCTACTGACACCAGGGAGATTTCTCTCAGTGCGACCCTTGCGCTTTCTTAGCGTGTGCAAAATACAGAATGCTATGTTGCACTGAATATCGATTTTATTGTATTTCCATGTTTGCAAGTAAAATTAATAGTTTTTAATGATAAGACTTTCCTTGCGAGCGGTGCTCTTTCTTAGGACTGAAATTGTCATTGTTGTTATTGTTGTTACTGATGTTTTTCGTCCTCTGATTTCTTTTAGTTCCGCCTGCGAAGTAAAGGCGAGACATAGGGGTCATTTTTCTGATGGCGTTCTTCCTGTTGTTGGCGTTAGCGTTAACTTTTTGCATTTAGCTCAATTATCAGACACCATTTAATGTATTATCATGAAACTGGATCCGTGTAAAAGCAAAAGTTGGCCATTGTGACCTCCTTTTATCCTTCAATGATTATGTTACGTTTCCGCATTTAGCTCAGCTTCTTTTAAAGCAATGTATGCACAGTTATGAAACTTGACGGCTGTATTCATTCTGAAGGGTACTGCACACCACGAACAAAAGTAAGTCACTGTTGCATAATTATAACGCTCCAGTGTTTACGCTAGGTGTTTGCATTTAGCCAAGTTTTCCTGACACCCTTGTATGTATAGTCATGACATGTGATGGGTATATACAGTTTGCATGAAACTACCCACTATGGCCAAAGGTACGTCATGGAGAACTATTTGTTACGCTCCAGCGATTGCGTTAAATTTCTGAATTAGCTCAGTTTATCTGATACCGTTGAATGTACATGGGTGCCGTCGCATGCCACAGGTAAACAAACATCTTGAAGCTTAATGGATGTATGCATATTGGTTACTAATCAACACGGACAAAAGTATGTAATATGACCTATTTTTCATGATCTAGCGACTACGTTAAGTTTCTGCATTTATATTAGTTCCTTGCATACTGCTTTGTGTACAGTCATGAAATTTGATAGGTGTATTTATATTAGGAATATTAATCACCTCAATGACCTACTGCTAAGGTCACAGTGATCTACATTTCTTTCTCTAGTGACTATACAAGGTTTTGTTATTACGCTACGGCGGAGCAGGCGAGACATAGTATTTTATGGAATTCTTGTTCTTATTTTTTTTTACCTTCTTTGTCTCCTTCTTCTTCTTTCCTGTGGCGAAATATTTGTATTAGCATTAGCAAATGCATATACAATAATAAGAAGCTTATTATTTAACATTATTTTTTATGCGCTAGGGAGGGAGGTTTATATAGGCTCAACATGCTTCCCGATTCCGACAATGTCAACATTTGTAAATGAATTAAAATAAAAATAAACATTGACACAAACCCAAAATATTGTTGAATGCAAACTGGGTCGCTGTTACCTACTTTCAAAGATTTCATAGATATTTGTTACAATGTCCACATCTTATAATCCATTGCCACCAAATTCTCATTGAAGGCGCATCTTAGGATGAAGCTGAGTGGAACACCAAAACTGGATTGCGCTCAACTACCTTTTAAGGTTTATTTAAACACTCTTTAGAAGACACTGATTCATGCCAGGGAAGCGGGTTTGTCATGCAACCTTCTGTTCACTAATATCTAGAATGGATTTACAAGGTTTATTGATGCTACCGATTCCATTTTAAGCTTCAGACAATACATGCAAAATTGCCATAGTAATACGTGGTTGCAGAAATAAAATATAATTCAGTTCATATATAACGGCACCTATCGCCAATATATATTGGCGAGTAACGGCACCTATCGCCAAACTCTCACGTACCATCATCCAAACAAACATAGTCTCATCCCCACCTCCACATCCCCCCCCCCAAAAAAAAAATAAATAAAAATATAACAAATAAAACAGGATAAGAGGATGGAACATTAAATGAAAATTTCTTCATATAATCATGTACCTTACATATAATGTGGGATCCAGCGATCCGTGTTTTCGAATTTGTTAGGTATATAGTCGTCAATCTATAATTATAATTTAATATGTATACCTTGCATATAACTTAGTATTAAATTCCATTTGCCTGGCGCGTGAGGTCTCGTGCACCTCGTATCCTTCCCTTAGATCATGTTCCATCCTTTTTGCGGGATAAGCGCATGGCCGTGTTGGTTCGGGCGTTGGTACACGAGAGCTAGGCGATAGGTGCCGTTACTCGCTGCATGGGTTCGAGTTCTTCTTGGAACGAATTTTAACTCTCTAGCCTTGTTGATTATATTGGTGTCATTCCATATACATTTCTTTCATATAATCATGTATCCAACCTATAACGTGTTATATATATAAAATGAAGTGATAGCCTTTAATTTGTTCCATCTGCCGGATAAATTTTTTCTCTCTTACGTTTCTTTATTTCGAAAAGCGATCACATCCATCGAAGAAGACAGCTAATTAGGAATAAGAAGTACAAGAAATAGGATCAGACAATGACTGTGAGGAAACCTGTATTGGTTTTATTTTCCTGTTGTTGCATCATGCAGTTGGGTAAGTAAATGTTGGAATATTATTCGTCTATTAGATGAAGAACTTTAGCAATCGCAAATTGCGTGTCATCATACCGTAAGCCAAAGTACTTTTACAAATTTATACAATATAAAATCGTAACCTTTAAACACTGCGATTAAAAAATGCCCTCTTTTCATGACTCTATAACAAATTGAAAAACAATAAAACGACGTAAGGACCAATGAGAAGCTAAACATACAAAAATGAATCACACACAAATTGTTATTGTTTTTAGGCCACAATACGTTTTTAATCATAGATTACGTCCATTATTACGCCTCTTGCAAAATACAATCAGCAAAAGCAGAGACAAACACGCCAACGAAAACCGAATGAATGTTGTAAGGACATAGCAAAGTACCCGATATTATTGGAACTGCGTCTGTTTTAGATTGAAAACACCTTGAACTAGTGCTACTTCGATGTCTCACGATCGCAAATCCCCACATCTACTCCTCCACCATCGACCACACGACCCCTTACACCCACCCCATCTCTGGACAGTTACCCAAGGATAAGAACCCAAAATTTATCACATATATGACGTGCTCTCCTGCTATTCTCTATATGTAAAGTTTGATAAATAGTACCTAAACATTCCCACTTCAAACCATCTAAATATAGCATCGTAATTTTGTAAAATCGGACACGTCCCATACCTTTCATCCTTTGTAATTATTCATAGATTAAAATTGATTTCGTACCAAAGATATATCAACGACGTTTGATTTAACGCCCATTCTGACAAACCTTCGTGATACCTTGACCCGTTTATATACACCTACTCCAGGGGCCAAAATATGCGACACAAATGTGTTATTTAAGAACTGCACCAGAAAGAAAAGAAAAATGATAACCAATACAGAAAAGAGCAGAGATGTATTTTTGACCTTATAGCACTTTCTGTAGGCTCAATTGGAGTGCGGTGGTGGGAGGAAGGTGGCACTAAAGTCCGTAAAACTTCATGTTAATATGCATTCCATAGGAAATACATTTACAGAGTTTGAAGCAGTACCATAAACAATAAAAATAAAAGTAAAAATAAGTTGTGGAGTCGACAAGGAACTCAAAATGCCTTCAAGTTGATACCAACGACAACACTTTTCACGACATCATGATATTTTAATCATTTCTCCATGTGTCCCCTACCCTGGGGCTCCAGAGGTCAGTGAGAGGATACAAATCCATTCCATGCTATAGTACTCTTAAAGTCCTTTGGTTTGACGCTCATGATGACATGTCGTTGCAATATTTGTTAAAAATCGTATTGGTCTCTTTGACTCCCTATCCCAGCGTCCAGGCCTGGATAAGTCTGAGCCTGTGTATGCGTTTTCAGTTTCAGCCAATCAAAATTGACATTTCAAATGTAATGTCATTTGTGATTAGTTGACTCAAAATGTTCAAGTCATTCTCAACATCAAAGGTTTTATGATCTGCGCCCCAGGAGAAAACTCCGAACAAAAGGTTACACGAATGATATATCTTGAATAATTTCAGAACGTACTAAAATGAGAATAAAACGTATACTCAACCGAAGAAGAATGCGTTCTGTTAATTTTTTTCTGAACTTTAAGCCCCAGCGTCAGGGCTCTTTATTGCACAGAGAAAATGGGAGACCTTACTGCAAAACTACTCCCCATAGGAAGGCCAGCTTCCACGTTGGACAGATGTAGAATGAACGGTAAACTAGTGTTTGCGTTTACAAGGAATGTGCTGGATGTACAGTAGTGAGGAAAGACACGGAGACGAAACTTACATATCTTTATTGTTTTTTGTTTTTAAAAACAGATATAATTTGTCTTCTCCTGTGATCAAAATTTCTCGTAGACAAAAACCTTGATGTTATACAGAAATTTAATGAATAATACGTATGATCCAACAATTTCAATCTCTAGGTTATATATTGGAAATCCAAGCTACGTCTCTGACCTTTCAGCCACGTCATCAAACAAACAAAGAACCTATGAGCATGACAATCTAAGATAAATCTAGGTCTAATAGGCACTGATGTCATGTCATGATCAGTTAACCTTTTGATTAATCAATTCAAATACCGCTCTAAAATTTATGAAAGTGACTTCATGCGGTGTCCTTTGACACTTTACCCGTTCTGAATCTATTGTTCATACTTCCTCACATGATAACTAACGGTTAATCTAATTGGCTAGTGTAAATGTTTGAATTTTGAATTACAAAGGCGACCAGGACATTACCTCTTATCGCTGCTTTTCTCTAGCTCAGTTTTAATCAGACTGGGTACACTCGGTGTGATTTATACCTTACCTTCGATCTGATTTGTCAGCAGTTCATCGAAACTTTGATAAGATAATGATTCATTTACAACTGTCTACTGTACATAGACTATTTATTAAATACTGCAGATACATTTAATCAATTCCCTTTTGAACAGTATTTCAGCAAATGCCATGTTCTCAGTGTAAATGCAATTTAGGATTAAACGTCATAAAAGCTTTAGAACCATGAGTAGTGAAATTGGTAGACATTTTGCCAGTCAACTGCATGCACTATTGTATATCGTTGGCTCTGCCATAAAAATATAAGTTATTCGATATGAATCTGGTGAACTATATATATATATATATATATATATATATATATATATGTCGTCTCTTCAACTATGTCAATCATTGGATAAAAATTTTATATGAATGTAATGAATAACGACAATAACATGTTACGTATACAGTGCTGAGAAATCAGCGGGTGAAATGGAAAAGCGCAATGAAAAATCTTAATTGATGTAAGCTGTGTGTGTTTTAAAAGCAAACGGAAAACGGGAGATCATTTGCTTGCTTTTGCGTATCATTGTTGATTATACCTTTAAATGTTTGTGCAGCAGGACAATACAATGTATACAAATATATTAAGGCAAAAATAGGCAAGGATTACGAAGTAGTACATTACGAATATATAAAGTTTGTATAAACACTGGTTGAAGAGAGCACAGAAAAATACTATAAAAAAAGAACGGTAGTTATGATCTAGTTGATATACGGAAATTTGTGACAATTAAACAGATTTAAGAATTTACCAAGCACTGCACCTTGAATTTGTCACGCAACAATGTTTAATATTAAAGTAATTCAAGGGAGAGATAAAATACAGACGCTAAGAGACTAAGGGAAGTTGATTGGAATTTTGCGATGTAAAAGTTGAATTATTTTTAAAATGAGATAAATACTGCAGATGAGGTATGATTCTTTCTGAAAGGTAGTAACGGTCTGACCAAAAGGGAATAGCACGACTGAATCAAAATATCAGGAATTATTCAATAAATACTTTGGATACTCTGGTTCGAAACAGAACATCGATTACACTGTCTGTTTTTAAAGTTCAATACACTGTTAAAATGTATTTGAGAAATTAATTTTAGGCGAAAGGTTATGACTCGAATGAAACTATCGCGATAATATTTCAACAATATAATAGCGATTCAAACATTAGACTTGTGTAACAGGATGAAGATGGGTTGAGATTGGATAGAGCGAAGACACCGAAAGCAATTTCGTGAATGAGATGTTTATTTATGATGTAATTGAACCATGAATGAATCTGACACCATACTCGTGCGCATAAAGTCCAACAATGGATTTAACAGAATGATGCACACCGAGTTCAACAACTGATAAAAGGAAATTATATCATTTCTAAATGGAACTATTCAGAACATGTAACTTAAACGATTAATCAAACAAAAATCAACTTATGGAACTTATAAACAAATATGATTGATATATGGATCTATCACATTGGACAATCAATGTATAAAATGTATACACAAATATGGACAATGTATGATTCTATCACCAAGGGTGATCAAAGTATAGGATTTATACACAAATATGAAAAATGTATGATTCTGTCACCAAGGGTGATCAAAGTACAGAATTTGTACAAAATATAAAGAATGTACGTTTCATCCACAAGTATGATCAATTTACTATTTATGTTTTCTCATATACCAATATTGAATTATTGATTTGACTCATAAGGTGATATTGAATGATATTGATTCAAAAATGGGACATATATATTTCGTAGCGTGGAGTTGACGATCACGATATATTTCCGGTTCCACAGCTCTCGTCGAATTGTCAAGGAGCCACCACGCATGGCCCGCCCCTCCCAGTTTGTCGAAGGATCCTTCAAGAGTCTCCTTAATCCATACAGACCCGCTGGTCCCATAACTCTGGTCTCTCACTGCGAGTAAACCAATACCGTCCTCTGAGCCAACGTCACCATACGGGTTGCACGAAACCCCGCAGAGTTCTACGACTCCCCACCAGAAAACAGCTCTACAGCTCAAGATTGCTCCCGTAAAGTAGAAAGCTTCCTGACAAAACTCGTTGTATTGTGATTATTCATCAAGAATTCATTCTATAAACACCCTAGCTGTGGTGAAAATGCCCATCCGGAGAACTTAAGCCGAAAAAATAACGCTGTACGGGGCAACGAAACCCGAGTATATTTTCCTTCACAAACACACACACCCCCACCCCCACCAACACACACAAATACACCCCCCCACCAACACACACAAATACACACACACACACACACATATATATATATATATATATATATATATATATATATATATATATATATATAAAATGCTTAAATATTTTACTACACACAATTCCGTGACAACTTGATTATGCTGTTGATCGTGATAAAATTTGTTTTATTGCCGAGTGATACGGCAATGACAACGAGTAGCATTTTTGGCTTCAACAAAAACTCTAAAAAGGTACATATAGCTTTAAAGTAAGACAGAACACTGCTATACGTACTGACGTGGTATAGAATATGATCCCTACAGTTGATAAGAAGTCTGTAGCAATTCATCAAAATATAAATAATGGAAATGAAAATAACTCCGTTAAGAACGATACGGAAAAGAAATATTATGATGGCGATAGTTTTACAGTAGAATCTACCCATAATTTTTCTCACATATTTGAACGAACACTGAGGGTCGAAGTCAAAATGCCGTATTGTAAATACCTATGTAACTTTCAAACAGCAAAACACTTATTGAAAATGTCCTTACCTTAAGAGCATACAAAGTTAGGTTTACACTGAAATATTCAGTGTAAACTTCAAATGACGACTAAACACATTTTAGATTTTTTTAAAAAAAGTGGTTGAAAAGGCTATTGTAAAAGATAAACAATGCGTCCGAATTGTGTGCTGCACATAGCTTGCGCAATGATACAAATGTGAACAGGTCAAAATATAAAGTCCACTCTTATTTGTAAGATTAATCGAGACAGACAAAAATAATGAAACAGTCTTCGATTGAACTTTGATCTAGAATTGATTTACCCATCAGAAAAAATAACAAGAATATGAATTTAAAAAAGTAACAATTACAACAACGGCATTTTCAACTCAAAACTGGACCACAAAAAAGCCGCACATGTAGCTAGATCGATCGGAGCGACACGACCGGGTTGTGGGACACTAAAGTTCAACCACTACTCGTTTTAGTATGAAAATGTGTTGCAATGAATGTTTATCTTCATTATTTTAATAGAATGTTCAAGCGATGATGGAAATTGGGAAGTTTTTGCTATTTTGTGTGCACTATGCTCGCAGTAAAAGGTCAAAATAGACCATGAGTCGGGATAAAGGTCACGTGTGAGGTAGGATAGAACTATCCTGCACCGGTGTTATAAATTAGAAAACACAATCATATATATATATATATATATATATATATATATATATATATATATATATATATATTAGTATGATAATACTTCTATTAGTACTCAGTACTAGTTTGTTAATTTTCAGAAAGTGAAAATGAGGATAAACGAAATGCATAAAATAATGTCAAATAAAACTCCACTGGATGCTTTTTTAGTTGATTCATTTGGTACTTTAACCACAGCTGTTACAACTGCCTGTATAACGGTATTATCTGTCTATTAGGAGAAATAAAAAGGGACAAAACATACTAAAGTGTATTATCCACAATTTCTTAAGAAATGAATTTTACTATTTGGAATGCCTCTAATTTGTATTGTGGTCTCCTATCTCTTTTGGATGGCATTTAGCATCTTTAAATTTGTTATCACTCAGTATTATATATCGTATGTTGGACCAGGGAAAACATTTTGTTTCTATTTTAAATGTGAGAGATTGCAAGAAGCACATATAATAACATGTTCCGTGTATAAATCATGATCTCTAACATTTTCAAGCATTGTAAATTGCACCCGTCTCCGATAGAATTCATTACATGGAACGCCGATTATTGTTAACGTCGTATCTGATTTGACATTGTGTTTGTTTCTATGTTCGTAGAATTATATTCCCGCTCTTAAAATGTTCATAATTGCGGAATTGTTCTTTCACGTACTGTATTTATTTTAGTGCTGTCTATTCTATTTTCCCAATTTGTGTTGTAGTCTTTATTTTCTTTTCTCCATTTCTTCCGCGCTAGTGCATGCTCGGGTTGGATTTACAAAATATAATCACACATATGTTTGCGTGTGCGCGGGCTGTTATGCAAACAGTTACTCGACTTTTACTGTCTGTAAATCAACAATACGGTTCCTTATCTGTGCTCAGAGCGCCTGTGGTTTTCCATTTCCGACAACACGGTTTCGAACTCGGTCGCGCCAATGATTTTATCTTCGATAGCCATCGAGTACAGATTTGCAATCGTATTGAGACTATTTTGTACTGCCGCAAGAAGTTCCGAATAGATACGTATTCGCGAATGTATCTGTAACGAAATTATTTTACTGGATTCGCCTGAGACATGGGTTACTAATGATCTGGCTACAACAACAATCACGATTGGTGCGCCTATAATAGTTGTCGCGGTTGTGATTCCAGCAACAACCAAACCAACAGTTGCTGCAGCGGCAAGCCCACAAATAGCATCAACGACCACACACGCGCGTTTCTATTTCGCGAGCAGCGCGGTTCTCTTAACGATATCATCTCTCAATTGCATTTCCCTTCGATTTTTTTTTTAACGCCGGTAACATTGCGGGTCCATTCTAATTCTTCTATTAATAATAGAATTGCGTAGTACGATTGCTTGACAACCATGCTTTGTTCAGGTGCAGCCCACACACGCGCTTCTAACCAATTACCCTTTATTACTGGCACAACCGCCATAAAATTATAGAAGAGATCTTCCTGTGGAATACTTAAATCTCCAGTAATTGTGCGTTCTGGAGTTACTGCACCACGTTCATATAGAACCATATTGATTACGCCCTTGGTTGGTGTCTGAAACGATTATGCTTGTCTTCGCCCAAGAACTGTTACACAAACGTGTGTGTCCTTGTTAATAACAGTCGAGATCATTCTCTCCTCGGTGGAGTCAATGTCGGTTTAACATATTCTTTGGGGAATGTAACCGGGGTGGATTCAGCGGTGAATCCCACTTCTTCGTTGTAGAAACAATCATTGGATGTTTTCACACCTGGTGTTGCACTCAACGATCGGGAAGTTTCACGTCCTAATGCTATAACGCCAAACTGACCTCGAGTTGGCAACAATGTGGCCCCATCGATTTCTTTCCATTTGTCCTGAACAAAATTATATTTGAGCATATACGAGGGTCTGGTAACACGATTTTGAAGCAGATATTCGTCGACAAGTGGAACACAATCATTATCGATTTTGGCATCACTGGTCAGCAGATCAACACTCCGTCGGTAATTTCTGCAACCTCATCACCGCGGTCAGAATCCACTACTTATATGTAATGATAAATCTAATCTTAAACACAAACGCCAAAGATAGTTAAGCACCCGTCCGGATAAACGTTGAGTGCTTCAAACTTGAATTTCATCTCCGGTGACTAATGATATTGATATTGTATATGTATAAAAAAATCGTAAACAGTGCCCGTTTTGTCGATACGCGATATTGGTGGTATAAAATCAAGACTAGGATATTGCTGATAATTTATTAACATTCTCATTCTACCCCGCGTACCTTTATTTGTGGTATTGATTAACAAGTATGATCCGGACTCGCGCACTTTTAAGATGTGACGTTTAGGTCTATCAAAGCTATTATCAAAAGGATGTAAAACAAGTCGGCCATTTATTATGGTTGACAAATGATTTACTTTTCTTCGCTGATTAATATTCCTTGAATTTGGCTCAATGAAGTTACTACGCGATGTAGGAAAGGCACATCTGCGATCTGTGCATCAACGTATTGCTTCATCCCACCATTACCAGTATCAACATAGTCTTTGATAAAAGCAATCGACATGTTAGAGTATCTGGTTTCCCCGTTTTCAGCGATTTCAGCCAGGTTTTTCGCGACAGCGCCTCCCAGCCTTACAATAACATCTTGAATGTCCGCGTTAGACGTTTTAAGTTTTCCAGTTTGATACTGGAAAATCACAAGCTTGCCCGGGTCGACGTCAGCAAAATTCCAGCTGGTAAACTCGGTCAAGTTCGCTTTGGTGGCAAACCTGCTCAAATCCACATCGGCGCCGCGTCGTCGGACGGTTAAGCATCCGTAAATGTTAATAATCACTTTGTATAATATCAAGTGAAGTTTAATGTAAAATCAATAAACGCTTGCGTTGGTCGGGCTTGATGAAGCTTTGCTTCCAGCGAGTGCACGCAACGCTTCAACAACAAGATGACCACATATTGGCCCGTCCAACCGAGTTTGCAACGGCAGCGTCGATTAAAACAGTGGTTGTCGTCCGCCTCTGGTTAAATAATCAACAACTTCAAATGGTGGCGCAAGCCCGTACGAGTGAAAATACAAAAGATGTCGAGGCGTTATCATCTATGCGACCCAATGAATGCCAGGTTCTGTTGTCAAATCCATGTTAACAATTCCGGTTGTGCGGGGAATCATCGATGCAAGCTCATTTCGCATAAAGACACCTCGGAAATGCTTGACTGACTTTACCATCGCAAGTAAATCAAGATTGGTTAGCAGCGAGGCCTTTTGTGAATTGTACCGGGTAGTCGAAGACCTCTGTCTGAGAATATTCTGGGTCTCGTTCCTGGTAATCGAAGACCTTTTCTTTTTTTTTCGTTTATAGATGTTTCCACCAACCGCTTTTTTCAGCGCCATTCCGGATGTGGTTCCGACAGCCCCTGGCACAGAAGCTGCAGCCGCTGACAACGCTGGAATCGCTGCAAGAAGTGGAAATATTCAACCGGTCTTTTGCATTTGCGCTACCTCTGACTTTGATAACGCTAATGTCACCGAGGTGTTCTTTCGTTTGGCCGCATTAAGCTGATTAAGTTGTGTTTGGGTCAACCACACAGGGATAATTCCAGTTAACTTTGCAGGCAAAACTTTCAATGTAACCCCATAATCTTTTAGTATTGCGCTTTTACTTTTCGCAAGCTGGTTTTCGCTAAGGCCAACCTTAACTTCGTGGTAGGACATTATTATTTACAAAAGTAACAGGTTCAGTTGCAACCACTATGAGTTTACACAAGCGCGTCAATGACCCTCATTTGACAACCTGCGCCCTCCAACAACAGAGTCTTGTCAGAAAGGATCACAGCAAAACATCTGAACCACCGGCAGGAGTTGCACCTTCACGTGCATGAAAATACATGTCAACAACGGACTATCTGAACAACTCCAGATGTTCCAATGAAAAGCAATAAATGTACAATGTAAGGATGTCATGCTGGGAAATCTGCAAACCTGTGGTAATGTCTTGGTGCCGATCCAGGTACGACCAAAGATTGTGATATGCACGTGCGACATGATTGTCTACGAAATTAAGCCGATTTTTTTTTTGTTTTGGTGCGCTAAGACCATGTTGGGTACTTTTGTGCCATGTAAACTGTCCCTGAATATTGCTTGTTGGGTGCGCGTATGTTGTGCGCGCGAGAAACGACAGCGTTGACGTGGTTCCTTAACTCATAAACGACAAAAAAAAAAAAAGAACGGTCTTCTGTGGCCAGTGAAGGGGTTAGCAGAGGCAGCCACAATGTTAATGTCGAAAATTTAACTTGGCCAGCATTACCTCTTGTGGCCAAATTGCATCGTTGGCGTTGTTCTTACGGTTTAACACGACTGCGTAGTTGGCTCCAAAAATAACCTTGTGAACATCTCTGCAAAATCCAAATATGTGACTGAGAGGAATCGCAGACAAAAACCTTAATGAGCCTCCACGAAGTTATACTTGACGCTGGGCGAATCCAAAGTTGAAATTTTTGTTAGCGCCCATAACTACAGCTTCTACATCTGCGGCATAAGCAGCATTGGTGTGTAGTTTAGGTCGTCTATATTCATACGGTTGATTATTTGCATTATCGGATGTATCCTTGATCAACATCATAGTTCGGCGGATCTCGCGTAATCATCACCGTATCTGGCAAGTCCAAGAATAGTTGTGGCAATGGCAAAGTTGTCGAGAATTGTTTCGATTTCATTTCCATCAATGGAATATTTTGCGTTCTTGAACAACACCATTATGCCATTGTTCACAAACCCAACTCGAGCAATAACGGGATAATAGTTACCGGTGACGTCTTCTACAAGTTTTCCCTCAATTTCCAAGAAAGCCTCACACGGAAGAGAAACCCTAGACGCGTCCTGCACTTGTAATTTTATTTTTTGGTCATAGAGGCCTATAGCTGGGTACGAAGAATCAAATAAAGATATTAGCGATGGTGCATCGCAAAGGCTCCCGTTCACTACGGTTCGCTTGGCAGGCTCTTAACTCAGTAGAAGATAGGTATTCAAAGGTCATTATTCCTCTATACGATGACGCAGAAAATCCAGCTCCTAACGATTCCTTTAATATAAAGGTGCATGACAAATTTCGTTGAAAACCACCAATCCGGGGTAAAGTAATGGTACATAAACTGTTTTTATGGCAGGAGGGCAGACAATCAGAGGCCATCACGTTTGCTATTGATGTCATGAAACGCCAGAAATCAAACTCATTAGAGGTTTGATCAATATGTAGGTGCATAGTTTATTGAAATCAAATAATTATAAGGAAAGTTATGCTGCAGAAACGAAAGTTAAAAGGATGGCAATACAGGGGCCATAACTTATTTAAGTGATGTCATGAAATGTTGGAAATTATACTCTTTCAAGGCATCATCAATATAAAGGTGTAAAAGAAGTTGCAAAACGCTGCAAATCAATTTTATTCAAGATCTCAGGTCTCATCTATATACCGCAGCATACCAAATTTGGTTGAAATCGAACGAGCCTTAGTAAAGTTATGTTGATGAAACCAAAGTTACGCGATCGGGCAATCGGGGGCATAACTCCTAAAAATGACGTCGTGGAATCCATTCAAGGTGTCATCAATATTAAAGCTGCATACCAAATTCGAATAAAATCCAACAATTCCTAGTAAAGTTATGCTGCAGATATAAAAGTCAGGAGGATAGGTATTCCAGGGCCATAACTCCTCTAAATGATGACTAGAAAGACTGAAAATCGAAATATTTCGAGGTCTCATCAATATACAAGGTGCAAATCAAATGTGGTTAAAACCAAACAATGTCAGTAAAGTTATTGTGCGGAAACCAAATTCTTGACATACGGACGGATAAGGTAATTACTATATGGCTCCGCCAACTTTCTTATCAATTAACACAGAAAAACAGTAGCTTTTGAGTCTGAGGAAACATTTATTTCTCACATTCAGTTACATATAATGTTTGCATAAGATGGAACAAACGTCTTCCAAATACCAGTACCTTTCACATGGAGTTTTTGTTCTGATTAAAAGTAAAATCATTTTTGTTAAGGCGAAATGTCAGTAAATTTAACATTTCTTCATCCGGGTGATTTGAATCCGGATAATCAAGCAAACAGCCAAACTATGATCATGCTTGATATAAGTATAACAGTTATAATATATCTGCTGCAATATTTTTTAACAAGTGGTTTAATTTTACTTAACTTTTTCTGGCAAATCATTTGTATATTTGACATATGGAAATCGTTTCTTGGCCTAAAGTGTGTAAATACAAATCCATCCTTTCGGCAAAACTTTAATTCTCACATTAACAATCCGAAGCAATGGGCCTACCTAGTAGAACGTCCCTTGGTTTAGTCCACTTTGTTTTACAGGTTTATGAATTTTAGGATCAAGATAAAAATACATTGGCTTTGAATTCTTCTGAATCAAATAGTCAAATTCCCTCTTGTCCAGAAAACCGCCTTCAAATATTTTTTTTAAAGTTTACGTCTGAGTTCCAATATTCTTTCATTATAGATTGTAATGTTTGGTAACTGTTTTTCAAAATATTTTATTACCTCATCCAAAGTGTTTATATTGTCAGGCGTGGGTATACAATTTGGATCTTCAGAAAGGAAAGCTCGCTCGGCGGAAGTGTGAACGTGACGCTTGGAATTATTTATTACAGAATTTCTGAGAGTGCTTTACAAACTAGTACAAATTGCTCCTGTGCTAAGTGTAATCGGCTGTTGTCTCGTCCATCCCATGTATGCAGTCCCTGTAAGAAACGTGGAGTATTATAGCTTAAGGACGAAAGTGAAGCTTTTTGGAGAAAAAAAAAATTCGTATGCCCAAGTCCCTGCATTTTTCAAAATAAGGTTTCTGCGTGTAATTTATTAGCTGAAACAATATTTTTCCATTGAAAAACGCCTATTCTGCCAAAGCAGCTCTAAGTTCCCAAGTTCTGCAGGATAGTCTGAGCATCACGCTTTTGCATATTAATAATTCCTATGCATGCAATTACCTTTTTGACTGTTTGTAGCTTCGACTGTTTGGTCAAATATGTCTTGACGTTTCCAAAATGGCATTTATTATACCCTATACTTCATTAATCTGAAGTGCGAAGTATCATTTACCGGCCTATTCTTGTGCTTTTTGGAACAATTCTGACACTCCATGGTCCATAATTGGTCCCAAATCCTCACATATCAAATTAGGATGATTCTTTTTTCCATTTAATCTAGTTTTGTCGGTTGATTGGTTCATAACGGTACTTTCGAGTATATTATTGGCTATATCATGCCAAGGAAGTCAAAGCTATGTGCTAATCTCAAGCACACATTGAGAGGGTTGACCTGTGCTGGCACGGGGGGGGGGGGTATTGCACCCGCGACCCTTGAATTACGAGTCCGACACTCTATCAACTAGGCTACTACGGCTCCCAATCCAGTTTTGAGTCGAAGTTGACCAAACGTGTTCTCCGTTTCTATATGGATAGATAGAGAGATAGATAGATAGATAGATAGATAGATAGATAGATAGATAGATAGATAGATAGATAGATAGATAGATAGATAGATAGATAGATAGATAGATAGATAGATAGATAGATAGATAGATAGATAGGTAGACAGACAGATAGATAGATAGATAGATAGATAGATAGATAGATAGATAGATAGATAGATAGATAGATAGATAGATAGATAAATAGATAGATAGAGATATAGATGTAAAATATGTTTAACATTTGTGTTTTCAGTGAAGCATACGAATGGAGAGGCAACACCCCCTTGGATTACTTTGCTAGGTAATTTTTTTCAAACGCTATAGTCTGCATTAATATAAACACCAAATCCCAAAGTAGGCTTATTTATATGAGAAGAGTCATAACCAAATATAATGTTTTCATCTTTGTTTAGTATTACCATGAATTATAGAAGCCATATACAATTAAAACATTCATACGTGTCTTTCGGAAGGAAACAAATGCTCAAAGCACAAGATAAAATTACTTGAACTGTCGTTTACCAAGTAATGAGTCATATTTTATAGCATAATGTGGGAGATGAGGTTCTCAATTTTACTTCACTGAAGAGTTTCAAGAAGGCTATTCGAATAGATTTGATTAAACCAAATAAAGTATACTCGTTTGGAGATAAGAAACTTTTCATTCTTTTGTCATATGCGTAATTAATAAAAAATAAAAAAATAAAAATGAAATTTGACTTATTCAGGGAATGTCTATTAAATTTCCCTAAATGCTCTTATGGTTATCAGGCTGAAATGTTTCCAAGTCTTCTTTATATATCCTAATAATACAAGGGTCAGGATGACAATGTTTCGAAGTCTTCAAGAAATGGGCTCAAGGAGTTTAAACACTGACGGTTTTTAAAGATTTAATGACTTGGAAAACATGCTCATATGCAAACCTGTCCATAAATTTATTTCTGATTCAGGTCGCTTTACCGTGTATATATGTTTTTAGAGTTGTAGCGTCAATAATTAATGCCCATACTATATTATTTTGGATAAATGATTGTTTGAAAACTATCTCTTGTAAAACTATTGCTATCATGAGACTGTTTTTATCTCTTTCTTCATCTCTCTCTCTCTCTTATAATACTTTTACTGCTAATTGTAATTCAAAAATATTATATTTATATGCTGTTTCCAATACAAAATTACACTAGATCTACTTATATCTAATGTCCATGTAACAATAGGAAGTTTGCATGCATTGGTCTGTTGAAATGTATTGCCAATAACATATTATTATTATTACTATCACTATTATTTATTATTATTATTATTATTATTATTATTATTATTATTATTATTAAATACTTAATAATTATTATTAAATACTAAAGCCGTTTGTATGCATTGAAACCTAGATGAAATCTAGATGACTTCTTTCTAATATGGTTGAAAACTAACCATTTAGACTATGGTCAAGATTTTTAAAATTTGTTTTTGAAATTTTTAATCTGTACTAAATGCATACTGAAAACATATCTGAATATAGGTTATTTAAGAGCATTTTCTATGACTAAAATATTCGACTTCATTATCGTTGAAAATTTATCTTTTTCAGGATGCGTCGATACTGAATATGGATCCCCAAGCAAAATGTTTGCAGGCTATAGTCCTACAAACTGTTTCAAGGAGTGTAAAAACTTTACATATGTTGGAATGCAGGTAACCGAACACATTCTTGCTCTATCGGTATCTAACAATATCATACTTCTAATTCCTTACATATTTTTACCACGTCCAATAAAATGAATGATAAACTCGATCACCTTTAAAATCTGAGACGTAAGAGGCAAATATACTCCACTGACAATATCATTAACAGTTGTTTTAGTTCAACTGAAGTCAGTGAGGAAAATACCATAAACAGGATCAGTACAAGAAAAAGAAATTTAGCCTAATGGTAATTTATGTTATTACGCTAGCGATCACAATGCCAATGTTAGGATGCGAAGGGTGCTGATATGTATTTGGCTTGTTCAGTTTTGACTTTGAGTCTAACAGTTTTGTTATTTTAGACGTTAAAGCTTTTTCAATTTAACAATTTCTTTGTTGTTTTCTCCCCTCATTTAATGTATTTAATGTATCGACCTTTTTCATATAAAAATTTATCCCAAATAGCCACAGATTCTGAAGCAACCAAACAAATTCAAAGACATGATTGTAACTTCTGTGTGTGTCACAATAACCAAGTATTTCCTTTCCTAAAGTTTATATGTCGTGGGTAGACAATTCGTCAGTTTGCCTTAAAAAAAACAAAAACGAAATCAACAAAAACAACAACAACACCCCCACCCCAGATGTGGGTTATATTTCTGAGCGGTTAAACACACGTTCGAAGTACCAGTCATCTGAATAATTATAGGATAATCATTGTTACGGTAATATGAGGGTAATATATGACATTAGATAATATGACTTTACCTTGAGGGTAGTGTAAGGACATCTGGGGAGTCAGACAATTTTTCAGGAACTATAACTTAAAATGAAATCTTACATGTTTGAATTGCAACCAATGACCAACGGAATGAACAAACTGAGTGCCAGGTAATGAGCCAAATTATATTACATACATCCAAGTGATCAACCTGTGCACTTATACTATGAGAGACTGACCGTTATGCATAGGTTGAAGTACCTCTGGAGTATTCTAGCCCTTCGTTTCGTCTAGGAACTAGGCTGTATTTGGTTTTATTTAAACAAACCCTATTTGTTTTTATTAAGCTCTGCGAAACAATGAGCAGCGAAACCCCGAAGGGATTGAGCGCGGAAGCTTGAGCAGAGCACACTGTTATTTGTTTGTTTTATTTACTCTACATCGATCTGCGAGCTACCTTAAGTTGTAGGTGCATCTGCAGATCGTGAATCACTTGTAGTTAAATCAATCTCAACTCATATCATTACCAAACTGATTTCATACTTGCATCAGGGGTCAGCTAGAGTGAGTAGGTAAGCCTACTTAATACAAAAATATGATGTGGTGGAGACACGAACATTCAATATTATAGGTCGTGAGCTCCAGTTCTTAAGCTCTTTCCTCTCGGCCACAGAAAGAATTTGGAAAAGCCTCCTAATAAATTGACATTAAGGTACTATTTGATAATTCATATAAAACAACTTTATTTTATCAATAACACATACTTGAATATAATTTTATATAATTTAATTAAGAAAAGGTCTATACAATTTCTTGCACTAAGTACCTGTATATTTTATAAATGATTTCACTATGTTTTTGTATTCACCACAAAAAACTTCATATTTGTATATATTGTATCCAACTGTATCAATATATGTATCTTTATAGCATTTAAATGTGTTTTCCTCCTCTGGAATATATCAGTTTATAAATATTTAAGGAACAACTGCTAAAAAGCATTTTTATTATCAACTTCACCTATGTATTAATTTTTCTCCAGTATGTATTAGATATACACTTTATCACATGTGTATGGTTATCATCAAAACTCTAAACATATGCATATTTATAACAGAACTACCAACATATTTTATTCCGAAACTTAGAATTGAAAAGGTTTTCCTCTATAAATATGTAATTTCATGCATATTAAAGAAATAACTGCTTCACAACCCCCCAATCCCTCCAAAATAAAAACAACAACAACACAAACATTATTATAAACTTCACATTTAAATGGTCGCTGTATTAATATCAGTACCATAAATAGTGGTGACCGTCCGCTTAGTGAAAATATTGCCTGTTCGAGTATAATTATATATGTGCATTACTACTCAATCTATCCTAAAAAACAAATACATACCTTTAATGATCACTTTAGTCTGAAATCATGGCTCTATTGAGAATAATTGCCTATGGTTAGTTTTTCCACCGTCATCTTCAACTACTTGCATATTTAGAATAGTTTACTGGAAATGATTAAAATTGGGGAACATGCGCTGGCTTTTTATCCAATGTTTTTGGTGTATAGGTGGTGTGAGTGGCAAATGGTTTTTCATATAATTTAAAATGTCGGTTGAGTTTTTCATACACATTTTAAGAAAAATGCATCAAGATTTTCATAAAAATTGTGTTGCCTAGTGGCTGATTTTTTTCATAAATATTTAAAAAACCAGTCACTCGATTTTGTTTCTAAATTTTTGAAGGTCAATGACCGATGTTTTTCATAAAATTATGGCTACCCCTGTTCCATTTTTTGTCGTAAAAATTTAGCGACCATAATTAAAGGCTTTTTATTCTTCATAACATTGTGGCGACCACTAGCCCAGGCTTTGTTTAGAAACATTTGTCGACCACTGTCCCAAGTTATTTTCATAAAGTTGGGCGACCACTGGCCCTGGAGGTTTTCATTCATAACAATTTATCAACCACTGTCATACAATTTTGAAGACCACTGGCCAAAGGGTTTCTGATAATAATTTGCGGGACACTGGCCTTGGTTTTTCTCATAAGAAATGTTTGAAGGCCGGTGGCGTAAGTTGCCCAGATTTTTAATACATTTGGAACACTGGTGGCCTAGGTTTTTTGGTAAAATGCTGGCGATCAGTTACGTTGCTGGTCCAGGTTTCTTTATTAAAAACATTTTTGAGTCCAGTGGCCTAGGCTTTTAGTAACATTGTAAGGACCAGTGGCCTAGGGTGAAGGTCAGAGGTCAGTGGTTCGGTTAGTATATGGCACAAGATACGTATATAGATTACTACTCGTATGGGTGCGACAGCAGCTGCAATTTCATTACTACTACTCAATGACTTTTACCGATGCTTATTGGCACTACATACCTTTCTATTTGATTGTAATTTCTGGTTGCATGTGACTTTATCAGCACGATCAGAAACATTTTAAAATAATGATAATTGTAACCTGACATTTTTCCATGGCGTTTGTGACACTGATACTAGCTTTTGTCCTGTCTTATTTTCTTTGTAGGACAACAACTGTATTTGTAGCAAACTGTTCCAAAATATCACCGACGTAAAAAATGCGGCACTTAAATCTGACACCCAATGCAAAAGAGGAAATACTGGATATATGTTTCTCTATTCCAAAGGTTGGCTACCATTTAATTCCGAAAATAGTAAAATAATTGTTGTTGGTGTTGGTGATGATTATGATGACGACAAAGATAATAATAATAATAATAATAATAATAATAATAATAATAATAATAATAATAATAATAATAATAATAATACTAATAGTAATAATAATAATATTAACAGACTTGTATAGTTCATATATATATATATACATATATATATATATATATATATATATATATATATATATATATGTGCAGACTGAGAGAGAGAGGTTTTGGCTGTGAAAGTATTTTGATTTGTTTAATCTTACGCGGATATGTTTTATTAGAAAAAGTGGAAAATGTAGCATTTGACAAAGTATTCCGCTTCTTTATTGATTAAAACGTATTTTACTTCAAGCTGCCTTGGGAAACGTTTTATACCTAGGTCAATTGCATAACTTGCCGTGCAATACGAAAAAAATGGGTATATTTACATACCATAAAACCAATGAAAAAATGTGAGTGAAACCAATTCCTTTACGTATATATTCGTGCAACTAGCAATTTTAGTACCCAAACTTGATATATTTTCTTACAACTAGTGACTACGCTGCCAAACACGATCAACCAAGATGCAGACTATGGGTATGTGTATGTAAATATATCGTCTTCATCTTCGTACGAATTTCATGCATCAAAAGGGTCACAGGAGCAACACGGTTTTATATGCTATGGTAAAAATTATCTGTTTTTATTTGAATCTAATAGTGAAGATCTTTTGCATGCATAAAGCAAACCCCACTCTGCCTTCACGTGGTGCATAGCTGCAATCATTTTCAACAAGTGCTGATGCATTTATTTATTCAAATGCAAACGTGATTACTATTAAACTATTAAATTATTTGATTAAATATGTTGAATCATATATCCGTAACAAATATATATTATGTTAGTGCAAGCTCTGATAGCATTGCTTATATTATTATTTCTACATGCAATAATCAGACGAATCTCCAAAGGGTCTGCCATCAAAGTTCGCCAAGACAATGCCCTACCTATGCTCGTTAATATAGTTATAATCCTTAGAAAAAATGAAAAGTATAGAAGCAGTTATGGGTTAATACTATGTGTGTGTGTGTGGATTGAACATTACGTTTGGGCCACTTGGAGGGGGATGAGTCACTATAGGGGGAAAGGGAACTTGACATTTTGGATGGGTCGGTATAGGTACATACCTGTGTCATATGGGGACAAGAGGAATTTAACAGTGTGGGTCGGTATGGGATCTTTGGGAAACTTACATCAAATACAACAAACATCCTTACTAGCCTGATGAAATTAGCCCAATAGGGCGTCAATTGATTTGAGATTAAAAGTCACGTGACCATGTTCAATTCAAGATGAAGACAAATTGACCTAGACTAAAAGTAATACTAAAATTCTAAAACGGACACGGAATTTAGCCGAGGCTAATAAACTCGGAATAATTTATTAACATGGCCGAAACAAACCGGAATTTAGCAGAGACTACAAAAACATCTACAAATTTATACAATAAAATAGTAAAGAAAAACAAACAAAATTTATTTAAAAGAATTGTCAATAAAAATTAAATTACTTTTTAATAAAATACTAATTTGAATAAACAGTAGACCATTTTTATTATTCACATTGTACAGCGCACATGGCTGAGTTGAAAGCAAAGATTTTGTGTAGGGGTGGATCTGCAGAGGATTCCCTAGGAGTAACAGTACTACAACCACTGTTATTGCTACTATTACTACCTCGATGACATACTTTGTTCCAGCGAATGTATCACACTTGGATTTGACTCATTGTAGTTTTTTGCTATCACAGTAATTTCTGACGGAACCTGCTACATCGCCATCGAATACTTCCATTTTAAAAAGAAGCAACAAGAAGAGCAAGAGAAAGGTATTTTTGTACAACAATAACAAGATAAAAAGAGAAACCAACACATGAAAACAACGACCATGAGAGGTGTAGAGTGAAGCTAGTGAAATAAGAACTTCAGAAACTGTGAATCTTTTACATGAAATTCTATTTGAACTGAAACGGATGAGAGCGGTGTATGAAGTCTCTTTGATCAAACCCATTGGCGTTCTGGACATTCTGAGGATCAGTGTCTTTGCTCGTGACACACTTACATTCATATTTACTTTTTGACTTGGAACCACGTTTCTTTTTTCTTAGGGAAAATTGTTCCTTTCCAATGATGTTGCTTGCATTCTGGGGCCCAATGTCTTTTCCCTTGACAGACATAATAGGTATGTTCACTTTTATCTCTGGAGCAGTGTTGAGACTCCTTATAGGTCTTGTTGGACCTCGTGCAATGGTGAATTACTTTCTGTAAATATCTCACTAGAAGTTTGATTTTAGTTGCTCTTCCATCATATCAGGTTGAGAGTCTAAGTGAAACTGTACGATACCACCATCTTACGTACTTACGTAAGGATTATATATATATATATATATATATATAAATTAATCAAGAGAGAGAGAGAGAGAGAGAGAGAGAGAGAGAGTACCATAGTCAAATCAAAGTTGATTAGTACACAATTAGTCCAGCATCATGAAACGCTCACATTACTCCAAAGAGAAGCCAGAAACAAATAGATGGAGAGTAGTCGAGATCCCATCTGAACAAACAGGAATTTTGAAAGAGACCGCTTGTGGACCCAATGAAATGCAGAAAATCCAAGAAGTGTTAGGCCGTTGCTGTACTTTGAAAGTTTATCCCCAAGTGATTTGTGGATATCTCCTATTTTGAGTACCTGATTTTTCCAGACGGAAAATATATTCACGTTTATCATCACAAAAATTATTTTGACGCTATTACAAATATAAAGAATTTCTCGGACACCGATACTATTGTGATAAATGAGGCAAAGGATTTAAGAATTGGGAGCAACATGTTCATTGTAGAGAGAGGTGTCGCGGATGTTCAGCGTTGAGTCCTTGTGCTCGTGGAGAAAAGGTAATGATTTAGCGATCCACCTGCAGACGAAAAGTTTTGAGTCAAGCGTGTTACGAACAACAGCAAATGAAACAGTTATAACAAATGAAAAGCGATTGTGAATTACTGGAAACGTGTTAGCAATGTTGACACAATCTTCATACATGTTAAAAAAACTCACATATTTGTCTTGGACAAAACCGAGGTTTTATTTCTCATCAGTTCGTCGATTTGGATCATATGTGTCACATTCAGCGATATGTCAAAAATGTTAAGGATGTCAAGTTGATCATCTCAGTCAAATACAACAATACTAGTGTTTGGTGATGGGTCAAGGAGAAAAGTTAAAATATTACAAAGCTTGGACTCTCTTCCCAAAAAAAAAGAAACATTGAAAGAGTGGTATAAATTCTTGCTACAGCATTCTGTCTGAGTGATATGGAAAACAAAAGCATCGAAGCCTTTTTGGAACAAGCTAAGAAACGATCCTCCTTCTCATAGACAAACCAAAAAAGGTTAAAGAAAAAGTAAAGTGTGAAATAACTGCCCATCATTGCACGTGAAGAATATGAGTGAAACTAGAAAGAAATGAGTACTCGGAAACTGCATTACCTCCCGACACACAGTTTGTACACAGTCCATGCACTCCAGTGGTCTGTGCTAAGGATGCATTTCCTCATAAAAGACCGAAGATGTTCGGGCCTATGTCATCAGCACCTACGACAGTCATCGACCAGAAATCCATTGGGCCGCTGTCTACTTTTCCAACGAGAACATGTTGGAATATTTTGATTCCTATGGATTACTCTAATCGAAGATGATATCAGAGACTTATGAGAGAAATGGTGTTTCGATCCAATTCTATAATGTGACATTACACGGATCAGGTTTGATGGTGTGTGAACAATAGTGTGTGTATTTCCTTCATTAGTGAAACCTTGGATTTTATTTAGAAACATTTAATAACTCATTTTGGTCCCCGTTTGCATATAAATTATGAAATATTAGTATTTGTTGGTTTTATGATCGTTCTGGTTATCTCTTTTCTTTAGCTCAGGAAGGTAGTTTAAATCGATGCCAAGACGAAACCATCATAGATCACTGGAAATCAGCTCTCATGTATCAACGATGTCAACCTTTTAGATACATTTATGTTTTTAAAAATGTTAATTATTTGTGTTTTGTATTGATTTTTAAAAATAAGATATTGCACATAAAGCGAAGAGACTGCCCTAATCCTCCATCTTCATTCCTTTGTTATTGGAACATAGAGAGGGGCTTTTTTCAAAACAAATGTTGATTTTGAAAGAAATGATTTGTTTGTTTGTTATTTTTGGATCATATCTTGGATGATCTTGTATTCTCTCTCTCGATCTTTCTTTTTACTTTCTAACGGGAATGGTTTCTTTCACGTCCGCGTGTCTCGTCAATGATGTTTTCTTTCAAGTCCGGGCTTGTGGCATATAAACTAATGCGTTCGCCCGCCTTGCCATTTATCTTTGATTTTTGAAGAAAAATCATGAACCAGAGTATCCATAGATAATTGACCCTAGTCTTGGGTCATTGAGAGCATGTCAATAACCTCCTATACCGGGAAGAAGAGATGCAACTGTATAGCAACAGACGGGATATCAAAAGAGAAATCATGAATTTGAGGACGAATAAAGACCTTATAAAGGATCTATAAAAACAATAAATGGAACTAGTGAAGTGGCCATAGGAAGAAAATAAGTGGTTGATACTGGAGCAGCAACAGATAGAGCAACATTAACTCCGTCAAGAGCAGTGGGAGCTGTTTTAGGAATGGCTGCTGCACCAGCAGCAACAACAACCACCACCACGAGAAGAACTCTTGATCCCAAAGGTACAGGACTTGAAGAGTGAGGCCTACGAGCCTCACTTTAACCTCTGCGTCTCCATTAACCCTTTGGGTAGAAATCAATGGAGTAAGAGATGGACGTGCGGAACCCGGCCTGGGAGATGAGGTCAATAAAGAAACAATCCATTTTAGGGCTAACCAACGGCCCTTTTCGGGGCCACCAAGGTTTATAGAAGTATATATCCTACTCTATATTGCCATGTTTTTGTTTCCATGTATGTATAAGCTTGTCTACATATGTCTTTCCAAAACAAAACAAAATTCTTGAAGCACAATCCTTTTATATGTTTTTTGGGCTAATATTGTCTTTTAAACCTTTTTTAAAAACAAAATCTTGAATTATTTTGTTTAGAAATTACTTACTTTGATTTTGTTTAAATGTTGTAAAATTAGTTTTACTGTTTCTTGTATTTTTTTCAAATTTTCTTTGAAATGTTTATTTTTTGAAATTGTATAATATTGTTCAATTTTTGATAGATATTTTGAATGTTTGTTAAATTTGAACAATCTTTTATAGTTTTTAAAATATATATTTTTTTAAAATTATGTTTGTTTAACGTTTAAATTAAATTTTTTGTTAAATTTTTAATTTTGCAAAATATTTGTTACTCTCCGCTATGATCTGTTTCAGCTTCGGAATTTTAGTATTAGTTTAAGGTTTGGCCATTTTATTAAAATATTCCGGACGTTTTCAGCCGGCTAAATTCTGTGTCTGTTTCAGAATGTAAAATTCCGATTGGCCCCCATAGTGACCCATTTCATCCCAACCATAATGTTCAAATCACATTTCTCCCCATAGTGGCTCAAACATAAATTCCCAATATCTCCCATGGTGTCCCCCTATAACTACTTTAATGTGATGATTATGAAGTCTAAGAACAAAATTCGTTTACAATCATTTAAGGCGCATCGATACTAATTGTTTTCACAAAAATTGCATCCACCCATCCATCCATCCAACGTTCAGTTAAATCAAGAATCCATCGAAGCATACATGCCTTAAACCATTTCAAATTGTTATAATGATAGATTTCTGTTAAATATAGCAAGCATAATTATGATGTTATAATTGAAAACAAACACAAATAGAATAGTAAAAAGGTGTAGTCTTTCATGTTTGCAACGGTCATATACTATTTCGCAAACCGGAATAAAACTTGAAATCAAAATTAAGTGTCATGTACATTCAACCAATTCATGTTAGATGGTTATTTGGATGGACCACTAAATACTCATATTACCAGACACATCAAAATCATTTCGAAACGATATTTTTTACATGCTGGTAGTCTGAGGCCAAGCAAAGAAGACTTGAACACTTAATTCGTTTTCACAAATTACAAGTTAATGGGAAACCGCGATGACTATGCTTTTTTAGTTTAGTTTAAAGATGTGTAATTTATAATATGATATTCGTAATAAAATTGATCGTAGTTTCTGTTGCTTATGACCAAGCAAACTCCAATGAAAAGTTGAAAAATGTAATCATGTTTGGTTGTTATCCAATTACTTTCACGATTTCATTATAGCACATCCAATATATTAGGTACCGATACTATTGAATCTCAGCCTTTTTAGAACTTTTTACATCTGTATTCATATTTTTTCCAGAATTCTACTCAAAAGCCTGTAGATATCGTACCAGTAATATTGATCGCATGAATTCGACACTTGCCTGGAAAGAATGCAACCTTGTGTCATACTTTGATTTCGACTCATGTCTAAACAGATTCGTTCTTGAAAGAGGGGTGTTTTGGATAGGGATGTATAGGGATCCTCCAGGTAAGAGCCTTTGTCCTCCCTTAGTCCTGAGATATTCAAATTTTGGCGAGCGGAATCAAAGGGAAAGATTATAAGTGTAACAAGGAAAAATGTTTTATGGTGGAACTGATTCTAACATGATCTTGTTTGTACAATACAAACATTATCTTTTTTGTGCAATACAAATAAACATTACATTTTTGTACCTGAAACCCAAATTTATTTCGTTATTTACCTCACTACTGGTAAAATGAGTTGGAAGACTACGTCCCTTGACCCTCAGATCTTTGATAAACGACGTAAATAAAAATATAAAATATAAACAAAGATAAATAAAGTAAATAGAGGAACGGCAGAGATGTCTAACAGACCGCGAGAGACAGCCCATCACATCTTAAAGGAAAATAATTGTACCTTAGCTGTTTCGCCCTGAAAGGAATCATCGGGATGTCTAGCAGATATCGGCGGCTCCGAATATTCTGCCGGTCAGGACGAAATGGAAAAGTGTAGCAAAATTGATGCTGATCACCGGCACAGCGTTTCCACGTGTGTGTTTTAATCAGAGTCCGATTATATTTATTACCTCCTATAAACCTGTTTTTCCTTCTCTAGTTCCTCATTTGCTGGCTGCCTCCACTTGTCAAAATTTCGCATAGTGATATGTCATTCGAGTCTCTGACTTTCTCTTATTGTCGATGATATCTAATATTCTGTATTTAATTCTGCAAACCTCAAGACACAAGCTTCTGGTTGTGCTTATTGTTTTCTTTCATAGTCTATCCACTATGGCTTTGGAACTTGGCTACATTTCATCAAATATTCATTTTGTTTCCATGGCTGTCCTCAAATACATAACATTTCACTGTAAAAATATTTTCAATGCGAGAAGAATTTGTCCGTGCGAACAAATTTTATCCAGATGTTAAACTCCGACAAGTTTCCTCTTGGTACACCATAGGCGTTTACATGTCACTGCAGTTCAAACAGATTACTCGCTTGCGCTTGTTCACCAACTACCACACTTCAAATCACACATCTCCACTATCGCAAAGAAAGAACCGCGAAATTAGCAATTCAGATGTTTATTGACACCCGACTAACGTAAATGCAATATTGCATGGCAGGGACCTGAGAAACATGCACTTAAGATCCAATAGTGTTTACAAATCAAGGCGGCAATTCAACATTTACCATCGGCAAATATTATTTCGTACTTAAGAGCAAAAAGGCGTGAAGTTATCTGGTTATAAACAACAATTACTTGGGCGTGACAACTGCACATTAGAAATTCAAATTATTTATTATATGGTTTGCATCCACAATAATGATCGCTGTTAATGAGCGATCGAGCCTAAAAAACTTCCCAGATTGCTTGTGCAGGCCACACTTGGGATTATGCCTGCGAACTAAGGTGTCGACATATGACATTTTAGCATAGTCTTGTAATTGTGGCGAGAAATGACTTTCGGTTTTGCAGCTGCAGCTTTCCTCCTGACAGTAAGTTCTTACTGATGGATATCCAAGAATACCGTGATGGACAGACCGTTGTAAATGCAGTTGCGTTGTCCATGAGTGACACGTATCTTTACCTCATTAATTATTCAACATTGCAGCCGCTTTAAAATGGGTTAGGATATTGGACGGTCTTGGCAACGTCAAACTAGAGACAGGAATGCGAGGGTAATTTCGCGACGGAACGCAGTCGACAACATTGTCAATCGTGGAAAACTGGTCCAGGTTGATTAAGAGGACATATGGCACGGCAAAATGAACAGGCCTGACTCCGTCATAACTGCAGGGACTGAGCCAGCCCTTATCATCCAGTCGCAAGAAGGAACGAAGGCTAGAGGTAAGTTGCACCTCATAATTGACCGGGGCGCCCGACGAGTTGATGACAACGCCTGGGTGACGTTTATCCTGGACAAGTCGAAGGGCTTTACACCGGCCGGTGTTGAGAGTAATAACGACTATATCCGGACGTACGTGTGGGTCATCCTGGACGTGCAGGCGTAGACTAAGTCTAGTATCACACATGCCCAGCTACCACTCAGGCTTGAGCGACAGGCTGCAGTTTTAGATCACCTTCAGCGAATTTTCCTCCGTAATCACGGCGCAGGAGACACTAACGCCAGCTTCACCATCGATAAGAATTCAGTCGAATACGACATGGTTACGCACTCTGAGCTCGCATGCATGAATCGAGGTCAATACAAGGGGCGGCTGGCCATCAGGTACTACAGAGTGCTCCGCCATAGATAGGTCAGACTTAACAAGAGCCAAACCTTGAAAAACATCACTTTCAACGTGCAAACGAAGACCATGAATTGTATCATAATGCTGTTTGAAGAACCAGTTGCCGCATTTGTGTGTCATCCTCTGCCCAACTATACGCTGGAACAAGACATACCATACACGGCGATAGATTTGAATAGACTCCGACGAGAGGCTTCACGACTAGTTATGATTCTTTAACGAATTCTTCGCAACTGTGACACTGACCATATATACTATCGATGTCTGCCCAGGTACAAAGGTCTGGACAAGAAGGACACACACGCTGTCACAGCTCGCCTTATATGGTAGTCACGCAGAACAAAGTGTCCGGGTGCGCACACCGAAGTAGAATTTAGTGCTGAAGGACCTTTGAGTCGGTTTCGTCTACTGCAAGGACCGTGACAGCTTTGAAGATTGTCTGCGCGAAAACAACACACTCACACCCAGGACGGAAAGCTTTCCAGCAGCTGCTGTCTGAGTCTAAAGCACGCCACGCTTCAGCTAAAGACTGATCAGTCAACTAGATATAAGTTTATTAAGCTCAGGTCAGCATGCGGAAAGCACTAAGCACAATCCTGCTTATCATTATTTCGGGCATCCTGTTCACTTTAGTCATTGGAGTGCTATGATATATTTGATTCAGGGGTCGAGTATATATGATCTATCGCTTTAATGGACTGCGATGAAATACTAGACCAGCAACCTTCTGAGCCCCACATGACCGCTTAGGAGAAGCAAGTTGCGACAAACGCGAAGACTGACAAGGGTCGGCGATCAGCGTGCATGAAGAGTGGGTTCAAAAGATTGAACTTGTGGCTGGTGGCAGTGCTAAAAAACACTCTGGGCGACACGTCACCCACTCTTAGTTGGATAAAATGAGCGGTGGCTAAATTGAAAAGCTTTATGGCCGGTGCGAGGCCCATCTTCATGCTATAATGACCAAGACACTGAGGAGTGGTGCACTGCGCATGTACGCATGCACCGCTTCGCTACGGTGCCATCCCCATAGAGAACCAGTCTAAAGAAGTAAATGATCTCTATGATGATTCCTTTCGTCGATACGCGCTTACCACATCTTGCTGCGAGAGATTTCGTCGCCATGACATTTTTTAATGCCACTTATAGCCGCCCTAACAACACTCAAGTACTTCAAATTTGGACCCCACAAATTAATAACTGGTCTGAAGAACATATACACAAATCATGCGGCAAGCCAAACTGCTTCGGCTACCTCTGTGGAGACGGCTGCTTTAGCCTGACGTACATTCCGACATGCACAGCTGGATGCTGATGAGGTAAAGAGGATAAAAACAATGACGAGGAGCATTAGAGACATAAGAAAGGTTGAGACGGTGCAAAAGGAAGGTGTTGAGAGGCCCCGAAGCCAAAGCAGGAGGAAGCTCATTTCCCAGCTGCGCAATGCTAAGGATGGCGTTCAGACAGTCTGAACGACAGTAGCGACGAGCACGGCTGCTGCTGAGGTTTCATGCCGACATGACTAAGTGACGACAGTCACAAGGATGAGAGGCACAGAGGAAACTGGCTTCGATACGCTGTTATTGGGGCTGTAGTTTTGGGAGTGGTTGCCGTTCTAGCAAAGGGCAATGCATCAGGACCAGAACAATTCCCAAAGTCTACCGTCCATGCAATAACAATAGTTCAAGCACGTAATACTCGAACCAGAGGACCTGAATAATTTGATATGCAGTGGTAAACCTCGTTGTAACAAGTTTCAACAAGCTAGTAGTACGATGTCTGCCGGTAGCAATCAACTTGTCAATATAATCGTCAACGGTATTGCGGGTCAAACTATCTATTTTAATCAATTGCAATGAAAAGGCGCTGAATAGCTCCAGGCCACCAAGGCTAAGTGGACGCGCAATGAAAAATGGCAGATGGACTATGATAGCGATTATCTCTGCCGGCAAGAGCAGAACGTGCGTGCGCTCAAGGACTGTGATGAAGCAATTAGGGAGTACTACATGATCAGTGGTACAAACCGCCATCCGCTAGGGACAAAATCAACATTATCTGACTTGTACGTACCCTATTAAGACATAGATGACAGAGATATTACTTTTGTCCTCTTGGGACTAGGTCAGACTTGTTTTGTCTCCTTTAAGCTTGAGGGGTAAAGCATTGGTAAGCCGTTGCAGACTATGCCATATGGCATACTAAACGTTTTGGTGGTCTATTTTTCTCTGACATAATTGAAAAAGTACTGGTAAATCAGCTTTATTTAACCTTCACGGAAGTGGAACACTGCGCCCGAAAGGAAATGATTTTTGCTCGGCTCGCTCAAACAATAATTGACACAGACTGGAAAAGCATTGATTTTTGCAGGCGTGATCTGGAATCTGCAGGACGCTTTGCTACCATAATGCTAGAGAGACCGACCAATATGTGGAAAACAACAGCACAGTTACAACAACACGCCCGTCGGACATGTTGAAGGCTCCTCCGATTGTTGGAATATATGTGCAATGCACATTAAGTTGCAACAAATCTACTATAGACGAAAAAGCTATTGGTGCGGAATTAGAGCTTTCAAAAATGTTCAAACACGGCCAAGATGTCCCGAACCGTTCCCAGGGCATGACATAAACAACAGACAATCTGGTCGATTAACATTCCAGCCCCATGACATGTTCTAATGCCGCGAATTGACTTGAACTAGCCAAATGAGGTACGCGATCAGGTTGACCGCAAGACATATAGGTGCGCGGTGACCCGTTGTTGACACTGCCAGTTGCTATAAAGACTTCGAGTCACTTGCCACAAAGGAGGGCTCATTGGTCGCCGATACCGTGATGTGCATCTACAGGCTTGACCTAAGCTCTTTCGGCAAAGACCAGAGAACCCATGCTATTTTACTTGCGCTTGGGTCCGTACATGGCCCAATCGTGCGTTTGTGCGCAAAGAGAGGCAGTTTGTGCCTTTAGACAAGACATACAGCTACCTCCAGAGGACGTCCTCAATCAGCATACACGTCGTCGAGGTCAAAGGTATATTTGTCCTTTGAGTTGGCAGTGGGGACGACTGGCTGCACGCCACAGTTTTGGTTGCACTCAAGACAGGTCAAACGCACTTTGCACTTCAATGGCTGTTGTCAATCTTATCAACACTAAACTGCTGTTTGTTTTTGGGAGACGATGCGCATACCATCTCAGTATTGCACACGACACATAGGTTTTCCTGGTTTTCTTTCAGCCTGAGAATGTAATTTACATTCATGCGATTACGGAGATTACTACATTGTCCTGTATTGATTCGCATCGTGATTTCTTCCGATGACACGGCGTAGCTCCTGCTCGGTTTGCACGGGTGTTGATTTGGCGCCCTCTACCGGTGATGGCGCCACTCTTGCCAGCTGAGCCATGTACTCAACTCGGGACACTGCAAGATAGGGGAGATTGCTCCTTTGTATATAATCGTCCACAATCCAGACCTTTTGTTTTGCAACCGTGATTCCCTAGGTGCTGTACACCGTCAATGCATAGCCTTAACGCCAGTCATCAGTTTGAATGGCCTGATGGACGCCTCGATCCTAACCTCTACAACGTGGTTAAAGAGCAGTTCCTGTTGGTATTGGGTGCCTGGACTGAGTACCATGTAGATCTGCCTCCGATAATTCTAGGGGTGGTACAGCAGGGGGTCTTGACGATCTGCAAAATCCTGCATGTGATGTTCGAAGAGGAAATTTTTCCGGTCTCGAATTTCTGTTCGCAATACCACAGTAAGTTTTTTCGGGTCCCATTGATCCAATAAATGGTCTTGTCCATGAGCTAAACTGACGCTAAAATGTGTCACACTGAAGCTGCACCTGACAGCCTCTATGCTCTAGGTAGTCGAGTCTCCAGCTTGGGTCACGGGAGAGTGCAGATCTCGTTCTAGATTACCACCCGAGGGATTATTTTCCGACGCATTCACTCCGGAATCCACTCGTTTGGACCGCTCGAACAAAAGAAGCTATGCTATACCTTCGTGCGATGCTCCTTGGCTTACCGATGGATTTGTGTGAAGACGACGGATTACTGTTGCGAATTAGTTTAATTGCATGGGTGGTCTTTCCCGATCCGCCACCACCTGTGATGTAGGTTATTTTGTGTATTGCCAGCGGATTGAACTCTGATGGTGCGGTTGCGTCTTGGACGTCTTTGGTTGCCCCCACCCCACCTTGACCTTCATAATTCCAGATTGGGCATATAGGCCCAATGCTCCTGTAGGGCATGGAGCTCTTCGCTCTTGTCACACCACTGGGCTGGGACCACTACGAAGAGGGACACTTTTCTTGTTGCATGTGGAACAAACGGCAAAGGCGGCACCATCTCTGTTGGTAGGTGTCATATTCTGTAAAGGCCTTTACACCGGCGATCTTGTGCAGGGCTATTTCCTGTACGTAGATGGAGTCTGTTGCAACTCGTACATTTTCTTTACCATCGAAACGCCGGAGTATGGCAAGAAGGTTTATGTGGGCACAACATGCCGGCGCGCAGTTGTGGATGTTCCGGTTGCCTGTCGTCTTAGTAGGTCAAGACGTGCCCAAGTGGTCATCTATCCTGCTCTATGACAAGTGTTCCGCTTTGACGGCAGTAACGCACTAGGAAGTCGAGCTAGCGAGGGTCAGTCATCAGGCGCCGCGTCAGGCACTTTCCTTCGGCTTATGAGCAAACTAGCTTATAATTGAGCACTTCTGGTCTCAGTTGTCAGATAGCCAGACTTCCTTTAGTCTTTCATAAAGTAATGATACCATAGATAACCTCAGGACTGGTCAGCAGTCCGGTCTCTACTATATCCTTCAACAACACAGTCTGGGTCAAGCCTTGCTCCTGAAAGTGCTTGCCAATCCAAATATAGGTTACTCAGTGGCAGGTATTGGCAAATGCCCAGATAGCGACTTGTGTAATTCCTGTTAGGTATTCCTCAGGCAGAGAGTCATTAATAGACAGGCGGTCCATCTGGTATCTTGGATGGGTGATTCGAAATAGGGTGCACATTTGCCCAGGCCCTGGAAGGAGGTGGGATAGCAGGCTTTTATGTCGATCCTGACAATATCGATGACGTGGTAGACTTCTCTTGTTCCACATACCACCGTAGCCGTGCTCAATGCTGGCTTTTTGAACGTCGTCGAGCATGGTGGTCGGGATAGGCTTTCAACTGTTGCGTTTCTTTGGCTGCCACTGAAGACGGACATTTTTTGCTAAAGACAATTTACGCGAGGGCTTTCGGATCGTCGGAGAGGATAAGTGCAGTCGTCATGGAGCACCCACTATTAAACGGCCAGTTACACGTCTCGGCCTCCGAGCAACCAGACAGATATGGGCTGATCCATCTCCCTGCATATGTTACCTTGACAACCCAAATAATTGCCCTTATTATATATGTCTTCACCCGCAAGGTCTTTCAAAATAATTAGCCGCTTAAGAATCATTTCCAGCTCGGCAACGATGTCTACTCTTGCGCCTCTCGCGTGAGACTTCTCTTCCCACTTTGTAATCGCTTTTCGGCGAGTCTCGGTCAGGCCCGGTACCTATAGGGCGCCGCCAAAGTGCTCGTCCACACACTGTACCACACAACTGAGGTTGTCAAACCTTAATGGATAAATTTGGTCGGGCGGGCGTGTTGGATAGCGTAGAGACCATACACCACAGCTGTAACAGGGTAACAGGGTAAGCATTCTCACAAAAGGGCCGATCGATGACATTGGGAACGCCAGGGACAGATGTTGCGAACTCTTTAAAACAAGAGCACCTTGACATTTTTCTTTTCTCACAGGACCAAACTTGTCTTTTAATACCCACTCACCTTAATCGCGCTTACACAAAAATAACTAGCAGTACTCCTCTCTGACTGGAATAGAGCCGAGGATATCCGCGGCAAACGGGTAGGTCCTTTTCGCCTTGAAGACAAGGCGGCCCCCTCCAACGCGATGCCAGGGAGAATATAAATGTTACCAATATCAAGAAAGTCCTCGTTTTCCCCCGTCACGTCGATAAGACGACTGAGGGACCTTCATTCTCAAACGCTTTCACAGATTCGCAGAAAGGCGGAGCCAAATACGATCCTCGTGGTATCCGGGCTAGTCAACAAGAGGTGGCATCTGACGGTCAAGGTCAAAATCGCCGCTGTCGATGGACTCTCTGTGGCACAGGCGCTCAAGTTCGTTGGCAATCACACTCTGCACATTTTGGTCACATTCAAGGCACGCAACTGTGACTCTGACCGCTATAAGGTGGTCTCTGTCCGCATCATATGTGCCTGCCTTTTCATGTGACATGGCATCTTGGTCGCGCTCACCCACGTCTTAGGGCTCTTCAATGCCCCCTCGGGCCGCTAAAAAGCGACTAAACCGGTCTTGAGGTTCAGCAAGAGCTACACGGCTCCTAGGGTAAGCGGGTCACTGACACGTAAGTGATTTCAACTGTTCGCGCACTATATGTGCTCTTCATGCATGTGACATTTTGCCATAATCTAGAATTGAACAAATCTCTAAATGGGTGCGCGGACTTTTCTCAACTAAGCCATGACCAGATCAAACTGTTTCCGTGCCCGCCTTTCCACAGTCAAAAGGCGTTTCCGCAGAAAATCTTCGGCACGGCACAAACAAAGCTACCGAGCATGGCTTTCTACCCCAAAATCTCTGCACTGCAGCGGCTGTTTTACGACCTTTCTTAACTTGTAGGCGTGGCACACGCAATACTTGCCACCTGACGCAACGCTCGGTGGACCCATGTTCAAGTCAACTACACACTTGTACTTGTTAACAAAACAATGTATCTTTCTGCGGAAGGTTTTTCTTAACAGAGCACAATATTTCTTACACCAGTAGAGCCCGGTCCTGTCAGGAGTGTGGGCCGTCTCTGGGGATCTCCATGTTATTTAGTACAGTTGGCGTTGCTAGGCCTTCGGCTGGAGTGTTGAGATCGATCGTTCGTGATGGGGGTGGTGGGTGTGAGAGAGATAGGCAAGGCAATGCGTAAGTGGGCGTGTCTTTTCTCGCTCCACCCCACCCCACCATTCCATTTGTTGATCTGAAGGTAAAGTTGTATATTTGATGCAAATACAGAAAAAATCGGGTTCCAAGACAAGACAAAGATTTGTACTATCATGCACAAGGCATGCTAAAATTACTATTAGTTAAGGAATTGCTACATTCAGAAATATAACAGATGGTATTTAGAGAAAAAAAATGGTTGAATTTTCGCGACTTTGTACAAATTTTCTTTCTTTCTTCTTTTTTTTACTTCACCGCGCCATATAAAGCCAAATTAAAGGAACAACATAATTTAATTGTCTTAAGTCAGAAAAATGTTATCCTTCTCGAATGGAAAAACTGTTTAATATTCATATGTTATTTTTTGCAAACGACAGCTATCAAGTTTTCATGCTGAAAATAAGCATTATATCCAGGTCAACAAAAGTATTGCCTGTCTCTTGTTATATTTTAATAAGTTTCCTTGGTAATTTACTTCAGATTTTAGGTGTATCCAGATATAAATGGTATTAGTGAATTCCTTTCTGTATACATTTCGCACTTTATGTTTAATAGTGTGGACGAAATTTGTTATCATTTTAAAATAATGTTTTCAAATTTCTAAGAATAATGTGTTACGGAATTATGTATCATCTTGTTAAATTATAATATAGTTTTATTTTGTTTGTGACCCTAGAATTATAATTCTTTAATTCGGTAGTCAACACTATGGTAAAGTACATGGGAACCTGACCCAGTGCTTCTGTCCTGGGAAAAATCAATAATATTGTCGGTTGAAGCATGAGTTACCTGTCATGTGACTGGCGCGTGAAGAAATGTACTATTGTTCTGACCTGGATCTTCAGATTCAAAGATCTGATTCATTTTGTTGATCAGAAGTTAGATAAGAAATCGTAATACTGAGATGTTTATTTGAGACGGAATACAATTGGGTTTTATTTGATTTACGCATCACATAGACTATAAATAAGAGTTAATCCCTGTGCGTTCTTCATTCTTTAGCAGTTAGGACAGAATCATAAGGCTATTGAGGAAGATTATTATTGTTTGTGAAAATCAGCTGGTGGAAATTCTATACTATACATAGTACATTTTGGATTTAAGTACTATTCTTCAAGGAACTTTACAATATTCTACATTCACAGGAGCTTACCTGGGATTAATAACATTTGGATTTAAAACTGTGTTTCTTGTGGCATATCAGCACTTTAGTGACTTTATTCGGAACAATCTTTCATTCGGAACATTCATTAACTTGGAACATTCATTCATTCGGAATACTTTGGATTAACTTCCGGATTATCAAAATTCAATGGGACATTTATGATTATTTAGGAAGTTCTAAACTGTTAGTTATTTTTAATTCTTTCACTTTGTTTGTTTTAAATATTTAATATTTTCGGGAATTTAATTTATATTTTAAAAATTGTGAAAGCTTGTTTGAGTCGTTCTTTCTTTTGTTACATTTTCTAACCCCTAGACGTAACAGATGTAACCTAGAAAGAAACGGGTGCTTACAACTGATGTACCGATTCACAGTTATGCTTATGATCAAAGATTTTCTTTATTTAAAGAAATATATCGGAGGCATGAGACAGTGTTGAAGAAATATGCATTTTTATGCATTTTCTCAACCTAATAGAATAAATAAATATAAAATATATTTTATAAAACCTGCTTAACTTGCTTAAGTTTCACTATTATACGAACTTTTTTTTCTTTAAGATATCAGCTTGACATCACAAACGTTGTTAACCAAAACATCGCCAGCTGCATCCTCATCAAGTCCAATGACAGTATCTCAATTCTTAACAAACACAAACACACCGTCTACTGAATCGATGTCTATGCCTATGTTACCATCATTTACATCCATTACAATGGATTCTGCACCGCCCACTAGCTCGCCCTTGCATGCAGAAAACATGACTTCTAAAGGTTTGTATATTTTGATGTCTACTAATTTTGAACTGCGACTAATAGATATGTGAACTACCTAATATAAGCAAAAAGGATCGAATATTTCATAAGGCAGCTGGTTTTTACTATATTTTTGGTTTAATGCTATCCTCTGTAAGAATCAGTGTCACTTGTATAAAATCTACACAGAAAGACTTGTTGGGAGAAAAATATTTCCACGTTCGATCATATTCTTTAGCGAAAAACGTGCACACATAGAGAGAGAGAGAGAGAGAGAGAGAGAGAGAGAGAGAGAGAGAGAGAGAGAGAGAGAGAGAGGAAAAGAGGTTATTTTGAATAAATATTATTCTGTACCAATTGTTCAACCAGGTAAAAAATGTAGTGCCATATCAGGTATTTAAAAAAATAAAAATCCCACGTCCTATAACGAGTTAGGGTTGCATTTTAAACAATGATTTTTGTACAACTTCGTTTTATTTTTGTCTCACAGCAATGTTAGAAGATACATGGAAGAATATTGCCATAGGTAGGTTGAATCCTAAATACCTCTCAAATGAAAATAACAAGGAACAATATATATTAATTGTTTGAAAAGGAGGTTTAATACATTTGGACTTGAATATGTCAAGATAAATTAAAGATTACGGATAGAAGTTTTCAAGTAGCTAAATGACCAAAGTTCACTACAAATTGTAATTGGATCATAAAACCCTTGAATATCTTTATAATATTACCCTGTTTTTCTGTTAGAACTTGGTCATAAACTACAAGATTCAGACAGCGCCGTTAAATCCACTAAAACATTTGAGGACAGCTTTTCCAGTTATTGGAAAATGAATGAATTCAAAGAAACCATCAAGTCAAATTATTTTAAACTTGCAAATACTCCCAATTTAGGAAAACATCCCAATTATCTACAGCATTGTAACATGAACTAAATTACCTTAGCAGTTCGCAACACCCTTTATTACAACTCTGCAGACTACAAATCTGATTTATGTGCTTAATATTGGTTCTTAAACAAAAATTCAGGGTACCGACAAGAAGCAAAACAAGATACACAGAGTATACCTAGTCTATATCTCTAAATGATAAATGTAACTCCTACAATTCTGAAACCAAACTACATCCAGCTAGAGTAGATTTGTCTTGGTTGTTTTTTTAATCTCCTAATATATCCCAAAATGTACAATACTATTTCGTATATATTAATATCTCCGATTTGTTTCATCTTTCATTTAGTCCTCACTTAAGTTCAGTACATTCCTTTCTTTTAAATCTGTCTCTTCGTGGTATGAAGTAACCTTTGTTACTAACACAGCATTACATTGCTTGAGACTATTTTTTTACATTTGATAAATTTCAATTCTCCATATTAATGATTTATTTAAAGACTTATTTTCTCATAAACTGACACAAACACAAATTTTAGGGCTATATATATGTAAACGTAACACATAATTTCTAAAAGGAAAGGCAAAATAATGGAGAAAATAGATGAGCTATCATACAATTTTTTAAGTTTACACAAATATGTTCGTGTCCTTTGCCAGCTAACATGGACTAGGGAGGAAATACAAAGTTTGTAAAAGTACTTTCCAAATAGCATTATGTGCATCTCATTATTAAAAATAACTGAGCAATCGACATCCATGCATTTTTGTTAGAATATATATATTTGACATGCTGAGTTCTCAATCACTTTAGATCCTGCATAGTATAAAAGAGATTTTTGTATGAAACTTGGTACTTGATGAAGTGTGTTGGCACCTGAATTGTTCAGCTTGTCACTATATGACAGGTTTTGATTTCAAATAGGGTTTTATTTATGTACATTTTTATATATTTTGTTTTAATATGGGTTATCTTATGAGCACAATGTACGCAGGTTAATAAGGTGATCTGGCACTTGATTGGCTGAGCTTGTTTTAATATTTGTGCTTTGATTCTGAACATAGTTGTATAAGCTGTATATTCAAATTTGTCAAAAGGTCTTGGAGTGATTCAAGAGATAGAAGCATCGCAGCGCAATTAGGTAATTTGATATTAAGATTGCCAAATCAAATATTATTTCATCATGAGAACACATTTTGATATAACCTGGCATGTAAGTTTACACTGGCAATATTCTAGATACCAATGATTATGAGAGACAGCCATGCATATCGCTGATGCTCTCTGCAAGCTGGTTTGAGGTTGTATTTTTGTGAAAGGATTTTTTATAAAAGTTGGTATTTCAGCTTATATGAACAATTCTATGAATATGTTTGATAATGAGCAAAATCCATGCACACATAATAGGTTTTCTGGCATTTAATGAGGTCTTCACGACTTGCCTTCTTAATATGTATTCTGGTATTTAGAAAGATGTTCTATATACTTGAAAGAACTATATTTAACAGATTGTTCGTTCTTGATGTAAAGCTTATTACAAAACGTTTTGAAGCAAGTTTGAATGTGAATTAAATCTTTCTCTGCATACATATAGGAAAGTCTGCCCTCCCATCAGATAACGCATGCCCTTACTTATCGATTTTGTCTCTGGTTAAATTGTTACATGATAGCTGTTAGATATGCTTATATTGGCCAAATTTTAATTTCAAAAGAAATATTACTTAATTACGCTAAGTAATACACGTGATGATTATATTCTCTAGGAAGAGTAAACCTTCCTACTGAAAAATCTTAGCAAGGACCAACAAGTACTAGATCATTGCACCATGATCGCATAGGCTGAGAAAAAATATAAAACTAATTTGTTTGTTGCATTCTTGTATGCTTTGCAAGTCCGAAAAGCGACATTAGGCCACTTCATGAAAGAGCAATTTAGCTTTTAACTTAAAAGCATAGAAGTCCGAACTTTTTATATAATATGGATACCTTGCCTATAAATAAAATTCCAGTACATGGTGATCAAAATCAATATTAAACCATCTCAATTTTCACTTTAGTTTTTATTGTCGTTTCTGGAGTCTTGCTGGTTGTGATTCCTATGCTAATTGTTTTCTTTCGCCTGAAGAAGGACACCCATATCAGGTATGTATAAGAAACAAGCTATGTATGTATGTATGTATGTATGTATGTATGTATGTATGTATGTATGTATGTATAGCTTTTAACTTAAAAGCATAGAAGTCCGAACTTTTTATATAATATAGATACCTTGCCTATAAATAAAATTCCAGTACGTTGTGATCAAAATGGTTGGTAACGGTGCAGTTCCGAAATAATTTCCCAACGTTTCGGGCAAATCAAGCTCTTTGTCAGGGTAGGCAGCAACATACAAGAAATAAAACGCCTAACACTAAAGCTTAGAGAAACCTGAGGTATTTACATGGGTAATAACAGGCGAAATCTTCAGAAAAAGAGTGAAATAAAATCATAAAATCAGGTGAAACACAGTATAAAAATGTGCAAACTACATGTCTATTTTGTACTGGGAGCAGCATAGCAAACGTTTGTCAAAAATATTCCAAGGTGCGGAGATCCGCGTAAATTCGGATCATTTGTGCAGATAACCAAAATGCTTGGGCCTAATTCTAGGCAAAATAAAAAGGGCGGAAAACCTGCAAAGCGAGAAACATCTCCAGCTAAGTTCAGAAATTACAGTCTGTACTAAATATGATATCCCGTTAAATGTATGCATGTAGAAGGTCGTAAATTAAATATGCCATGAGACTGCTGTGCGGGATACTGAAAAGGTAATTTTAAAATAATAATAATAAAAATAATAATAATAATAATAATAATAATAATAATAAGAAGAAGAAGAAGAAGAAGAAGAAGGATGAGTCCCTTTTTCAAAAATTGCATAAGACACTCACATACTAAGACATTAACATAAAATGAACGTGAATATTAGGAATTCTGAATCTGATGGATCTATGTACAAAAGATAAAGTTTCTAAAATTGTAAAACCTTTCTTTCATTGGTCGAAAACTCTAGTACTAAAAGACGTGGTACTTGTTAAACACATGTGCTATATCACTATCGCTAGGCTACTTTTCCTAGCAATACCAAATAAAACAATCAATTTTGTTAGTCGATCGGAAAAAATGCCGTCATGCAAGGACGAGGACGTCAAAATAATGCATCACAATAATGCCACTGTTCCAATCTCTGTTGTGGAATTTAATATTATCCTTTTTTGTCACTTTCGTTGTTGTTGTTGTTGTTTTTAGGGTATAACGGCACTTTTTACACATTATTGGCAATATCATGACGATGAGATAACGTTGCGACATGCATTGAAAACAGGTCTACAAGTACCAGCTTATCTGATGATTAAACTTTGAATTGTATCCCTGGCCATACACCCATCCAAGCGAGCCTTAATATTAAGCTGCGGTTCCATTTGTTATTACCTGCAATATTTTTGCTTTGCAGGCATATGTTTTTTTAAATATTGATTAAAAAAAGTGAATCTATACAAATTCTTTTCACGTAAAGATGACTAATTTATACAGAAAGACACATACTTAGGTACTTTCCTTCTTCATTGTAAGGTACGTTTCCTTTGTAATTAATTTCAAGACCTGATATTTTCTATTATTATTATTATTATTATTGAACGGATGATTTCTTTCCTTTTTTCTGTCAAGGTGATCTGAGTCGGCCCTAGCTCCTACTTAGGGTTCTTCATATAGTTCTTTGCATAATACATGACGTCAAGACAACTAAATGTACATGTGTATTACATGAGTCTATATTTCCGTTACTGTCAAGACTATGAAGTGCATAATGCACAGAACTTAAACAAGCAAATTTTGAATTTAGCGAATAACCTTAATATTATTAATGTGCAATATTTATTGTCATCAAATGCGCCACATTTTGGTTCTTTCATCGTCTTATTTGTCGTCGTCGTCATCATCATCATCATCATCATCATCATCATCATCGTCATTAATATTATCATCATCATCAACGACACTCTCTTTCCATATTTTAGAGGAGTTCATTTTCTTTCGCTATGAAAATATTCGTATATATATTCATGTATATTCTGATTACAAAGTAGTTGTGGTTTTCTTCAAAAAGAGTCAACGAACTCCTTATTTATGTGACTACCGTTTGAAAGATTGTATTGCCCTTGTATTGTATCACCATAGTAGCAATTTATATTTCCAGTATGTATGTATGCTACATATTTGTGACAGTCAAATATGTTTTTTTACAACATAGAGAAAGAAAAAGTCCTTTATAACCGATTTATACTGATTCAGTTTCAAGTTTCAAATTTATAATTAAGACAATACCGTAAAATTACATGAAAGCTTTTTGAAATATATGGGACATTAAAGTAAAGACATTGATTTGATGATCAGGATATTTGTTTTAAAATGTAGTAATTAAATATCCTAACTAAGATTCGGAATAAATAATCTCGTTAATTTTTTCAGACAATCTGATGAGGAGAAAATGTTGGAACATCGCAAAACTTCAACTTCAACTCAGTACGTATACATTTATATCACACTAGACAATGTATAACATATTTCCTCAGTATTTAAAAATAGATCGATTGCAAATTAGGTAGGTAGATACGTGTATGAGTAGATAGCTCATTCGATAGATGGAGGGAGGGAGGGATTGACGGAGGGATGGACGAATAGACGGATTATTAATGGATTAGATACTGCTTTATCTTAAGTGATAATATGTCCACATTTATTAAAAGCCATTCGGCCCTGAATTTGCTATTGTCAGAGGCAAGCGAAGCTAGGTACTCTATTTCAAATAAGGGAAGAACTGGGAAAAAAGGCCACAACACATCATGAAAAAGACCCATATATAGTTGAATCTGGAAGACAACTGTGAAAAAGTTCACATACAGTTTTAAAATGCCTAAGCTGATCTTTTACAGAAAAAAAACCACATCAAAAGTCTACACAATATCAAAATGATGAACTAACATCAAGTGCATGAAATGAAACAAACTCATATAGTTGAAACAGAACCATCTATTATTTAATAGGTACTGGTGTAGCTGGTTTAGCTATCTTTTCCATTTGGGCAAATGATAAAGTTGTTTCTGTTTTTTAATGTGACGGGATAACAAAGCCTGACCAAAGCAAGTCGTTGGAGACCAAGAAAATCAACATAACTTAGTGTACATATAATCATCAACCAGAGAAGCTCTAAATTTTTAGCTATATAAATAAGATAATCTACTAAATAATAAGATATTGACTGAAAAGAACATCATAAACACAATTTACCTTACAACATTAAGCTCTACTCTCACGTGGCCAATTTGTTTAAAAAATAGTGTGGTTTGAAATTGGTCTCCCTTCAACTATTGATATTGACCAAACTATAAAACTAATAATCCCAGTTTCTTTTTGTAGTTCACAATCAATTACTTTACCGTATAAAAGTGTTACTCATAACATGTCTATCTTAAATAGCAAAACCAAAGACAAATGTACAACAAGTGCAATAAAAATACAACAGTACAACGTAGAACATTAAAACCTGTTAGAACTCAAAAAGTCTAAGATGCTACTATCATGTTAGGATTCAATAGCCAGAGATTTATACACGTGTCTACTGAATCCGATACAATTTATGGATTTGTAAAATCTAATATTTATACATTTATCTGTACCAAATCAATACAAATATTGCTATTCTACTTTGTTGGTCTTTCTCTGTATACATGTTTCTCAGGGCAACTTTGCTTCATCTAATGTTAATGGTCATTGAATGATAATACAGGGGGGAGGGGGTACTATTAGCAAACTGAATGTCTGCATAACCGATTAAGATGGCAAACGTAATAGATTTTCATGGTATGCCTGTAACATATGCATTCCATGTAAAGTAAATATGCATGATGATATATATACATCTTTAAGAGGTCCTAGTAAGCGTTTTCCTTTATATATTGAGACAATAACATATAAAAAAGAATTAGCAGCAGCGCAGTCAATTATCATTGATCTTAACGTAAATAATAACCGCATTGTCAATATAGCAGATCCGGTACCAAAAATGATGAAGGTAATACAACTTTTGTACAAAAATGAGTTTATGCTCAAATACGTAAGACAATGAATGGGACCTATTTGAAAAGTATTAAGAAGTGGAGAAAACAAATTGACATTAAATTAACTATTATTGAATGAAGTGGCAACGAGAGAGCTGACAAAATCCTAGATCTCCAGAACAGATAGATTAAATCAGGAAAGGCTTTAGATGCACAGGAATTGTTCAGATAGAGATTCAATACTTTATCTACTGTTATAGAAGCTTGGCAAAGCCCTAAAGAAAGAGCAGATGATTAACATATTGTTCAGCACATGAGTAGAGAATAAACACTAAGATAAATACGTTATGAATTGATATCCGGACAATTAAAAAATACTACTGGATGACTATGGAGCTGTCCAATCACAACTGATAGAAATACAGAATGTTTTGAATGATAAAATCCAAGAAGAAATTACCAAAAATTAAACAGGTAATAACTGATTTCAGCACATATATTAGTGGCTTCAATAAGAAGATCACTGTCAACAATGACAGACCTGCAGAAAAGAATGTTTTAACAGAAATAACCATAAACATAGATGACGTCAAAACAAAATATAAATTTGTGATTTATCTATTACAGATCTGAGTGATAATATGAAACGATAAAACATTTTACATTCATTTAATTTTATAACAAGTTGCATGCTGAGATTGAACAACATAAAGTTGATTCGAAAGAATGTGTTGATCAAGAAGTTGTTAATAACATCGGTTGTGGTGCAAGGATTTAAGTGTGAGACGTAAGGTTGAAATGCTTCAGAATATATTTAATTGATTTAGAAAAAGTATACAACAAAAACAAATGCATTAGTAATTACAGTTGATAACAGAGGCTCTCGCACTAAGCGTTAGAACTGATACAGTTGAAACCGAAATAAAACGAAAATAAACGGACGTTCAAAACTGAACTGGACATAAAAGTGGGTGTAAATAATATTTTAATGTTTGAATGAACATTGAAAGAGGAAATTGATAAATACAACAGTCCAGCAATACACAGATAGTGTAAAACTAAATGTTGAATTTTTACGTAATTAGGCCTTAGAAAGAGCTAAAGATATCTAGTTATAAAACTCGGTATGAGTACCAAACAATGACACCTTAGTCCAAAACTACACCTCAGATGTTATTTAAAACTTGTGGGTTTAACTATGACCATTCCACGTTTGCTGAATACAAATTACACATATTAACTGATTCACAGCACAATTTAATTCTAATAATAAGTCATGCTTATATATTATTTTGTCAACTTGTATATAGAATATAAATCAAAATTCATTTATTTTGATTTGTATGCGGGATTAGAACTAAGCAATGAATGATTTGCATACACAATTAATCAAAATGAATATAATCTGCATTTGTTAAATTAATGACAAGCATATTATGCTGAGGTCTAAAGAAAAAAGTGCATAATGTAGTTAGAATTTCAGTTTCTAACATATCACTGTTCATTGTATCCTTACTCTCTTCCTCAGACTTATATATATATATATATATATATATATATATATATATATATATATATATATATATATATATATATATATCAAGTGCATTAACTGGAAAACTTGTTTCCTCTGTGTTCTACGATTACTTCGGAATCAACTGCACAATCATTTTTTTGACAAGTACAGAAATGTCAATGCTTTATTTTATGACTACATGACTTTTGATTCTTCCAGACAGAGCTTAAGTGATGTTTTGATACTGGCTAAAGAGAGTCGAGAAAGTGATCCAGAAATATTAAAACTCAGCAATAAAAACAATCTTCTTACTATTGAAGGTCTGCCTAATAGGGTGTATTTTTAAGGTTTCCAGTTGATGCTACAGTTTAAAAAAAAAAACCAAGGTATTTCATGGCTGAAAAACAAAAGCAAATATAACTCACTAACACACGTTTTGACAATTTCTGTACTGATAACTATTGCAACTGGCTTGGTTTGCGGGGTACACATGATTATAAAGTGAGTGGTACTGCCCTTTAAACAGTTAAAGTTCAACAAGGTGTTACCTTTTAAATCAACAGAAACACAAAATGTGTATTTATTACTTGCCCCAAACTCATGTGAATATTCAAAATAATAATGCTTTATGTGTAGATATTTACTTAAGTAAAGATTATAATATAAAGAAGTGGAGTGACTAACTGTGGAAAGACTGTTTGCACAAAATTTGATAGATTCTGTATCTTATCATACTTGTAAGAGTAGCATTCGTGATGTGCTTCAGCATATGCATGCGGTAGCATGCTAATTCCACCACTTATTTCACTCTAAATCAGCAAGAACTTGTCATAGTGTGAAAAGAGTTTAAGTCCTACACACTTTATCTGGGTGTAATGTACTAATGTGCTTAGTAAAGTTCGTATTTCTTGATACGTACATTCCTAAAAATGGTTCAATGTCATTAAAACTTTAATAGCTCTAGAGTCTTTAAAATTTGCATATATATGTTGCATGTTTAATACAACACCATTCCATCAAGATTAGGTGACTGTGACCTAAATTTCACGCTTCTATAACTTCGGCTACGTTGCGGTTAGATCAGTCTTGCACGCAGCGTAAGACAAAGAGTCATGCAATTATGTATGTAGGTGATGCTTTGTGATTAAAACGCTTCCCAACAAAAATAGGTCACTGTGACCTATTTTGCGATTTGCTGATTTCCGTCAATTTTATTTTAGATCTCTTTTTCGGATATTGTTTGCCACACAAGCACGGTGCTTTGCGTGGTGATTTGTAATTCGAATGCAATGCCACCCTATCAAAATTAGATCGTTGTTGTCTGTATCTCACGCCCCAGTGACTCAGTTAAGTTTCGAGTTTGATTAGCGTATCACGCATGTGTGGCTTTAGCGTTATACATAAATGGATGGGGTCATGTATGTCCTATGAACATAATTTTGTAAAATGACTTGTATTGTGTACTGACCTTCCATCTTATGCAAACATACTCAGTAACTACGAGCCAATGAACTTGTTAACATATCTATCTATCTGTCTGTCTATCTTTTATGTATATATGAATCTGTTGTATATCTAGCTGTCTATCACAATGTAGTTATATATATATATATATATATATATATATATATATATATATATATATATATATATACATGCATCCATACAGACAGATCATAACACATACAGGCAAGCTGACAGACGGAGAGACAGACAGATATACGGATAAACAAAGACGGTATGCATAGATAATAGAGAGACATCCATTCTAATATACATATTTATATCAATATATGATCCAGTTTCTGCCTACATTATTCATCAGACCAGTCATTCATTCATCCATCCATATATCCATCCAAGTAAGGAAAGAAACAATCATGTATATATATATATATATATATATATATATATATATATATATATATTTATATATATATATATATATATGCATATATACATTTTATTAAACGATTGCGTAGTAATTGTTTACGTACTATCATTTAATCTCTTTTCTAATGCATCTCATAAAGATGAAATAAGTTTAGTTATATCTACGAATCTCTACTTTGTGTGAAATAAATTACAATATGTTATTTGGTTAAGTGTACTGTAGTGCATATAAGCATCATGTATTAAAATAAAATGCTGATGATACAGTTACATTAAGACATGTTGTTACATATGCGCAGTCTGAGTTACTCAAATTTATTATCATAATAAATATTAAGATACAACTGGCACTGGTATATCATTTTCTAGTAGATTTATAGGTTTGGGATATATATTGTCACTAAACATCACTTTAAAGGAGTTTGTGCTTAATAATATAGGTATCTGTTTCAAATTACTTGTCTTGTCTGCATGAGCAAGAAGTAAATATTGTGCAAAGTTTTTATTCCATTCATCACACATTAAAAAAATTCAAATACAAATTTGTATACAGCGTGACAGCCCAAAACCTCATGTCCTCTGTTCTAAGGCCAACTGACCAACCTGATTTGTCATATTTATGAAATATTGCTTTGTTAATTTTAAAGCTGACATGTTTAGTTATGCGATAAATATATATATATATATATATATATATATATATATATATATATATATATATATATATATATATATATATATATATATATATATAATTTTCCAACACAATACCTAATGACACCAATAACAAAAGCAGTTGAACAACCTCGGGTTTGTTGAATTTCTTGTTTGTTTATTTTATTGTTTTAAAGCCTTCTACGATAGACACATTGAAAAGTGTACAGATTAAAACAGGCTTAATTTTGTTGGTGATCCTGTATTCTACAGTTAGTCCAGCTTTTTTAAGCTACACACACTTCATTTCTGTACAGGTATCCATACTTGCAACCACATCAATAGCATATTTGAACCACATGGCATCTGATTGTCGACTTTGATATTTTCTCTAACTTCTCAATTTGTTCCTACGCGAAATTCCAAACTAGTTGTAATGTATACACAAAGCTCTGTGTCAGTCTACACAAATTAATTGCACTATTTCACTTTGGGTGGCTAAAAGTAAATGAGGAATAATTTTAGCAGACTGATTTCCAATGGCACTTTTCATTGAATGTATACAGAGAATATAAAAAAATTACCTAGCAATGAGACTGAACGTGGCGAATTCAAATTTGAATGTAAACTCTAAATTAAAGTATAATGCCCATTGTTTGGAGGTACATATTGCATGATACTTACTCGATTGAAACTTCAATATTTGCATGGCTTTCACGCCCGTTTCAAAATATACTCACTCAGACGACCCTTGTAATCCAGTGTAGTTTATCTATAAATCTGCACGTGGAGATTCAAAAAACTTGCCCGGATCAAAATAGTCTGATAAGATGTGAAAGATGTTTGGAGGTGTGAAATGGGTTAGGATGACGACCGCTCATATTCCCTTTTTAGTGGGGTCGGGAAAAGAAAAAGCAAACCAAAATAGATGCTATTACTCATCAGTTATAAGATAGTGTATATCGCATTTTGGTTCTTTATTTTATTTTTCTGAATCCATATATGTTTTTAGGAAATAAAGTAAGGGAATACAAATAAAGATTCAGTTTCAAACCAAATATGAAGAAAGATACATTTCACATAAGAAAAGACATATAATGAAAGCATTTTTATTTTCTTTTGCAGTAGTCTAAAGGGTGTACAACCACCTGCAGAGCCAAGTAACGACATAAGAGGAAACCAAACCTCAGGTGAACCAAGTAAACCCTTCCTGCCAGCTTTAACAATTTTTCCGACTCTAACAGGTATATGTGAACAAAAGCCATCTGGCCAGAAACCAAAAAGGCATAAAAGGAGGCGAAAAAAGCATCGTCAGCATTCGCATCATCCAGACCAAGAAGAAGTTGAAAAGGAAGAAGAAGATCCAAATAAGAAGCATAAGGAGAAGAAAAGGAAGGAAAAGAAAAAGAAGAAAAGGCACACAGATACCACCGAAGAAAATGCTTCCTAGTCTAAAAATTTCTTGTTGGATCAAACTGTAGTAAAGAGTTAACGAAAGAATGTAATTGGCTAAAACTGTGACAATTTTGCAACACATTTTTTCTTGTGTAGTCTATTCAGGGGATTTACAGATATCATTCATTTATGGCAAAGTGGCAAAAAACTTTGTCGCCAGAGATAAACCCTCAACTACTAATAAATGATCACATTGTAGCATAACTGTATTAATAGAGAAACACCCTCTCTAGTGCGCAGATATTAACACTATGTCTGGTAAGAATTAATACTGAGATTGACTTGCAATGTTCAGAAATAGTTGTTCTCATGTATTCAACGTGTTGTGCAAATCGTATTCAGAAATAAAATTTCATTTTAAAGTGGGCAGTCTAATTGCATATTTTTTACCATGTACATCTTGTTCGTTTTACTCTTTTCCCTCTGCGTCTCTGTCTGTCTGTCTGTCTGTCTGTCTGTCTGTCTGTCTGTCTCTCTCTCTCTCTCTCTCTCTCTCTCTCTCTCTCTCTCTCTCTATATATATATATATATATATATATATATATATATATATATATCTGGGAGCCTAACTTTAAACCCGAATGGATGTACTAAATTGATTGTCATTCTTTCAGAACGACAAAACTGATTTTTCGTTCATATGTTTCTTGCACGCTTCAGCTGTACCGGAAGAATCACACTTTAATCTTTAATCTGCTATTTAGCGTAGTCGCATGAAAATTGAAAGTTTTATGTTCTATTCATAAGGATCATCAATGCATGCAATTTCGTGTTTGAGTTAGCTTTTTGTAGTCAATATTGCATTCAATGTCAATTGCATTTCAAGCAGATTTACATTTTAAACTAATATGTTGTCCAGTAGGAGATGGTTGACTAAGAACACTTAAATATTTTCCTGATGCGATGCTTAACGCTTACCTATGTATCTAGTTTAAATATACGACACAAAAGATATTTCAGGTTATACATTTAAAGAGGCAAATAATATTGTATTGCAATTTACTATGCGATTAATTTTGGTGATGAGAAGCATCTTTGAAATGTGTTTAATCATTATTATTAAAATAATTTCAGATATTGTTAAATAAAAACCTATTTTGACAGACGAGGAAAACGATACAGAAATAGAGTATACCAGTACTCCAATCCTTATACAGTAAGTAGTTTGAGAGCTGCGGTCAGACTGGCAAAATGTCAGCGCGAAAGGAAGAATAAGCCGGTAAAGAACGGGAACAATTAACTTTAAGTGCTGTTGATTTATATTAGATGAAACTATTTCAAATCAGGTGAAACATATATATTTAACGAACAGCTTTTCAAATGGAACTTTACTTGCCACTGAATGAAAAGTGGTTATGCCAGCAATATAAGGCTGAAAACCTATATGGTTGCAATGCATTGAATCCATTCAGAAATCCATTGCGAATAGTTATGTGTGGCGATATGGTCTCAAAAATGGCTCAGTGGCTTCAAACCGGAATTTAACATTACGCCTTTAGTCTGTAAGTTGAACATTGTGGGTCTCTATTGCCTCAAACGGGAATTTAACATACATTGAGCCTTTAGTCCATAGGTTTAACATTGTGGGTCCCTATAGTCCCAAACGCCGAATTTAGCATTGAGGCCATAATTGGTTTGGTGTTTGGTCTATATGGCCTCTAACGGGAAATGTCATGTTTAAACAACATTTACTATTCAACACGTCTTTTGTAGCGACCAACACCCAGTCTGTATTATCCATTACCCCCACACTTACTATCTAACAGCCCACATTTACTTATCCAACACCCCACATTTACTGTCCACTACACCGTTTTGAGTGACCAACACCCACTCATCTACCAACCAACAGGGAGGAGTGCTCAAACATATTTATACATCATTACAAATTGAGTGAACGAAGAGAGGAATAGAAATGCTTATACACATACACAAATATAGCCTTCTACAGACCTTAAACATGAAGAAGAGATGACCAAACACACACTTAAGGACAGGCATTGACTTACTTTTACAATCCAAAAAGTGTGTTGAAACATATCCGTTGTCAAATGCTGGAGTCAAGTGGGGTTTAGAATTTGTCATACTGTTTTCAATTTTGCCACTCTAGATTTAATTCTCTCAGTACACAGCTATCCATTGTTGCTTGATAAACACTGGCAGAAATGTTTGTTCCAAAAATATCCAGTATCAAGCGAGGCAGATTCGGTTCTTCAGTTTGTTACTAATTTACGTTTTACCACCCTAGATTTAGTACACTGACTGTCGTTTGCTTACCCAATGTCAGCTGACTCCGTTGCAAGATTTTTTTGTTTTTATTTAATACAACTCTATTAGCTTTTCGGAGCAGGTTCAAATCCTACCTTCGGACCAGACTGGGTCAGCTACCGTGGTGTCTCCTTGGGCAAGGCACTTTACTCCAATTTCCTCGGCACTAAAGAACCTACTTGTGTTGCTGTGCCGTAAAGCACCAAACTGAAAGTCTTCTAGCTCTCTGTCACTGTTAGCAGCGGTAGCAACTATCACTACTACTACCGTAGGACTTTGGAAAAGGTTTAAGACAGTTAGAGCTAATGTTATCAAGTTCATGATTGTTTTTTTCTTCTCAAAACCCTACGATCCTTTCCAAGGCCTGCCTAGATCTCTAGAAAGAGATTCTTTTCAACGACTAACAAAATCAAACAAAAACCAAATCGCTCCATTAACAAATATGTGTTCGAATATATTATCAATACTTTAAAAAAAATCAAGACAGAGATACTTTCATTTTTTGGCAATTTCTCTAGAATACACATCACAATAAAATTTCATAACCCATCACACAAGTCCACTTTGTTGTTCGTTTTCATTGTCTTTTTTTTGAATTGTTTCACTGGCATGGGTTCTAATGCTTGCCACATCTTTTCTGATTTTCTTTACTTGAGTGGGATCTATTGCTTCTTAACGTTCCTCCTTGTTCTCTTTTTTCTTGGGACACTCTGAAGACCAATGTTCTTTTCATTGACAATGATATCAGGTATCGTTACTTTTGTCTTTCTTTTCTCCTGTCCTGAAGGTTTCTTTGTTTTGACGTTGTGGACAGTCTGGAGAACATCGTCTTTTCTCTAGACAAACATAACATGTATTTTGACTATTATCTCGAGAGGAGTAGTTTGAAGTCTTGTTGAAAATGTAGCATTAGACAATCGGACGTAGCCGAACAACGAAGAGAAGCAGAACTCCTTTTGGAACAAGCAGGCATTTTCAAAGAGACCGTGTGTTGAGTTTCTGAAATGCAATAATTCCAGACGTGCTAGCTCCTCGTTATACACTGAAAGTGCACCCTCAAGTGGTTCGTGAAGATCCCGTGTTTTGAAGACCTAATTTTACAGCGGAAAGTACACTCAAATTTATCATCATCGATATAATACGAGTATCACAGGATTTTTTGTCTCGGACACAGTTGCTATTGCGACAAATGTAACCAAGGATTTAGCAATCTGGAGCAACATATTTATTGTGGAGAGAGATGTCATGGCTCTTTAACATTCAGACCTTGGATTCCTGAGGGACAAGAACAAATTCGATGCTCTATTGGCAAGCGAACATTCGTCAGTTCAGAATGTTACGAGCGACATCGGATGAAACAATGTCAACAGCAGAAAAGTGCTTGCGAATTATTGACAGTGTGTTCCACTTCTAAACATCTTGTTCGTCGCAATAGCAAAAAGTCAGACGTTATTGAAGAAAGAAACGATGTTGTATTTGTGACAAAGTCGTCGAGTTGGAACATCAGTGTTATATTCAAAGATTTGACAACGCACCTGAATAATTATTGAATGACGGTCCAGAAAAAGAAATGTGTGGATTTTATCCTTTTTGACTTTGAATGATCTCAAGATAATATAATTCACATTCCTAATTCTTGTGTGACTCATCGCGCTTGCAACGTCGGCATTCAAAAATGTTCTTTTTTAACTGTCTGAATTGTAGTATGATTCCACGGGGAAGTGGAAGGATACGTCATGACGCATATACTCCTTGTGATTTTGCTGAAGGAACTTTAGACCCCACCTACGTCACTTGGAGCAAAGTGGTGGTATATCGTTACGTGAACTGTGATGAATACACTACAGGCATTGCTCACAATTTCGCAGGATACGACGGAAAATTTATTTTGAAACATTATTCAGAACAATGGACCGAATTTCCAACATTCTCCACAAACGGAGCCAAAATCATTTACATACAAGTAGGAAAACTATACTTTAAAGATTATATGGGTTTATTGGCAATGCCTTTGAGTAAAATACCAACAAAGTTTAGAATTACAGAAATGGCGAAAGGCTATTTTCCAAACTTTTTAATATCAAACCAAATCAATACGTCGTGCTCCAACATTTTCCTGAAGTTCATTACTACGACCCAGGCGGTATGCAAACAAGCCAACGAGAAGCTTTTTCTACAATTGGTACCAAGCTAACTCTTCAGACCTTATTGATTTTTAAGAAAAAATGTTGAAATACTGTCGATCCGATGTGGACATTTTACGACGTCGATAAGGAACTCGTTCGCTAGTACAAAGGTTTGATATAATGAAAAGTTCTTCTACTGACGAACTTGAACCATCCAGTTTTACCTCATCATTGCCACGGTAAACTGATGTTTGCTGCATATCGTACATGTGCTGAAACGTGCAATCAAGTTAAACCTTGTGGCCACGAAGACGAAGAACACGTTTTGACAGGAATGTGAGTGAGTTTCGAATTGTTTCATGCTCTCGATCGTGAATGCCGCTTGATAAAAGTGTACGAAATGTGGCACTTTCATAATACAGAACAATACTAACAGGATGAGGAATCGAGCCAATGGAATTGTTTCAGGCTACGTGAACGAAATTCTGAAATTAAAGCAAAAAGCTAGCGGCTATTCTTTTTAGTGTCACACACCAAAAGACAAAGATGCATTGATAGAACGGTAGAAATCCATTGAAGGCATCACCTTGGAACACGTCAAACAGAACGAAGGAAGACTATCGTTTGGTAATGTTATGCTGAATTGCTTGTGGGGAAAACTGGCTTAAAGTCCGATGTTGACACAGACCGCATACTTGGTAGATCCCAGGCGGTACTTTTGACTAATTAGTGATTAAAGGAAACTTATTACACAGGTGGAAATTATACGCGAAGTTTTGATCTTGTTGAATTACAAAGAAGTTCCAGTTTTTGCTTCTTACGTGACAGCAAATGACCGTTTAAAATTGTACTCCATCTTGGAATCTTTAGCAGATTGAGTCTTTATTTTCACATTGATAGTTGCATTTACACTGATCGCTGTGGATGGTATCACCCTTGCATCGAGGACAGAACGGTTTGGGGCGTGGAACGATGAACATCCCGAATACATTATTCGTTCGAATGCAGTGGTAAAATTTGACGAGTTTAAAGAAGCCTAAAAGTGAGATCGAAATGAAGACTTTCGTGTCAAAACGATGGATCCTCACACAATTGAACGTTTGTACCAGATTGTCTGTCAGAAACGTGTGCGATCACAACACGTCACCTTACGGGCACACCGATCTCCAGTATGAAAATGAATAGACTTCCTAGACAGAAATATTGTGAGTACAAACACTGACCGAGAAAGATGAATTCGACACTGAAACAGTGTGATGGACCCACGGACTCCAATTTCAAGGAAGTAGAGTACGATGCTCTGTCTTGCGACCAGAGTGGTATTGTACCCTGCGACATGTGCGATGCAGCACAACCTTGCCACTCTACTATTGAAAGCGATGCTGTTCATATACGCATCTATGATCTCATCCATGCACTCACAAACCACTCTTGATACCACTAGTTCATCGAGATATACAAACGAAAGAGGAATACACGATTCCTGTGTCTTTGCCTGGCTACTGTTATTTTGAAGGTAGATTCCAGATATTATAAGTGAATGGCCTAAATATATGTAAGGACCCAGTCAGAAATCTTTAGTTAGAGCAGAATTTGTCTAATCGGGTCAAGGAGATCAAGAACAGTGTGGAAGTATAAAGATTCAGCTTACCTTGAACATTCCAGGTTGTCCCCGTGCTGACAATGCCGTCCTTTGGTTGATATAGAATACATTATGATCGACGAGGATACATTATAATTGAAAATTCGTAATTGACCCCGTGAGCTGCAAGAACGCATGTGCAAAGACTTTGTACAGTTTCAAGTGAAACTCAAAGATCAATTGCATTTGAAATGGTATAGACTTTTAATCATTTGTATCTGAACGCTATAAGAAGACTGATTACTTTCAAAATGTTCAAACGGTTAGACATCGATAGACTGAAAAGATGATCAAAGATTCTCTATGCTACGACTTCTGTCATTAGCGTTACACTAACTTCCGTGGAAAGAAGTCAATGACACCCGTCAAGATCTAGCTGATTACCAACTACTTTGGAATGAAGTGATTCCACAAGACGAATAGATGTGTGTGTGTGTGTGTTGAAAGAAAGAAAAGATGAACTTTATTTTTGTTTTAAATTTGTTGCACCATGAAGAAAACAATGTCTTTGCTTTTAGATGTAAACAATCCTTTGTTGAACCATGAAAGAAACAATACGAACATTGTTTTATAAAATGTGAATTTGCTGCACCATGACCGTCTCCCCTTCCTAGTATTCTCTTACTCCTCCGTTAATGATGATGCCCGCTAAACCTGATTTAAGACCAGTGTTTCCACATCTGACGAAAACGATGGAAACCCATCTCTAAAGAACCTCTACTCCTTCGACGTCTTTTTCTTCTTCTTTTCTACTTCATCTTCTGTTACAGCAGCTGCTGCTGCAGCTAAAATAGTGGCATCCCCGAAAACAAAAGTACAAGACAGAACAGGTATGTTATAAAGTTACTGAATTCGCCCAAACAAGAACTGGCACTAGTAGTGCCTTAAGTCAACTTGATAATCATGCAAAAAGTACCTAAAATAATCGATGAATGCTTTTTGAAAGTTTTGAATGTAATTCTGCTTTGACCACGATGCAGAAACAGCGATTAGGACGACATCATCACGTCCTTCGAGAAATGGTGGAAAAAGAAATTGCCAATCAGTCAAAATAAAAAAAGTGTTCGTTCAACGAAGAGGATTTCTACCCATGCTAATAGAACTGTTGTTAAAAGTGGCTGCTTCTTTGTTAGGATCGATTACTGGACCTCTTTTACGAGAAATGATGAGATGAAGAAAAGATAAAAAGGACACACTTTCTGTACTCTTGGATCTTATGGAAGGACGAAAATTAACTTCAGTTCTTCACAAATGAAGAATGTAACGCCATCGTTGGTCTAAACAACGGATACCACATTTACCACAAATCCTAATCTCACCGAGATTGCACATTTACAACAAGAGTTACAATAGTAATGAATCGAACAGATTGTCAGAAACAGAAAAATCTCAAATGTACGGGCAAGTATTGCAAAGTCTTTAACTGTTTCATCAGAAAGCTTAAAAGAAACGGCTAAACCTACTTTGAAAGATTTCAAGTATGTAATGGAAAAGAGAAGAAACACAAAAGGCAGCAAAGTCGATAACATACACGGCGACAGTCTGGAAGAAATTAAATAAACAAGACAAGTGTTTCAAACTCCATTGTGTTACAGGACAAGTGCGCGGAGGTGATCCCCATGTCTATAAACAGGAAGATATGAAAGTAGTATAGGTGGGGTACTGGGGGTCTAGGGGATCTCCTATGTTAAAAAGGGTCAAAGGAATATAGGGTCAAAATTTATAGGGTCATGGGAAATAAAACATGGAGGGGGCACTTGGGGGTCATACGAGAAAGAGGAACAGGCGTGTAGCACTTGGGGGTGATACACACACACACACATATAAATATATATATATATATATATATATATATATATATATATATATATATATATATATATATATATATATATATGGTAATGATGAAAAAATAATCTTTTATTTAAAAATGGATAGTGAACATCTTAAGGCCCGTAGATCAATACCCGCTTCAAGCACCCTTGTCGTTCCACATAAATTCTTCGTTTCCAGAGGGCTGTCTCGGTCATCTTCGTAATCACCCATGAGGGTTTGACATACATGGGATAGTCCGGATTGAAGAGCATTCCCGAGACGATGTTCGATGATTCCACTGAGCAATACATCTTGAGAACCGGTGAAGCTTTATGAGACAAGCGGTAGTATATATATAGCCTAAGAGTGGATCGAAATGGATTGAAATGAACTACCAATTCAATGGCGCGTTACAAGCGGGTAGGTTTTTCTTCCAATGGGAAAAGAGCGGGGTGTGACGTCATCTTGAGTATATAGGCATCACAGCGAAAAGAAGAAAACAAGAAGAAGAAATAAGAAAGTTAGAAGAGGAAAAGGGTGAAGAACCGAAGGAAGAGAGCGAGGAAAACAAAACGGTGAGTTTGTTACAAGACATTTTACCGGAGTTAAAAAATCGGAGAAACATGTATCAGATTTCTTTAAAACAACCTAAGAGAAAAAGGCCATCACGGGCGAAACATTCTAAACCCATCACTACTAGTGAGATGCTACCACCACCACCACCACCATTCACTACTACAACCACCAAAGCAGCAGCAGCAGGAGGAGGAATAGGACTTGGTCGTGGAAAATGATTGAGACAGTTGAAACTGATCATGTCCAGTCCACAAGTTTGTTAAAAAACAAACACCCCAAAGGCCCTTTTCAGGGCCACCCAGATCTCTAGAAAAGATGATCATTCATTTTGCCAAATCAAGTACAGCGTTAAACCCATTCTTTGGTTTGTGTAAGAGTGAGTACGTGCGTGTGTGCATCCATACTCTAAAAACAAAACTAAAAGACTTACTTTTTTTCCATTCTGGTCTATTCTCTTTTTCTTTACAACAACATCACAACGAACATAACACCACACTCAAAACAAGTTCATCGTTCACTGTCTGTCTCTCTTGTTCTTGAATTTCTTCACAGGGATCAAGAGTTCTTCTTCTTCTGGGGCTGAAGATCCCTCTGCTTCCTCTCTCTCTGGTAGGTTTTCTTGTTTCTGAGGACACTCTGAAGACCAATGTCCTTTTTCTTGACAGTGATAACAGGTATCTTTCCCTTTGTCTCTCTTTTCTTTTCTTTGGTTTTCTTGACGTTGTGGACATTCTGGAGCCCAATGTCCTTTCTCTTGGCAGATATAGCAAGTATCTTGACTTTTATCTCGAGAGGCAATGGAGGAGTAGTCCTTTGTCTTACTAGTATACTTTCCAAGCACTCGCTGTAAAATTCTGATAGCCGCAGACGTCTTTTGTGCTAAATCTCTGAACAGACGGGCAAACTTTTCTGACTTCTTCTCTTCCATCTTCTCTGTTTGAAAGTGGAATCACGAATAGTGATTCTGAGGGTAGGAAGGTATCTCTCTATATAGGGAGAGACCCCGTGTTAAATTATGACAATTAAAACATACACCCGTTAACTCCAACAAAAAAAGGGTAGGAGTGTTATGGACACACTACTAAACCCTAATATACAACCATACTATACAATCACGTACACGTAGGCAAGGGTAGGTGTACTTATGGGCACACTACTATACCCTCACACAAACATAACTATCACAAGAGAATGGGTTTTAAGTTTTAGTGTACAACATAGACAAAGACATACACAAACGTAAAAATATTGGCAATGATACAAAGTTCAAAACGTTGTAACGTAAGACTAGAGGTCCAGTCCTTTGGCACAGTGTCGTTTTACCATCAATGGTCACTACTTTTCTGAGCTAACGAAAATAGATAACCATCATGTTCACAAAACAACTTTTTTATTAACCTTTATCCTCACTCGTGAAGTAGTGCACAGAAAGTAGCATCACTTGAACATTCTTATACAATATCAAAGATAAACATTAATTTCAATACATTTACTTACTAAAAGCTAGTAGTGGCTAAAGTTTACTACCCTGCATACACGCCGTTTCGTACTGATTGACCTAGCCACGCGAACAACGTCTTTACCTACTGTGAGCAGTGTACACAATGAAATATTGTCAAATGAACGCAGTAATAATTTCCAAAAAATCTATGGTTTGCCTCAAACAGAGAGAAGGTTACCCTTTCTTTGAGTTTCTGGAGACAAGGATAAATTCTGTGATAGAAATGTTCATTGGCAATTTTTTTTTCATTCATCGGTTTAAAAAAAGTAGTGTTATATTTCTTGTCGAATGACTGCAGTAGCATTTGTTGTATGCCTCCCAAATATTTAAGATATGTTATCTTTTGCTGCACACGCCTTGCGGCTACAAACAATGTTACAACATTTCCCAAAACCGAAGACGGGAGAACAGTAAAAACACGTCTTGTTTATCGACAGTCTAAAATGGACTGACTGAAAATAGGGCATACATTGTTACAGTTTTACTGAACGCATGTTTGGGCTCAAGAATGAGAGTGCAGAATGTGACGGGTTATAGAGTGCAGAATTGGACGGGTCATATTGGAATCATTCTTACACCGTAAAGCTATGTGCTTGTTGTTTTGGTTTCCTTCGGAAAACGGTACATCTAGAAAATTTTTGTGACACATTGCAGTACCAAAATAGGAACAAAGCTAAGATATCTGACATGCACAAGAACAACTAAACTCAAGATTTGATATAATCCAACGATTTACCTATGGAAGAAAAATCGCTGTACAATTTTTAAGGGGTGCAAGTTTTTGAAAAATTTGCAAAACTAACGTCACATTTCACGTAATCGTTGTGACTACTGACAACATTTGTGAAGAGGCATCTTAAAAACGGGAACAGATATCATTATCATTTCAATCGAAATCATTGTATAAGAAACTTAGTGTGTGTTTGTGAAACAGAGAGAAATGACATAACGACGGAGATAGAGAGAGAGAGAGAGAGAGAGAATAGTTTATTCCTACTTTTAAAAATATCACGAAACTTACGTTTTTATGGTATATTTTCCTTAAGAAATTTCAAAAACACACATTCCATTAAAAAAATCACATCGATAGGAAAAAAATCCTCTTTGTTTTCGGTAAAATATCACAAGATTGAATTGGAGACATAGTCTACTAAAATCCTTCTTTTGAAAACGTAGATGTAAAATTCTCACAAAATATTACATCCAAACGTTCCGTGATGTATTTTGACTTAAGGCTGATACTATTTCCATTGATCACAAATTTTACGATGGAGTTGTGCGTTAGCTTTTATTTTGTAACGAGACTAACGGTCAGGCACAGACAAACAAGTCTATTCTTCTCACTGTGTCAATAGCAACTGAAGGTGATTCAAAGCGAACGCGGTAAGAAAATATTTGTAGCCAATGAAATTACTTATAATGAGTGACGAAGTGTTTTGTTATAGATTCCAGACAGGTAGTGTGGCAAAATAATGCCTATGGTCTGGCTTTTTACGATTGCGGTGCAGACAGACTAGAGGGAATTTGCAATCATGTTAAGAATTCGTGTTCTGTAACATTATTTCTCGCCACGCTAAATACTGAACTGTAACATTATTGGCTCGGGGTTTTGAAACTGAAAAAAAAGTTGTCACTGAGTCATTTTGACATACACACACATACATCGGTAGAGAAAGAGAGAGAGAGAGAGAGAGAGAGAGAGAGAGAGAGAGAGAGAGAGAGAGAGAGAGAGAGAGAGAGAGAAAGAGAGAGAGAAGGGCTACACTATTTAGGGGTCGTCTTTTTCAAACTAGTGAATTTGGAGGCTTGTATGAAGTTACGATTTCTGATACAGTTACAAGTTTGTGTGTTTGGGAAATGGCAAACACCGGATGGACATTTGTGTCGTGACACATGTAAAGTTGAGAGTCTTTGCTAGTTTCAAAATTAACGTCACATAGCTTTCTATTGCTCCTAGGCATTTCCATTTTGGCAAATTTTAAGTAAAGCAAGCCATTATCACAAACATAGGTAGAGACAGGGGTATATATATAGGGAGAGAGTCTATGAAAAGATCAAGCAATCTCCATGAGAAAACGGAAGAAGAAGAAACGAAGAGGCCACGACGACGAAGACTTTCCGTGCCGCCTGAAACACCGCTCGCTGAAGTGCCAGCTCAAGTCCATGCTAGCGATTTCGAAGAAGAGATGAGTGAGCCTGAAACCGTACCTTCTACCCAACCCAAAGAATCCATCACCCCTGACCAAGAAAGTCCTACCGTGGCTCCCGAAAATTACTATCGGATTCGAGAGACGCAAAAAGTGACCTCTAGAAAATTTAGAACCACGGCATACGCTTACGCGGTTCGCTTTAAAGACTTCAAGTCCGAGGTGCCTCCCGAGAAAGCTGCAGGGTTCATTACCGATTTGTGGGATTCTGTGTTACAGAACTTGAAACGACAATGTGGAGCCAAAGAGGACGATCGATTGAGACTGTCCATCCATCACGACAGTTTGAAGTCGCCTGTCTGGATCGAGTTCAGTACCCCGGCAGAATTAACACCAGCCAAAGTCATGACCAAAACAGAACACGTTCAACAATCCAACGAAGAGTTTGCCATGACGGATGGAACGGCCACACTTCACATGACTCATGTCTCCCCTCCTCGAGGTAGCGGACGAAGCAGGAAAGTGTTACTGGTGGACGACCTTCGCAGTACCAAACGCAGTGTCGTCCAACTTGACAATTCTCAAGACCATATGTGCTTGGCCCCGCGCCATCGTGGTGGGGCGAACGTATGCCGACAAGAACGAGACCGCAGAATGGAAACGTACCTGGGAGAACATTCGACAATCGGACAGAGCCAAACAACGAAACGAAGCAGAACTCCTGTTACGACAAGCAGGCATACCCAAAGACACAGTGTGTGGCATTTCTCAATCGCAACAACTTCAAGACGTCTGGGCTCCTCACTACACCTTGAAAGTACACCCTCAAGAAGTGCGCGGAGATCTGCTGTTTCGAGGACCCGATTTATCCGAGGGAAAATACATTCACCTCTATCACCATCGAGAACATTTCTATGCCATCACCAGTATCACAGGATTTCTAGGATACTCTTACTACTGCGAGAAATGTGAGCAAGGATTAAACAGTCGAGTGCGACACATTCATTGCGGAGAGAGATGTTGGGGCTGTTTAGCTGCCAAACCATGCCTTCCTGAACAACACGTCCATTGTGAGACGTGTCGACGAACCTTTGTCAGTCCCTCTTGTTACGAACAACATCGCAGAACACATGCTCACCAGCAGAAAAGCGCTTGCGACTTATTGAAATTGTGTTCCACGTGTGGACACCTGATTCAAACCAACGATCCCAAGAGACACACTTGTACCGGAAAGAAAAGATGCCACATTTGCAAGCAGATGGTGGACTTTGATCATCAATGTTTCATTCAAAAGTACGATAATACACTGAAGAAAGAATCAAAGAGGGATCAAAACAAGAACCAAGTGGATTTCATCTTTTTTGATTTTGAATGCGTGCAAGAAACAGGCATTCACATCCCCAATTTCTGCGTCGCACATCGGGCTTGTGAGAAGTGAATCCAAGAACCTATCCACGTTCACTGTCCTCATTGTAGTAGGATTCCAGGAGGACGTGAAAAAATCTTTCGTGGTTCCAACACTCTGTCCGAGTTTGCTCAATGGATTTTAGACCCTACCGACGACACTTGGAGCGAAGAGGACATTCAACGTTACGGAGACTGTCATCGCTATGCGACCGTCATGGCTCACAATTTCTCGGGATACGATGGACAGTGTTTGTTAAAATATTATTCGCAAGAAGGTACCGAATGCCCCCAAGTCACCATGAACGGAACCAAACTCATCTACATGAAAGTGGGACAAGTACAATTCAAAGATTCCATGAGTTATTTGGCCATGCCTTTGAATCGAATGCCTAAAACATTTGGCATGACATAAATGGCCAAAGGATATTTTCCTCACTTCTTCAATACGGAAGCCAATCAACACGCCGTGCTACGGCATTTGCATGACGTTGACTATTACGACCCCGACGGAATGCACCAAGAACACCGAGAAGCCTTTCACGCTTGGTACAACGCTCACCAGTCAGAACCGTTTGACTTCCAAGAAGAAATGCTGAAGTATTGTCGATCCAATGTGGACATTTTACGCCGTTGCTGTGGAAAGTTTAGACAGTTATTTCTAGATCACGGAGAAGTCGATCCTTTGAAGGAAGCGTGCACCCTACCTAAAGCCTGTACCTTAGTGTACATCAAAAACGTCATGCCTGAGAAATAACTAGCCATCAGACTCGGAAACGTCTCTCTTTGCCAGTCGTCAATACTCGGCCAAAGCTTTGCGTTGGCTCCATTACTTGTGCCAGAAAGAAGACAAATGGATACAACATACCTGAAACGGAGGAGGAGAAAAGAAAATAGGCAGTCTTTCAGTGGATGGTTGGGATTTACAAAACCCGCACACGGTGTACGAATTTCAGGGCTGCTTGTTTCACGGATGGCCTACCTGTTTTCCTCAACGAGACATGAAAAATCCTCTCACGGGAGCCAGCATGGAAGGCTTGTACGAACGCACTTACCAACGACGACTAAAGTTAGAAAGTCAAGGATACCAAGTGGTAGAAATGTGGGAGCACGAGTACGATCGACGTTTCAAAACCGATCATGAATTTAGGCGCATTGCCGAAAGTTACGACGTTGTCGACATCGAGCCTTTGGATCCAAGCCACAGTTTGTTTGGAGGACGAACCAATGCCACGGGTATGCTGTACGACGTAGAAGAATCAAGAGGAGAAGAAATCAAATACCTCGACGTGTGTTTGTTGTATCCTTGGGTGTGCAAATATGCTCGATTTCCTACCGGACACCCTGAAATCTTGACAGAACACATCGACGTGGAACACATTCGTCAATACGAAGGATTGATCAAATGTAAAGTATTACCACCGACCCACTTGTACCATCCTATCTTACCTAATCATTGCCAAGGAAAACTGATGTTTCCTTTATGTCGTACGTGCGCCGAAACATGTAACCAAGATCACCCCTGTCACCACACGGAGGAAGAACGCGCTTTGACAGGAACGTGGGTCAGCGTCGAAATGTTTCGGGCTCTGGATTGTGGATACCGCTTGTTGAAAGTGTACGAAATCTGAAGACGATGGGATCGTGTCTGACGTGAATCAAACACATCTGGTCATCTTCGACGACATGTTAGGAGAAGACGAAGAAGAAAATAAACTTTAGTTTACACGAAAAGGACATCATCGGAATGCCAGCATCATTTACATTACTCAAAATGTATTTCAACAAAGTAAAGCCCATCGTACCATCAGTCTCAACGCTCATTACGTGGTGTTATTTAAAAACCCCAGAGACAAATATCAAGTGCAAGTGTTAGCTAAACAAAGAAGACGACGATCTTTTTTGCAAATGGCTCAAGATCTGGTGGAAGAAATCCTAAAAAAAGAAATCATCAAGGAGAGAACGGAATGGGAGGAGAGACAAAGAGTGCAGCAGCAACACCAAAGACAACAACAGCAGCTACAACAACAACTCTTGCAGCAGCAGCAGCTGAAACAACCAAACGGAGAAGTCAGTTGCAGAATGGACTGTGATGAGTTTGCCTTCTCTTTCACCAGAAGGAGAGCTTGTCCTACAGCCATGAGACCAGTGGCAAAACGTGGCCGCCCTGCTGCTGCGGCTACTGCTACTAGAAGTTAAACACAACTTCTTACCCAACGGCCCTTTTCAGGGCCACCCAGATCTCTAGAAAAGATAACCACTATCATATTGCCTAAACATTTTGTGTTTGTATGTTTGTGTGTTTGTCTTTGTCTTTGTCTTCCCACGGAAAAAAAAATTCCTTCTAAAAAATGTAAGTGTGGTGTGTGTTTGTATAGAGTGAACGTTTGGTGTATGTGTTTGATAATAAAATTTAAAAAGGGTTGTGTGGTGTGTGTTTGTGTTTGATTAAAAAATAAAAATAAAAAACTTTTCTCAAAAAATGGTTGTGTGGTAAGTGTTTGTGTTTGATTAAAAAATAAAAAAATAAAAAATTAAAAATGGTTGTGTGGTGTGTGTTTGTGTTTGATAAAAAAAAATTATTTAAAAATGGTTGTGTGGTGTGCGTGTTTGTGTTTGATTAAAAAATAAAAAATAAAAACTTTTTTAAAATTGTTGTGTGGTTTGTGTTTGTGTTTTATAAAAAATAAAAATAATTTTTTTTTTTAAAAACTCTTTGTGGGTTATAATTTATTTCTAATAATGATTGAGAATACATTTTGGAATGGATTGAAAATTGCGATTGTGGGGACGTAATTGAAAACTATATCGATAATCGGGTTCTGTGTTGCATGTATATATTGTGGCGTGGAAAGGGATTTAAATTAATTTTTGCGCGGACGTGATTGAAAACTATATCGAAATTTGGGTGGAATGCTCTGTCTGTATTGGGTGGAATGCTCTGTCTGTAGCTTAGTGCTTCATGTAGAATTGAAATCAGTTTTTGCGCGGACGTGATTGAAAACTATATCGGAATTTGGGTTTTGTTCTATATCAGGTTAGGAATGGTTGTAGCATGAGATCATTTAGTGATGTGTTTGTTATCTTTTTTGCAATTGAGAGTTAGTTTGGTTTGGTAATTAAGTTGTTATTGCTGTTGTTGGAGTTCGTTCTATGTTGATTCTTTGAAGTTGCAGTTATTGATTTGTGGTTTTTGAAACTAGCAAAGACTCTCAACTTTACATGTGTCACGACACAAATGTCTATCCGATGTTTGCCATTTTCCAAACACAGAAACTTGTAACTGTACCAGAAATCGTAACTTCATACAAGCCTCCAAATTCACTAGCTTGAAAAAAACGACCCCTAAATAGTGTAGCCCTTCTCTCTCTCTCTCTACCTATGTGTGTGTGTGTATGTTGTCAAAATGACTCAGTGACAACATTTCTTTTCAGTTTCAAAACCCCGAGCCAATAATGTTACAGTTCAGTATTTAGCGTGGCGAGAAAAAATGTTACAGAACACGAATTCTTAACATGATTGCAAATTCCCTCTAGTCTGTCTGCACCGCAATCGTAAAAAGCCAGACCATAGGCATTATTTTGCCACACTACCTGTCTGGAATCTATAACAAAACACTTCGTCACTCATTATAAGTAATTTCATTGGCTACAAATATTTTCTTACCGCGTTCGCTTTGAATCGCCCTCAGTTGCTATTGACACAGTGAGAAGAATAGACTTGTTTGTCTGTGTCTGACCGTTAGTCTCGTAACAAAATAAAAGCTAACGCACAACTCCATCGTAAAATTTGTGATCGATGGAAATAGTATCATCCTTAAGTCAAAATACATCACGGAACGTTTGGATGTAATATTTTGTAGGAATTGTACATCTACGTTTTCAAAAGAAGGATTTTACTGGATTAGATTTTACTGTTCTCCCGTCTTCGGTTTTGGGAACTGTTGTAACATTGTTTGTAGCCGCAAGGCGTGTGCACCAAAACATAACACATCTTAAATATTTGGGAGGTATACAACAAATGCTACTGCAGTCATTCGACAAGAAATATAACACTACTTTTTTTAAACCGATGAATGAAAAAAAATTTGCCAATGAACATTTCTATCACAGAATTTACCCTTGTCTTCAGAAACTCAAAGAAAGGGTAACCTTCTCTCTGTTTGAGGCAAACCATAGATTTTTTGGAAATTATTACTGCGTTCATTTGACAATATTTCATTGTGTACACTGCTCACAGTAGGTAAAGACGTTGTTCGCGTGGCTAGGTCAATCAGTACGAAACGGCGTGTATGCAGGGTAGTAAACTTTAGCCACTACTAGCTTTTAGTAAGTAAATGTATTGAAGTTAATGTTTATCTTTGATATTGTATAAGAATGTTCAAGTGATGCTACTTTCTGTGCACTATGCCCACAGTAGAAAGTCAAAATACTCCACGAGTGAAGGTAAAGGTTAATAAAAAAAGTGGTTTTGTGAACATGATGGTTATCTATTTTCGTTAGCTCAGAAAAGTAGTGACCATTGATGGTAAAACGACACTGTGCCAAAGGACTGGACCTCTAGTCTTACGTTACAACGTTTTGAACTTTGTATCATTGCCAATATTTTTACGTTTGTGTATGTCTTTGTCTATGTTGTACACTAAAACTTAAAACCCATTCTCTTGTGATAGTTATGTTTGTGTGAGGGTATAGTAGTGTGCCCATAAGTACACCTACCCTTGCCTACGTGTACGTGATTGTATAGTATGGTTGTATATCAGGGTTTAGTAGTGTGTCCATAACACTCCTACCCTTTGTTTGTTGGAGTTAAGGGGTGTATGTTTTAATTGTCATAAGTTTAACACGGGGTCTCTCTCTATATATAGAGAGACCTTCCTACCCTCAGAATCACTATTCGTGATTCCACTTTCAAACAGAGAAGATGGAAGAGAAGAAGTCAGAAAAGTTTGCCCGTCTGTTCAGAGATTTAGCACAACAGACGTCTGCGGCTATCAGAATTTTACAGCGAGTGCTTGGAAAGTATACCAGTAAGACAAAGGACTACTCCTCCATTGCCTCTCGAATAAAAGTCAAGATACTTGCTACATCTGCCAAGAGAAAGGGCATTGGGCTCCAGAATGTCCACAACGTCAAGAAAACCAAAGAAAAGAAAAGAGAGACAAAGGGAAAGATACCTGTTATCACTGTCAAGAAAAAGGACATTGGTCTTCAGAGTGTCCTCAGAAACAAGAAAACCTACCAGAGAGAGAGGAAGCAGAGGGATCTTCAGCCCCAGAAGAAGAAGAACTCATCCCCCTCGTCAAGAAAAGCAAGAAAGCTAGACGACTGGAAGATAGTGAAGAAGAAGAAAAAGAACCCTTGATCCCTGTGAATAAATTCAAGAACAAGAGAGACAGACAGTGAACGATGAACTTTTTTTGAGTGTGGTGTTATGTTCATTGTGATTTTGTTGTAAAAAAAAAAGAGAATAGACCAGAATGGAAAAAAGTAAGTGTCTTTTAGTTTTGTTTTTAGAGTATGGATGCACGCACGCACGTACTCACTCTTACACAAACCAAAGAATGGGTTTAAAGTTGTACTTGATTTGGCAAAATGAATGATCATCTATTCTAGAGATCTGGGTGGCCCTGAAAAGGGCCTTTGGGGTGTTTGTTTTTTAACAAACTTGTGGACTGGACATGATCAGCTTCAACTGTCTCAATCCTTTTTCACGACCAAGTCCTATTCCTCCTCCTGCTGCTGCTGCTTTGGTGGTTGTAGTAGTGAATGGTGGTGGTGGTGGTGGTAGCATCTCACTAGTAGTGATGGGTTTAGAATGTTTCGCCCGTGATGGCCTTTTTCTCTTAGGTTGTTTTAAAGAAATCTGATACATGTTTCTCCGATTTTTTAACTCCGGTAAAATGTCTTGTAACAAACTCACCGTTTTGTTTTCCTCGCTCACTTCCTTCGGTTCTTCACCCTTTTCCTCTTCTAACTTTCTTATTTCTTCTTCTTGTTTTCTTCTTTTCTCTTCTTGCTGAAGAAAAACTTCTTTGGCTACTCTCTGACGCTGTAAAAAAAAATTCCAATTCTTCTTTTTGCCTCTTTTTGAAATCGTCCATGACAGGCAAAGAGGCTGGTGGTATAGCAGCAGTCGTTTTGTCAGACACAAATTCTTGAGAAGAAGACAGAAAATCCCCAAAATCTAAATTAAAATCTTCCGGTTGGAAGTTCACTACGGCATTCGCTGCTGTAGTCGTCGCAGGCTCACTCCAATACATGGTCTTCGTTGTCTCCATTATGCCGCTCAAGGTAAAATCTCTACGAACGCTGTGATGCCTATATACTCAAGATGACGTCACACCCCGCTCTCTTCCTATTGGAAGAAAAACCTACCAGCTTGTAACGCGCCATTGGATTGCTAGCTCATTTCGATCCATTTCGATTCACTCTTAGGCTATATATACTACCGCTTGTCTCATAAAGCTTCACCGGTTCTCAAGATGTATTGCTCAGTGGAATCATCGAACATCGTCTCGGGAATGCTCTTCAATCAGGACTATCCCATGTATGTCAAACCCTCATGGGCGATTACGAAGATGACCTAGACAGCCCTCTGGAAACGAAGAATTTATGTGGAACGACAAGGGTGCTTGAAGCGGGTATTGATCTACGGGCCTTAAGTCCGACGAAGTCTAAGGAAAAGAAGACCCTCTATGAGATGTTCACTATCCATTTTTAAAGAAAAGATTATTTTTTCATTATTACCATATATATATATATATATATATATATATATATATATATATATATATACATATATATATATATATACATATATAATTATATGTGTGTATGTGTGTGTGTGTGTGTGTGTATGACCCCCAAGTGCTTCACGGCTGTTCCTCTTTCTCGTATAACCCCCAAGTACCCCCTCCATGTTCCATTTCCCATGACCCTATAAATTTTGACCCTATATTCTTTTTACCCTTTTTAACATAGGAGACCCCCTAGACCCCCAGTACCCCACCTATACTACTTATGAACGTAGAAGTGTTAAAAGGAACTTTTTACTTGCCTGAGTTACAACCAGTGAATAAGAAAGAAAACGACGTGTACGATATTGAATCCGTTTCGATTCTTGGATTGCATCTTCACAAGTCATCGACTATAAAAAGAAGCAGAAGTCATCATCATGCCGTTTAACACCACTGCATGGCCTTCTCAGAGTTCATCTCTCCAAGAACTACAAAAACAACAACAATAACAACCACTGTCTCTGTAGTGTGTAAAAAAGTGTTCTTAAAAATCAAATTGTCTTTTTCTGCCCAAACTGTGTGATGCATTGTGTTATTTGAGCGGTCAGCAGAAATATGAGTTTGCAACAAAGAGTTAAACAACTGTGGACTATTTTACTCAGCACCAGTATTGGTTATCTTCTTCCTAATGCTTCGTTGAAATATACCGAGAGCAGCAACAACGGCAGCCACTTCAACTTCAATGCCAGCCACAACTTTTCTAATCACAGTAGCCGTCCTCTATTACCTTGGAAAATTCCCCTTTGACATCGAGTGACTCCTTGGAGACCATAACCATCAAACTATGAGTAACCAATTGTATTTAATATTACCTCGTGACACTTCTATGGGTGTATTTCCCAACAAAAAATTATATTGTTTCACTGCCAAATTAGACAAGTCCATACAACTGGATCGCAAAGCTCAAGTATGGAATGTGATCGAAGATGAAACCACTTTCGTCGTAGAAATCCTCAACGAACAAATCCAAGAACACTTGGTAAAAAATAATCTTGGCTTTTACGAAGCCACAAAACCACCTCCAGCGAATCCTGGCTTTTATGAATCCAAAAAACCAGCACCAGCAGATCCCTAATTGAATATCGATATCATGAGAATACCTTCAGGGTTATATTTTATTGCTCGACATTTCGTTGAAACGATTTCGGCTATGATTATCGATCAGTTTGGCAAAGCACTGGACAAAAGTCACCGAAGTGTGCTGATCGAGTACCATCCAACTTCTCATCGTCTCAGACTGGATTTTTCCGACAGCAAAACGCTGTCCATCACTTTTTCTCCCTGTTTGTTTGCTATTCTGAGTGGAAACGTATCTATCGTTCCCGATAAAGACATCAACAACAACTACAACCGAGTCTTCAAGTAGTTTCGCTACCCTATCGCATTGAACAAAGGACTGAAATTGATGTTTGAATACTTTAATGTGGTCGAGTAAAACGTAGTGGGAAACACATCTGTCTCGTTGCTACGAGTCATTGTTTTCAAAGAGTATTCTTCCATTGGCACTTACGAAGAAGAAGGAAAGACCTATCACGTTCACCGAGAATTTGTACATCCTCATTATCTACTTGTCAGTGAATCGTATTTTGATAGTGTCCATATTAGTACAAGGAGAGACCTTGGACAAAACATTTTATTCTAAAAACGTAAAGTCACCGTGAAACTACATGTTCAAAAACGATTCTATACTGAATTGTGACAAATGTATCATGCTGTATGCCGAAGGGTAGATAGAACACGTGGACATGGTTTAGGAGTTATGCTAAATTCGGCTTTTCGTACTGTAGCACCGACCTTAAAACCTATGGTCACTCGAGGATTGCATGTCTTAAAAGATTTAGCTTTGAAGCAAGGAAAATAATTTCTCCAAAACGTAAACATCGACAAAAAACAAAGTCCCAAACAATCATTCATGAAAACAGAAACAAATGTGTTGATTCAGACAGGAAAATAACCCCTGGGTTGCCGGGACACCCATAAATTCACTTCACACTTCTAGCGAACACATTGATTCCTCCTCTACGCCACAGCAAGGACAAGGCAGAAAAAGACACAGAAAGCTCTTCAAACCTCCGAAACACGCCTAGAAAAAAAAGAACAACAGCAGTCAGAGATGTGGTCATTTGTTATTACAAAATAAAGATAAACAAAGCACCGATATTCTTTCAAATATTTCAACTCAGAGCTCGATCTGTTTGCCATGCCACTGGCGACGATGACGATGCAAGGATCCCAATGGGTAGAATTTCATTCTGTATCGTCTTTTACCACTCAGCTCTAATCGAGTTTTAATTAAAGGACAAACTGAAGATTACATCGATCTAAATAACATTTACTTGTACAGAAAGACCAGGTTCTCAAAACGGACAACACCAATCAAGGTCCTGTTGCTAAAGTAGCTCCCGCCAATAATTTAATGCATTCATTTTTCTGCGACATGGATTTGTACTTGAACAAAATGATTAGAAGCAGCATGGACACTTACAATACCGAGCTTAGCTCTCTTGACATACGGAAAAAGTCACGAATACACATCTGGATGCCTCAGTTCCGTGGAAACCTGACAATTTGGATGCCTTAAACGACACTGTGTTGACATAAGATGACGATCCTCACAATGTTGGATTTAACTACCGTCAAACATAAATCAAACAAGCACGTAGTTTAGAAATGATGGATCGTTTACACTTGGACATATGGTTGCAAGACAAGTGTTTGTTGAATGGCGTGGATGTATGTCTGAGACTGAATTGAAGTAGTACTGTTTTTCATTTCATGGCTAATGTTAACGAGTAAAATACTATCATTGAAGAAGCCAATCGTTATGTTCGATGTGTAGAAGTCTTGCATAAAGTGGAAACGAAATAAATCAGACTCTGGGGAGAATAACAGCCAAGTATCCGGTACGACCAGTGGAAGTCACAGCCTTCACCATTGCTTCTGGCCTCCGAACCAAGATCAAAGATTTTGTGTTCCATGCTCAATTTCAAAAATGTTTGCTCATTGGTATTGTCAGCAATATGGCCCTCAGCGGATGTTATTGATCTAAATCCTTTTGAAGTCCAACATTTCAAAGTATCCAAGATTGAAGTCACCCGAGAAGTCCAGACGTTGTGTACCAGACCATTCGAACCTAACTTTTCTAAAAACAATTACTTGAGATCTTACTTGACTCGGTTTGAAACCACCGAACAATTAGGAACCAACATTAACCACGGCATTTAGTACGACGATTATGCGGGAGGATATGCTTTGCGGGGATTTGATTTCACTCTAGACCAAGGCAGCGACGAGAGATATTTTGACCCTATAAAATCAGGCCAACTCCGTGTGGAACACTGGCTCTGGTGAACACAGTATACCTAATCTTGTATGCAGAATTTGATAATACTCTGGAAATCAATAGTCTGAGAGAGGGGATCTTAGGCTATTTAAAAAGATGGAACATGAACCAATTGAGAAGGATGTTTTTAATCCAGAACAGCAGTCACAGCCACTAATAAGAGGATGACAAAGAAGAAGGAAATATATAGAACACAAAGCCATGGATGGCGGCAACGAGGATGATGTTTTGCATCCAGAAAAGCAGTCACAGATCCCAACTTCAAGTGGAGAAGAAGAAAAGATACATTTGGTACACAAAGTCATAGACATAGGCGAAGAGGATGATGTTTTGCAACCAGAAAAGCAGTCAGAGACACAAACTGGAGAAACGAAAAAAGATACAGTCATGATGTCACTATGGTCAGAAAAAGAATAACACTAAGTCCCCAGTCTTGCTTGCCACTTGGCTGACCAGGGAACATTGTTATGTTTGTGAAATCGATCATGATACTGAAGTGCACCATGACAAATGATCGATGATGAGTCAAGAAGAAAAGTTGGAAGAGTATCTAGAAGAAGCGTGGACGTTCATCTCAGAATAGAAACCCTTAAAAGAGTGATAAAAAGACTTGAGTAACCATTCCTTACCTTCATTCGCTTCTTTTTAGACAAAACGCATCAAAGCTTTCTTGCAACAGAATACCGAAACTTACCGTTTATCGACTTATTTGACATATCTTTTCAAGAAAACAGTCAAGTGTGACCTGTGAAGAATGAATACATGGGAACTTCATTATCTTTTTATCCACAGTTCGTACACAGCTTCTTGGAATCTAGTAGTGTGTGCAGAAGATGAACTTCCTCATCGAAAACATTAAGACGTTCGAGATCATGTCATTAACACAGACGACAGTCATCGCCCAGGAACTCATTGGGTAGCCGTCTACTTTCCCAGCGACAACAGTGTAGAAGAATTTGATTTCTCTTGGAAGACGAAATCATCGACTTTAGGAGAAGAGTCGCTGCGTCAATAATGTGAGATTACAAGGATCAGATTCAATAGTGTGTGGAGAATATTGTGTGTACTTTAGTCATCAACGCAGTCCTGGATTCCAACGAGAACATGTACTGACTTGTTTTGGAAGTGATTTCTCTCGAAACGATGAAAAAAGAGAAAGGTAGTTTTTTCAAACTTTTGGTTGTCTATTTTCTTTAGCTCATAAACGAAGTGTGCATCGATGGCAAAATTACACTGTACTAGATGACTGAAAGTCTAGTCTTACTCCACAACGTTGTCAACCTTGTAAATACGTTCATGTTTTAACATTTTTAGCTTGGCATATGTCAGTTGTACATGAAGAGAAAGAAACTAGCCCGCCTTCATCTTCCTTTCTTGATAGTTGAGTTAGCAGGTGGCATTAAAATAATGTTGATTTAAAAAAATGGTTTTGATTGATTTGTTTTGTTTTGTTTTTGTTTGTGTTTTGCAAAACTTCTTTTGACTAAGATTTTTACTTTCACTCTCTCTCTCTCTCTCTCAATCTTAGGTTTGGCACAAAACATTATATCCAACGTTTAGAGCAACGGTATAGGGTTACAACTGTTGCTATACAAAATCTTACGAATCCAATCTTTTCATAGGACAAGAGTCACTCCGCAATTTTTACGGGTAAAAAATATGTATTAATAACACTGGTCTACAATTTTTTAGAAGTCTCTGCTTCAAAGATAAAATGTGCTATTTATTAGGGATTTTGATGTGCTGAATTAAAATATGACAATTAAAACAACTGATTGGATAATGTTTCCAATATATTTAAGTTTTAAAATTTTACGTCTATGTATATTGTGTACATAGTAGACTTTTAATCATAAATTGTAAACCTAGGTCTTTTCATGTGTTTATGGTTGCTTTACATGATAATATTTCACCTGTCCTGTTTATGTAACACTTTAAAAAACAGCAAAAGGGTTATATAAATAAAAAATATATTGAAACAAAAGTAAAAAAACTATTATGTATATATAAGTACATAGTTTAGTCCTTATTCAGTGTCTACTCGGCGCTTCTTGGCTTGTATCTTGTATTCATTAAATGGAGGATCTCTTGTCACTGTCCAGCAATAGTCTTCCAGCTTTGATGGGCTCCATCTGCCCTGATATCGTTTCTCCATTGTTGCAATGTCCTGGTGAAATCGCTCGCCGTGCTCGTCGCTCACTGCTCCGCAGTTCGGTGGAAACAAATCTAAATGAGAGTGCAAAAATTGTATCTTTAGTGACATGTTGCAACAAAGGCTTTTGTATGCCTTGAGGAGGTTTTCCACCAACTCTCTGTAGTTGTCTGCCTTGTTGTTTACAAGAAAAGTTGTTGCCACTAACTGGAAGGCTTTCCATGCCGTCTTTTCCTTGCCACGCAGTGCACGGTGAAATGCATCATCTTGAAGAAGTTCACGAATACCAACAAAGACACCTTCCTTTATCTTATCTTCACTTAACCTTGGAAATCTTCCACGGAGGTACTTGAAAGCTGCTTGTGTTTTGCCCATGGCCTTGACAAAAGTCTTCATCAGAGCCAGCTTGATCTGCAAGGCTGGTAAAAAACTCTTCCTTGATTCAACAAGTGGTGGATGCTGAACACTTTTCATCCCAGGCTCCAATGACTGTCGGAGCGGCCAATCTCTCTTGATGTAGTGGGAATCTCTTTCACGACTATCCCATTCGCAGCGAAAACAGCAGTACTCTGTGTATCCAGTCTGCAGACCAAGCAAGAGAGCAAGAACCTTGAAATCGCCACAAAGCTGGCACTGATGTTAGTCATAGTTTATGCACCTCAAAAGTTGTTTCATGTTTTCATAGGTTTCCTTCATATGGACTGCATGACCAACTGGAATTGATGGCAAAACACTGCCATTATGCAGCAAAATAGCTTTAAGACTCGTCTTCGATGAATCAATGAACAGTCTCCACTCATCTGGATTATGAACGATGTTGAGGGCTGCCATCACACCATCGATGTTGTTGCAGGCTACAAGATCACTTTCCATGAAGAAGAATGGGACAAAATCCTTTTGACGGTCACGGAACATGGAAACCCTAACATCACTTGCCAGGAGATTCCACTGCAGTAGTCTGGAGCCCAACTGCAGTAGTCTGGAGCCCAACAGCTCTGCCTTACTCTTGGGTAGTTCTAAATCCCTGACAAGGTCATTCAGTTCACCTTGTGTTATGAGGTGTGGTTCAGAGGAGGAGGAATGGAGAAAATATGGGTCATGTGACATTGATGGTTCAGGACTGGAAGTTTCATCCTCTTCCTCTTCCTCGTCTGACTCAAGTGAGAACCGGCAGTCCTTCTCCGTGGGTACTGGGCGTATAGCTGATGGAATGTTTGGATAATGCACAGTCCACTTTTTCTTCGTTGACACACCTTTTCCAACTGGAGGCACCATGCAGAAGTAACAATTGCTGATATGATCTGTTGGCTCTCTCCAAATCATTGGCACTGCAAAAGGCATATATTTTAGTTTCCTGTTCAACCACTGGCGAAGATTTGTTGTACAAGTGCTGCAGCATATGTGTGGGGCCCAAATATTGTCCTAATCTCCAATTTTGCAGCCAAAATAAAGGTGATAGGCTTTCTTAACCATAATGGTTATACTGCGCTTTTGTGATGCAAAAGTCACTTCACCACAAACATAGCAGAAGTTATCTGCATTGTTCACACAAGTACGAGGCATCTCTGCTCACTTTATCTAAACAGAAATGCGTCCCTTTGCAAAATCAAACACTGACAAATAAGAGAGCACGACACTGTATGATTTGTAGAGCTGATATAGGGCAATTTCTTCAGCAGAGTGATGTAAGCTTAGTTATGACTGCATCATCCATGACTTATAGGAATAACATGAAGCAATTCATATCATGTATGACGCAATACCTGCTTCAGATTGCATCATTCATTGTTTTGCCTAAAAAGCAAGTACTGTCCAAACCCAGTCATAGATTTATTCATAGATTCAGCGAAGATGTATTTGAGTCATTTCTGGTTTAAATTGAGATCCCTTCCCTTTATAACTCACTTATCCTCCGCCATTCCCAAGTCAAGGGTTGTATACACTGACTCAGTTTCATATCTTTAAAACTAGAGCCAATCAACAATTTTAAGCATAATTTTCGTTCTCAGTGACCCAGAATTAGTAAAGTTTGACAACATTTATTGCGGAAGCACTTTGGCTGTAGACCAGTGTAATTACAAACACTCCATGTACTATATATGACTTCAATGTACTTTGGTTTTGCCGTTTTAAAAAAAAGCAAATAGAAAATGTTACAGCCTTACAGTACAAGTAAAACCCTTAACTGCATGTCAAATTCTGACGTAGTTTGAGAATATGGCAAACTGACTCTCGTCTCAAAAGCTCATATGTAACATTTCACTCAGCGTGTTAAATACAAACAAGAAACATTTGTAACGAAGTGAGGTGACGTTGGGTAAGCAAAGATCAGTCAGTGTGCTAAATCTAGGGTGGCAAACGTAAATTTGTAACAAACTGAAGAACCCAATCTGCCTCACTTAGCACTGGATATTTTTGCACCAAAACTTTCTGCTAGTGTTTTCAAGCGACAATGGGTGGCCGTTTAGTAAGAGAATAAACTCAAAAGTGGCAAAATTGACAAAATCCTACATTCTATTGCAAATTCTAAACCTCACTTGGCAACATACAACATTTGACAACGGATATGTTTTAACACACTTTTTGGATAGTAAAAGTAAGGCAATGCTTGTCCTTAAGTGTGTGTGTCTTCTTCTCTCCATCCTGTTTAAAGTCTACGGAAAGCCATGTTTGTGTATGTGTGTAAGCACTCCTATTCTTTTCTCTTCTTTCACTCCATGTGTGATAGTGTATAAGTATGTTTGTCTATGTGTCAGCACTAATGCCCGTTGGTTAGTAGATGAGTAATGTTGGTCACTTCAGACGGTGTGTTGAATTGTAAATGTGGGGTGTTAGATAGTAAGTGTGGGGATAATGGATAGTACATGACTGGGTGTTGGTCACTACGAAAGGCGTGTTGGATAGTATGTGAAGTTTTAACATTACATTTTTCGTTAGAGGCCATAGACACTCAAAAACAAACAAATTATAACCTCAATTTTAAATTCACGTTTGAGGTCATATAGTAATATTTGAGGCCATATCGCCACACATTACTATTGTGTGACTAATAGTACTTTAATATAGAAGGAAAGCATAACGTACAGGAAATATAAGATGAGATCAAGGTAGTCGATGTCAAGATTTAAAGCATAAACAGGCAAAGTTCTGATACTCATTGGTATCTAGAAGTAAATGGCTGGTCATATACATTAGTATTTGTAATTTTTGTGCACTCTCTAAATCAGGATTTTGAACGTGAATCAGAGAAAATCAGATTGTTATTAATTACTTTGAATATGACGTCAAGATATGATAGTACTCTTTTTAATGACATTTTAATGCCCCTGTGGGTTGAATTCATGTCAATCACAAATACAATTGGACGTACACAGTATTAACTGTATTGAACTAGTCTTATAATTCTCATTTAATGAGACTAGAACACATATATAGTAACGGGCTTATGACTCCATAGAATTGTCTTTCCTCTCATCATAGGATATTTTATCAAGACCTAATCCAAATTATGAGCCCTGCTGAAAAAAAGTAGTATTTTCTGAACCTTATCCTTCTCTGCGGGATTATTAAGGTTGCAAATATCTGGGATTTTAGTATTACAATGATCGAATAAAAGAATAATGCTTTTTCATAGTTGTATTTTTCCTAGCACTGAGTCTTAAAAATTCTTCGTCGTCTCCTGAATTAGCAAATTTGAAAAGTCTTGAATCCCTTGCTATTCTTTTTGCATATATTTTGTTTCCAAAGACTGGTTTGCGATACAAAGTTTTGTATTATATTTTCTTCATGATATATTTTTCATCCAATTCAGGTAGTTTCTGAGAGTGTGTACCTTGTTTTCAAAGTTCTATATAATTTTAATTTGCTCTCTTCTCTTCGGTAAGATAATTTACTTACGAAATAAAATTACTTTGTATCGTTGCTATATTATTCAGACATTGTATTTAGTTTATACAGATTTAATAAAAAGATATATATTCCATTTCCTTGACAGCTTTATGTATGAACATCGACGAGGTGGACGAGGAGTATTACCGTAATCATTCATTTGATTGTCTACGTATGTACATTTTTACTGCTCTAGTTACATTTATTATAATTTGAAAGACAAAAACATTTAATAAAAGATTTGTTTGGATTGACACCTATATTCAGTAACTGATATCTCGAACAGTTGATGTCGCTATCGCAAGGAGCCGAAGTTATGAGTTGTTTTGAAATTGCAAAAAAAACATTTTCTCTCTCTCTCTCTCTCTCTCTCTCTCCACATGTGTCTAACTGTGTTTTTATTTCTATCCCTGACACACACTTTTGCTCTTCCAGCAAACTAGTTTTCATTGTATTTTGATCGATGTGTATGCTAATATTATTTGAATGTTTCAAATATATTGAACTATTTTGCGCTTGTTAAAAATCAAAATAATTTATTTTTGTTCATAATCAAACGAAGACCAGGAAAACCTAAGCATAATTATACCTTGAGATTTGTCATTTGTTTCATTAGCTATTCCTTGAAAAAAATTTAAAATCATAGTGGTATTTTGAATCATTGTGGTAATGAACATGACGACTCTCTCTGAATCGCACCTCAAGTCTGATGTTGTCGCAATCAACACGTTATCACATTCAATCAGTCAGATAGATTTATACTTTAAAAAACAATCTTTACTTTAACTCTGTTGTGAATCCGATGATCAACAAAGGAAAAGACTGTACATGATTTGAAATACCAAGAAGCAGACATAGTTTGAAAAAATGTTTGGATGACACAAAAGATTGAGTTGATCTGCAAACTAATCAAACCAATGTTTATCAATCAAACTTTTCAAAAATCAAATGCAAGGAAACAATCACGTCTATGAAAGAATGAGTGCAGAGCATATTAATGGATTCTTCTCTTGCTGTTAACACTTGAAATCATAATTTACCGACTTAATGTAAGTACAAATAATATTGATTGATTGATATCTTTATTTCCTCGGTATATTACAAAGAATACAACCACTAATATAGAGAATACGGTAAAAATAGAAAGTAACAGTGATTAAAGAAGAGAAATACTGTACATTTACGATTGAGCATACAGAAATAACTGCATATATAGTGAACATTCACCATGATAGCTAAGAACAACTAACTTGATATATCGTCAGGTCATAATTCGTTTCAAAAATTTTTTCTGCACATTATAACAGTAGGATTACCATTTAAGTAAACACAACTGGCAAAGATGCAAAGTGGCTATGACAATTTTTTGTTACAGCGAAATGAAAATACAAAAAATAATTAATTAAATTATTAGCATTACGAAACCTTAAACGGTGAGCAACGCACAAGCTAGTAACAGCAAATCTTATTAATATTACAGGTAAACACAATATACTTTTTCTAAAATTATTTATTTAATGCAGTCATTGCTTCCTTCATATAAAAGTATTGGAGCGATTATCCATTGCAGTGATGTGGATTCTACCAACGATAAACCACACAGAATATATAATGTTAATAAGCTAAAGTACTGACACATGTTTAACTAACAATACGTTCATTACCAGCATCGATACAGTCAAAAGTTTGTTGTATGTATTTTCCGCACAGATGCAGGACTTAAGATACATATGAGATGGAAATACATAAGTTGTTCATTGCTTAAAAGAAAAAACACATACCGGGTCATCTTTCCCAAAAGAATATTCACTAAATCCATATTGAATATTGAATGCTAGTACATGTAAATATTCACCCCAAATATCTCAATAATATGACACTAAAACATTTCACGATCTTGTGTAATAAAACTAAATACTGATAGATAATGAGACGGTTTGACAATGAGTACACGCAGCTTATTTAATAGGGTAAAGCAAGTTTAGTCACAATGTTGGCAAGGAGCCGACATGACTCAAGAGATGCTGGAAATTGTTTTCCTACTTCCCATATTACAAAGGGAACCAAACTGACATCAAGCAATAACTGCTAGAATCGATTTAGAGAAATATCTTTATAAAGTGTACATTTCATAACATTTCCATATAGCAAAAGGACATGGAATTTACCAATACGTTTCTTTTCAGATGTCTTAACAGGTTATTGACCTTAAAGAATGTACAATTTTATGCAACTTAAATTTATCCAACAGTTTATAAATGTATGGAATGAATCCAGTTTGTTTTAATTGCAAGCTTGGGATCTAATAGCTAAAACAGATGAGAACAAAATTCTTGCTTTGCAAAATAGACAGCAGACTACCTGCAAAGTTGCTCAAAGAAAATTAATCTGTTATATCAATGTAAGTTTCAATTGCTAATATACCTAATAAACTTCATGCAACATCAGTTAGTGTATATGTAGACATATCTTGTATATGCTTAGCGCAAAATCGATGCCGTCTCTCTAGTACAAGTATATTCTGAGGGCTTGGGTTAAATACAATTTCACAACCATACAACGCTCGTGGTATTGCATTAGTTTCATACCAATTCTTAGCTGTGAGAGGGTGAAATCGATTCTTATTTATTCCAATATCAATAAAACTGAATAAAGTACCTACAAATTTATCTTTAGCCCCTTTGAGCTCAGTATCTGTTCTGCTATAATTTGAAAGATTGACAACTATATGTCTACATGACTCTCTTTCGTGAACACTCTCAAAACCCAGGAACCCTTGCCTATGCTTTCTTTTGTAGTCAGACGAACTTTGATTGAATACTATAATGCTACTTTTCTTGGAATTATATCTCAATTCCCACTTTATGGAGTACTTATTACATTTTATCAGTAACTGATCTATGACTGACTTCGAAAGTCTTAAAAGAAGCTTGTCATCGTCTATAGTAAAACATCAGCATGTTTTATCAAAAAATACAAAAAAATACCTACACGTTGATACAACATCAAGAGTTTCATTTATAAACACAATGTAAAACCAAGGGGATAATATCCCACCTTGGCGTGTTCCCTTTTAAAACATGAAATGTTCGATAAATTCTTTCAGAAAGAATAACTCTGCTATACATATTTGAGTATAAGTGCACAACCATTTTCCATATTCTTGAATTGATGTAAAATAAGCCGTCATGTCATAGGCTGTCAAAAGCTCTCTTTGTGTTAAGAAACGCTGTCTACAACTTGCTTTGGTTTACATTAGCTAATATACCAGTTCTTGGACTAAAAGAGAGGCCATTTTGCAACCCAGGCACTTTTGAAAGTTTCACCCTCACCGCCTTCGTACGGTAATAAATAAAAAAACTTAGAAAACGTAAGGTCATTATGTATCTTATTTAACAAAATCTTTAAGATAACCCACAAATAACTGGTAGAAGCGTTGTTGTCTGATAGTTATTCGTGTCACGTTTGGTTTTATTTCTTCTCTTAAAAGAAGTTACTGTCAGAACTATTTTAGTTAATCAGAAATATGCACAAATATCAACCTAGAGTTGAAAAGGCTACCTAGACTGACTTAAGTGTAATTCCACCGTACTTAAGGTGTTCATAATTTATATTATATACTCCACATGCATTTTCAGTTTCAAAATCAGAATGTTCAGATGAAAGCTCCTCAGATGTGATGTAATCTAACTCTCCAATACAGGAAGGCTTTTCCATGTTCCGACAGTTTCTTTAACATCCTCGTGGAAATCCTTAGACTTATTATTTACATTCGGGGGCCAATACTAAGTTTCAAAGCATACTGCCCACAGATCTACAATATATAAGGGACCACAAAAACAATATTGCTTGATTTTATTTCAAAGAGTCTTTAAGATTCTGTTTTCGTAAATTGACATCTCTCCAAAATTGGATTTGATCTACCTAAAATTTCTGCAAACGTATCAATGTCATCATTTTCTTGCTTAAAATAGTTTCTGTGTAGTTTCCGAAAGGTTGTTTTCGCATTTTTGTAACGGGTGAAATAGATCTCTTTCCCATCATAAGCTCTTCCTTTACGAACCCACTCTTACCTTCTTTTAACCATGGCTTTATACAATACCTTGAAATCATTATTCCAGCAGAGCTTTAAGAAGGGTTTGAATTTTCAAGTGGGGAGGGTGATTCTGCTTGCAAGAGCTATATCATGAATTACTTTCTATGCAATATATCAATTTGCTTCTTGTTTACTGGAAGAAAAGCCTTATACAGTTCTAACATTTGGTTCTCATTTTTGCGTATATTCATACTTTTTGCTAGGATCAGCTTTTTTCCAATTGTTCTTCAAACGATAGAAGTTTGAATCACACATCTTGTAAGATTGAAATTCAAAAGGTCCAAACATAGGTCTGTAATATTTATAAAAAATTAAGCATCATCATCTATTATCGTTGCATCTATGACCATATCAAGCTCTGAAGTATGAAAAATGACGTGATCAATTAGAGACTCACTTGAAACCAGAATAAGAAATATATGAGCAGCAGGGACTTGTTAAAAAATCAACAGTGATCAAAGACAAGAAAAGTGTTGCGAACCATTATATATATCAGCAAATTCAAGATTACTACAATCCTTACCACCATCTTTGTCTTGGGCATTCTGATGCTATTCGACTTTGTGACCTGAAGCATTTGTGGATCTGAGAGGAATACTGGAGCAACCATGAACTTCGTTTGTACTTGAAACAGACTATATTAAATCTGATAGTTTTTGTGTTATGTGAATTTTTTTTCTGACCAAATTGTTTTGTAGGACCAAATTTAGAATAATCGAACTTAGCAAACTACTCTATCAAACATTGATGATAGAAAGAAAAGAACGTATGCAATTGTAATATACCTCTACAGCTGAAAGATTACTATTGTAAAAGGAGACAGCATCCAGATCAGGCATGAAGCAATGTGAGTATACTGCAATATAGAACTGAATATACTGGTACGTGGAACTGTATAAACTAGTACGTGGAAATGTATATACTGGAGCGACGAACAGAAAACATGAGATAAATTAGTTTATATCGCCAGCACTTTGCATGTGCCATAGTAAGCCGGTCGACCACGTGAATGAAACTAAACTAGACACAACTGAAACTGTGTGCATACAATTCAGTTACACCGGAAATTTCAATTTGAAAAATTACTTTCCTGGTTATGTATGAAAATCTGTAGACTTGCTCTCAGTATATCAGACGTTTTTTTTCACATAAGCCTTGCAAAGCACGATTTTCCTTCTTTTCCGTTTATTGAATTACTTATACATACTCGTCTGATACCTCGAGAACTAACATTTTATGAAACAGTAGTCTAATCTCGTCGCTGAGTATGCCTTTGTTGTTGCGTTTGCACTCATATTTCTTGAATGAACATATTCTATATAATATCAGGCCAGAATAAAAATGTATTTTTATTCCTATGCACTTTTACGATGACAAAGAACACAATAGTCTTCAATCATACGTTTTCCTGACATCCATATGTAGTGTTATACGTCGTTTCACTGTAAGATTTACTGATCATTGACCGATATCTTTAAAAAAAAATCAGTATTTGGTACTTTTTATTTATGTGTGTAGATTGAGTTGACCTTGAATAAACTTAATGTCTGTCTGTGTTTTCATTCTAAAAGTTTTAAGCGTCGATTATTTATGTAATAATATATATATATATATATATATATATATATATATATATATATATATATATATATATATGGAAGCATTTAATGTTGAAAGGATTTTCTATCATATAACCTACTTTTCAATGAAAAAACAAAATAAAGCAAAAAGAGAAACTTGTTCATCCAGACTTATATTTTTTATGTGTTTGGTATTTTAACTGAGATTGAAAAGGGTCAAAGAACATCTTATTAGCAGTCACGAACATTTATCTAAGAAGTTGATTCTTAGCCCAAAATTACCTTTGCCCTTTGCGCTTTCTGGGATGTAGAAAAGGCCCTCTGGACCCTCCTGCATGTTGTAATAGTCAACTAATGGAGGCAGGAGGCACAGTGGCTCAGTGGTTAGCGTGTCGGCCCCGTAACAGAAAGGGTGTAGTTTCGAAACTGCTCGTGTCGGCTACCTTGGTGCCTCGTTCGGCAAGGCACATTACTCCAATTGTATGGGCACTAAATAATCTACTATCATTGCTGTGCGGTATAACACCAACCTCATAACACCAGTTACTTTTAAAGCAATATTTATTTATATATTTGGTAAGTAAATGAATTAGCCAGTCTGCCCATTAGTAAATCAATCGCTTACTTAGATTGTTAACTAATAAGTCAAAAGGCATATATTTTGCAAGATAACTTTCATATTATTATTGATGATCCATATAATTAGATATAATCAGATTCGTTATGAACGGCTGCATCAAATTTGACATGTACAGATAAGTGTGACACAAAGACCTTGCCTCGCGTTTTACACTTATTTCTCGCAAGCTAGATAGGCTCCTACGTGCCAAAATTATCATTGAACGGAGTTTTATCTATAATAAGAACATTGATAACATTCATACGTTGCCAAGCATTCAGGTTTAAGCCCTAACAGTAAAGACCAAATATTGACTAGAAATAAAACAAGTACACATTTTGTAATGGACCTATGGAGCTATGATGAACACCAGGCATTCTACTATTGGCATTTAAATAATGTATGCGATATGTAGATATATCTCTTGTAGGCTTGTACCTGTTCAAATACTGTGGAGAGACGTAGAGTATATTTCTGTGTTATCAAAGTTGTTATATCACATTAATCATCCTTAATTTCACGAAGCCCGTCATAGGAATGTAATTTATTTCGATTAAACGTTAGGATTGATAACTTACCCTGAACATTGTTGCTTTTCTTGTATGTGTAGTATTAACTGTTCTCCTTTAATTTACTCGGCAATTTCCAATAAGCTATCCAATAAGCGAGGATATATAGAGGATATCTACGTTTTTTGTGGATATTAGAAAATATTTCACGAGTGAAGTGGAAACACTTCACTAGTGAAATATTTTCTTATATCCACAAAAAAACGTATATTTTTTCTTTTTATTATATATTTAGTGATAAACAAGAGAAAGAAAGAAAGAATAGGCATCTACAGCGCATCGATCAGCTGATTGATAACCGCAAAACTAAATGTAGCATTAAAAATAGTTCCATTTATCCTCTATTTATTATGTATTTTATAATGCGGCCACTTGTAAAAATACCATGTTTCCACAACAATAGTGAAATATTTTGTTATACTCCTACAAACAAATTAGGTTTTTCTTTTTATTATACATTTGGTGATGAACCTAAAAAGGAAAGAAAGATAAAAGGAATAAGCGTCTTCAGCACATTAATCGATCACCTGATTGACTACCGCAAGACAAAATTTAACATAAAACATAGTTCTATATAAAACAAGTCATTACACATTTAATCGAATTTAATGAAAATATTGTACATGCATGAAGAAAAATAAAATTTATATTTTTAACTCCATAAGTTTAATCCAATAAATATTAGAAACGTATAACATAATATTGATGTCAAAATCCGGAATTTTAAGTCAACGTTCAAGAGGACTTGAAATCGAGACTCAACACATTGTAGTTAATAGTAACTTCAACTACAATGTCAACACCTTGTTTCTTTCTACTGTATCAGTTTATGGTAAAAGTTACTTTTATTCACTGTCACTGCTATAGTAGATAACTCTAATCTGTTGGAACCTGTGTGGTCCAGTTGGGTGAGGTAGGCAGTATACATGTAGGTGATGACGCTGCCTGGTTGCCAACAAGTCTTGTGCGGGATGAATTTACTGTCTGCTGGGAGATTTGCACAACGTTTGTAGACTGCATGCTGTTTTGTTGATTAATGAAATGTAAGTGGACACTTCCATTTATTTTATTATTACTGAACATGTGACTTTGGTCTGGGAATATTTCGGCCTTCTCTAGATGTGGATGGGGGTTCGTGATGCGGGAGGTATGAATGGCAGTAGCTGTGCACTTCGAGACATTGGTAGCAGAGACAGTGCTTTGTGCGTTGGATAGGATGTGTGAACTATTTCTGCCCTGCAGGGCATTGAGCTTACTGTAGTTATTAAGGCTATGTACGTTCTTGTGTCCAGAAATTTGCAGAATCTGGTTTGGGGGCAGGACCTCATCTTTAAGCTTTTGAGCAAGATGTTTCTTCACACTGTAAAAGTAACCAAACAGATGGAATTACAAAATTAGACCATGCGACTCTTTTGTATATAAATTTCTTAGAACGGCAGTTAGAGTTTCTGGAGTCAAAGTCTTACAATGAATTGAAACACCGGGAAAATATTCAAGTGCATCTGAAATTTCAGAGGGGGCATATTATTTTGCTGTTGTCTATTCATACCCCACGTAGCTGTCCCTAATTCATTTTAGGGCAATAGCAGAACAATTATAAAACGTAGAGACATGAAATTTACCCACTTGATCGGGGTCATAAAAAGATGACCGTATATGAAGTTTCATGCCGTTACACCAAAGTTTCAATCTTTTCACGTTTATTTTTAAACTTCATGCACAAAATAGTGTTAGCACAATTAGACAAAAACCACTTGAGGTAGACAAATAAAATGAAATTTGGTAGGCATATTAAATTTTATATATTGGTATTTACCTGACCTGAATACAGCAATGTTTCTTTCTTAAATATATTTTTTTTTACTATATACATAAGTGTGCAATATAGAAACCTATTGGCAAAGTAATTTTCATATTTGTTTCTTAATTTTTATATTTTCACATGTGAAAAAAGATTTCCTATCATGCCATGTGATGCTTGATTGTGTGTGCCTGTGAGTTACACCAACTGCAGAAAGAAATCGAGTACTTTATAAGCTAGAGCAAATAAATATAAACTGCATTACATTTCAGACATGGAAATTATCCTTTGCAGGAGAAATATGACTCGACGTTTCATGTCTCAATGAACTTTTTTACCCTTACTACCTTTATAATAGTGAAAAACGGGCTGTGTTGCACTGATGAATTGGACTTGCTTTGAGGTCAGATATGGTCAAATAGTTTACAAAATGTCAAAAATTTAATTCACAGAATAGGTCATCCCAATCCTTCCGCTCTTTTAAGTTGCTGATATTTATGTGATCAGCCTATAAAAGTGACGTGAATTTACAAAAAGTGGGTGGTGGGTGGTGGTGGTGGTGATGTGCTGAAAAGCGAGTTAAATCTTCTGAGCTTCAATATTGGAGCAAGTTTGGTTTATAATATAAGAAAATTGTAATTTCCTGCGTATATACTGGATATATTTCATCTTATGGTACCAAAAAACGATACATTTTAACTCGTGACTTTGCCGCTTGTTAAAATATCATGTTATGTTTGTATAGCGCTTTGAAAAATATATCTGGTATTATTGTAGGAATAGAAAATATTCTCTATGAACTATTTGGACTTGTAGTTTTATTCAGGAAAATCTTGTTAATATCATTTGCAAGAAACATTTGTAGTGATTTGCTTAAATTTTATCGATTGAAATATATTTGTCCCCCAAAATTTTCACATTTTGAAAAGAAACTATGTTATCATTTCATAATTGTATTCACCTGTAAGGTGATAATCGCTTGTCAGTAGTCAGTCCAGATTACTCTTTCATTTCAGCCATGATGTCATACAGTTTATTGATTCCAAGAACATTTCTTTTATACCATTGTTTCAAACAGATGGGACTAATATGAATAATTGCAAGAAAGAAGGGGCTGTCAGGGACTAACATTTCTGCTGGTCTTTTCTCCAGAAAGAGTTTATATAGTCTTACAGGGTCTCGGTCAGGCATTTAAGGCACAGCATAAGCCCTTGGTTTTGTTGATCTTATGTCTCTTGCATTTGAGCCAAATCTTGCTTTTGTTTGCCTTTCTTGTGAGTAAATTGTGTATTCTTCACCATTTTTGTCTTGTTCAAGGGAGACATAACCCCAGCACACTTCATGCATTTCTCAGCCTGTCCTCATTTCAAAATCCTCAGTGATCTCTGAAGAGAAGAGGCTGTGTGATGACCTAGAACTCTGGCATTGTACATGGTATCCAATTCTGCTTCCGATATGGGATCTGCTGCATTTGGTTTGTTGCCTTTTCCGATAGATTTTAGCTGCTTTTGCTTACATTTCAGGATTGTTCTGGCTTTGGAAAATTGTAAATCTTTTATAATTGAAACGTGATAATTGTTCTCCCTCAAATTCCTCTCAATGGATAAAAAAAAAAAAATGAACGCAGTGTTGTGGGTTCATATTCTGAACCATCGTTGTTTCCTCACACTCAAAGCAAAGGATGAAATAAGGTCACAGAGTTCCACTGGTGGTATGCAATGTGGGAGTCTAAGATCACTTTCGGATTCCATGTTCTTGTTGTAAAGAGTGACAACATCTTATGTTTTCTTCTTGGCATTGATATTTCTTGCTCATTTATAAACCGGCCAACCTGCTCTGGAGTTACCTGTTGAAACCTACTACTTGTATTATTGACATATTCCAACAAATAAAAATCAACATTACAAACCTTTATAAACTCCAAATCATCCATATATTTGTAGTAGACGAAAATATAGCAGGAGAGTTTATCAAATATTATTATCTATTTTATATTTTATTTTATGAAATGAAGAAAGAATACCACCCATTTTGTTTACATTCGTCTAAAATATATTTATTGAAGAAGATCTTAAATAAGGGGAGATAATTCATAAAATATAGTTCCCTATGTCTTGGAAAAAGTATTTCCAAAAGTGATATCGCCACTGTGGCGATAAAAGCTGTATCTATTTTTTCTCCCACTGATATATTTCAATATCTCATTATGAAATATATAATAAAGTGATACAATATGTTCACATGATAGTACAACGCATATAGAGTGTAATGTATCTAAACTCCCTTACACATTTACGGCTGGAAACATCACAACCTGAATCAGTGATAGTACTTTTTGTGTAAAGTTTGACAAAGGAGAGTTCAATAACACAGATCCAAAAAATTTAAATACATGCATGAAGATTGGGCGAGTATGGCTTGGTGCCTCAGTACTTAAACAGCTAAAACGATTTTTTTATCCGTCTCTATGTACTCGATTTTCTCTCTCTCTCCTTGTCTCTTCATAAATCTGAACTTTAAATGAAGCAACATTTTAACAGAACCAAATTGTCCACTTTTCCGAATAATTATTTTCTTAAAATACGCTTCAATGTCATTGAAAAATTCATACATATCATGCTTGTTGCCACCGTAAAATCTGTATTCATTTACATTTCTCCTAAATCAATCTGCAAGTTTTTTGTTATGATTATGTTTACATGTTCTTATTCATATGTCTCAATTGTTTCTTGTTCAAAATCGTATTGAAAAAAAATTTCATCATTGATCTATTTAAACAACATTATTTTAAAATCTATTTCATTACTAATTGTTTTAATATGTGCTGGAGGGATAAAATGAAAACGATATTAGTATTGTTTGTATCTGCTTTTGTGGAAAGATTTCAAGAAGACAAACAGGCATCAAAGGACTGACTGATCTTCTTTCTGACAGAAGCTATGACAGTTATAAAATTGTTCCAGTGACTTAGACCTTTAACCTAACATCATCAAGATTGACATGTTTCTTTTTCTACTCACGGGTACGCCACATATGAACTTTATGCAAGAAGACCACAGCTAATTAAAGTTATGTTGCAAAAAACTATATTGTCTACGGACGGACGGAATCTATTGCTACATACCTGTTCTGTCAAATACCTGACTCAACCATTAAAGACATGTCATAATCCGTTAAGAGTGCTAATTCAACATATGATAGCTTTATACTTGCATCTTGGACTAAAAGGTACGCCATAATAATGTCCTGCGTCAAATTTGTAGTGTTTAGTTCAAGCATTCCTGAACTTGACATAATGGTTTTGAAAGTCTCCATTGTGTTCGAATTGAAGTGTTTCATGACATCGTGTACATAGTTGAAGTCGTCGCGCGAGATGTCCGAATTGGAACAAGTTAAATGAAGCTGTTATTTAGCTGGCAGTACTGTCTCTTCAAATCTTTACAAACTGTTGATGTATTCATAGGGAAAATGTCTTTTCGCAGATACCTTAGTTACAACTGTTCAAAATGAATGTTTCAAAATACCTATAATTTAAATTTGTGTTGCTGATCCAGGGCATGACCCATTAAACGATAACTACCAAAACATTTAATTTCCATTTCCTTGGGAATATTTTACCCTCATCCTCTATCGAATAACCTAACAAATGAAAACAGAAATTCATCATTGCTAGGAAGGTGTGTTACTACATTTCTCTGATTCTATTTGACTAGTTCCTTGATGAAGAAGTGACGGTCAAAAATTGTAAATAAACAAGTGGATGAATACTGGATATTTCACAATTTAAAATATACTTGTTATGTGCAGGTCCTCTGTATTTAACGGTTAAGTGAACATGGTCTTTAACGTTAATCATTTTATCACAAATGTGATACATGCTTGTCAAATTGAAATGTTTTTATCATATTCTATACAATGTATGGGCTTAACACATTTTAACTCATTATTTACAAGTTTTGCAATCCTAGCTAAATAGTTGCAATGCACCTGAATACAATCTGTACCTAAATATACGATGGTGTAATAACTCCTATGAATTGTTTTAAGGTACATCCAAAATCCTGAAGGTACGCGTTCATCAATCTTCACATTGTAGCTTTATGTTGCCTTTAATTCATGTAAATCTTGCATTTCTGCAAAGCAGTTTTATACTCACAATAAATTGCAGAGGGATGTTTGAGATAAATTAGATAATTTTTCAACGTGACAATTGATCCTGCAGTGAACATGTAAATCCTGTTACCTGCATTATATCATAATCGTTTTACTCAGAAAATGTTTCACATGTATTGACAAGTTAAAACACTTCTTGCAAATGTATGTTTGATGTTCGTGTGTGTTGAACACTGGTAATATAAGTCTAGAGAGGTCATTGATGTCTGCGCAGTGATACATTTTATTCGGTGTTCTCGTCCGTTAAAGCATTAGCTGCCTTGTCAAATATACTTACTGAGCATGTCGGCGTGTTATTCTTTCTCACCTTGTTTATGTTGTATTTGGTATGTCTTTGATGAATTATTACCGGAGTGTATATTATGGATTCAATAGCACAGAAGAAGCAATTGTTTCTGTATTCATAACATACATACATTTCTTTCTTTTGGTTTTAATCCTCTCCTGTAAATCAATATACGAGCTACCGTTTAAAATTTCGTATCTATTGATGTTCATGTACAAACACTCAATTTATTAAAAGAAAGATATTTCGTTGATTTAATGATTGTATGCTTAAATGGAGTAACAAGATCGTCTAACAACGCCTCTAACAAGATATTCGTTTCTATTTTATTCAGGGTTGATCTAAAACTCGCCGAGTAGAATGTTTCTTATTTATTCTATTATCGTTTTATTTATGATGAAGTTTTTAAATCAAACTATTAGAACCATTCCTGAAAGAAATTTTGTAAAACTTATGTTTGATAATGTTCTCTGAATTCAACTTGACTGAAAAAGATATACAAGACTGGAGTATTGCCATGCACAAAATTATATCTAGCAATGATGACTTTCAACGATATTGTTTGATCTTAATCAGATGTTTTCATTTTCTCTTCTCAGTCTGGTACGTTTATCTTCTTCTCTCCTTCGTTATTTTGTTGTTGTTATTTACCCGTCCAAGTCCGTGAAGTTTTCCTTTCAAACTCTTCATCTCCTTAATCTCCATTCTTCTCTAAAATTCAGGTTAATGGCCCTCATTTATCTCTCTCTCTCTCTCTCTCTGCTGTAGTGCTCGTTTTAACACTGTCATGTTTGCTAGATATTTTGATCAATAATTTATAATCGCTTTCATATCAAGATATTTTAGGATAGATGTATTTTGAAAATCCTTATATTTAGACTGTAAAATATGTATTCACTTTAGATTTTAAAAGCCTGCATGATTGTATTGTATGTGAAAATTTCAAATATACTTCAATTAGCTAAAAGCTATTTGCTGTAAGTTTTCAACTTTAGATGTGAGATTATTTACCAACTTTTCAGATACTTACTTCATACGCATGTATGATTAATTCTATCTTTTGACGCTTTGTTCTGTGTAACTCATTCAGCATTTTTTCTCATCGCTCATATGATCTGCATCAGATCCAACTATCATTATATTCCTCAGATTCGTTTGTTAATGAATACCCATGACGTGTCCTACATACGATTTTAAAGATTCCATAAAATGGTTTGCTCGCAACAAAAATATCGTATGTATTCTGCACGTGTTTTCTGCACACACGTTTGTCTGCAACTACCATTTATTTTAATAATATTTCTTCAGTATTCAGCAATCTAGTAGTTGAAAAAGTAAAAATAGTAACATTTTGTAACAAATTGTACATTGTGTACATTGAGAAATTAACATATATTACTTACAATTTCGCCCTAAAAAGTATCACGCCAAAACAGCGTTTTATATTGCCTGTATAATTTGAGGGACTGGGGGTTGGGGGGGGGGTATGTCGTGCGAAGAGTTAGCATTCTGACAAACTATAACAGTTTAATTCATTACGACATCCTTTACCAGAAATGGAAACATGCTAATACAAAATGGAAAACTTTGAATTGAAGAATGATGTTGAGAACATTTTAGCCAAAGTCTCTTTAAAAAATCAACAAAGGAAAATTAGTGTCCTTTTTAAAACTGACGACTTGCAAGAAAGCAATAATAGATTAATGGCATTCCAGAAATATGAAAGGTTACTGAAGGGATTGAAGATTAGTTAATGAGTGAGGGAAAAGTATCGTGAGTAGAACAATTTGTGTAAGAATTCGTTAAGTTGAGCTGAATACATGAGCCTGAGAATGTTATTTGCTCCGGTTCTTAAATCGTTTGATCCCAAAAAATTAAATGAAAGGCAGACACACATTCCAGAACACAGAGATTTGGAGCTTAAATCTAAAGTTAATATTATACCTACCTATTCATATTTACGTGAGATGTTGTTGCGAAAATCTTTCAAGTCTCTTCTGGATAAATATGTCTCAGCCACATAATATCATTAACATTGTACATAACTCAGCACTAGATAAAGATTTCACGATGTCGTATTCGATATTGGTCGACACAGTTTTACTTAAAAACCTGGATTACCATACAAACGTTCAATACAAGAATAGTTCATTTTGACCATACCTTAACAGACGTAAAAAAAGACTATCTGATTAGATCGAGTATTTTATCTGAAAAGACTATCCAGCGAGGGTTTTTTTAATTTGTTACAGTTGATTTCACTATTACATGGTAATATTTTACAAACTTAACAGGTTATTCGAGTGCTTCCTACCATCGACGTTTTCATATCACTTGGTTTTTTATCTGTATAGGCCAGTGAGTGCGGAAAACTTGCTGGCGCAGTTTGTAATTTTTAAAATAGTAGTATGGGACCGACATATTTGAGACGACTTCTGGGTTAGGTAATGATTGTTTTGTTTTTTTTTAAAAAAATTTTGTTCTTAATATATTGACTGATTAAATGGGTGATGCCTACGCTGCTTCTATGGTATTTGAATATTTAGACATTAACTATTGGCTTTGTCACGCACTGCATCAACAATTGCCGGTTCTATACTACACATTACTGTACTAGTAGACTACATTATACTTCTCTAAAGACTAAACCTCACTTTGAAATTTCTTTAAAGCGAAAGGTTGCTCATATATCGTGTTTTATTTAATATTCAGGCAGAATATTATCGTTTAAGAACTGAATAAATAAAACCCAAGAACAAAACAATCCCAATTATCGCATAGATTTATATAGTCTATTTTTGATGCAGAAACTTAAAAATACAGTGGATTATAAGGCTCTGAAAATTATTACAAACTGACGTCAACAAATCGATAGTCTTTATACATAAGTTCATGCAAGATCAGTATGTATTAAATAATGGATGTATATACAATAAACTCAGAATAAACGTGGAATGCGCTCTTTACATTTGCTTCTTCCTCACCCTTCGGGAAGTAAAAAAATCGTGTGGTAAGTGTCGCAATAAGTGTTCCCGCCCTTTGGATATACTGCTCTGCCGTCCGACACACTAACCACTGAAAACGTGTGGTTCTAGTGATAATTAAAGCGTCTTTTATTATACATTACCACATGTATTCAAGGCTAGGAATTGTATAATCGTGTTAAAATATAATATGGACTGCTAAATAAGGAAAAATATTTCGATTATTTAGTTTTGAGCTGCGATTGCTCCTTTTGTTATCTTGTTTCATAAACAAAGTATGAAATGTTCATTTTCATGTGAGGGGAATATGCTATAATTATTTTGGGACAACTTTCTCGTTGTTTGTACACAGAAGGATATTCCAAACAAACAAACAAACAAATCGAAATTATTTAAAACATACCTATAGTTTCGGAGTAGAACCACCTGGTCTTACGAGTAGAATGTATTAATTACATTGTGCAAATTAATACGAAGTATTATTGCCATTTAAATTTTACAAGTAAGGATCCAGATGAACAGACCTTTTTAAATTACAAGATATATCTTGTATATTTTGGTCACCCATCCATCCTGAAAAAAACCCACCACTCAGCATGGAATCATGAATATATACAGGTTAGATAATTATTATTCGTTCAAAGAAGGATTCGGATCCGGAATGTGAACAGCGGTTCCAACCTCCTAGCTTACATGCACCAGGGCTCTAGCGACATTATTCGCAATATCGCCACTTTTGTTTTCTTTTCGGATGTATAATTTAATAGAAAAACAGAGAACACTATTTGTAAAGGCAGTTGCCAAGAACGCGTGGAAATGGAAACTGATGTGACATTTTGTTTTAAAAATGAAATTACCTTAACCTAGTAACATTAGAAGGCAGGAAATGAACTGTCGTCCCTGTAGTTAATCATCTTGTTTTATAAATATATTATGCTGAGAAAATCTGTTGGACTTTTGTTATCTGAATAGGGCTTTCAAGAGAAGAAGCGTAAATTACATAAATCACAATTTCAGTCTGATGGTGTAACGTTGGAGAGTTCTTTCGAGAGACTCTCACATTATCAAGGGATCAATGCGGATTATTTGCGTATGTGTGAATGACAGATAACACTACGCATTGGTAACAAAGCCTATCTCTAATTCAACAATCTTTTCTTTTCAAGTGAATTGCGCTGCCGTTAGACGAGTGTTTCGCTAACGGTAGGTAAAGGTGGTTACTAGAGTGAAAAAGAAATCACTGTATTAGCAGCAATAAGTAACCATTTTCGTGAATGTACACTGGAATATAAATTAAATGAATCACGGCATCACTAACTGTTTAATACTTCTGCTGTTATTGTTTGATGTAATTGTATGTATACAGTCTTTTTCATGTATGCATAACACTTACACATATTGAAGTGTATATGCATTGCATATTGCATATTATGAGTGTTTGCATTTTCTCTATCGTTGTGATATTTTCTAAGTGCCTAAAAACCTTTCAATAATTCTGCTGCCTATAAAGTTTTAGCATGATGAAATAGGGCCTGAATTATCGCGTTTACCTTAATTACAAAGGTCAGACAATACATCTTATCTCAATAATAGTTAGATTTTTAGACAACAAAATGCAGTTCAGGCATACATACATACATACATACATACATACATACATACATACATACATACATACATACATACATACATACATACATACATACATACATACATACATACATATATATATATATATATATATATATATACATACATACATACATATATATATATATATATATATATATATATATATATATATATATATATATATACATTGTTACGTCTCAATGTCTTAAAAAATATCTAACAGAAAGAAAGTGAAACCAACAATGTAAGTAATGTCAACAAGCAATTTATTTCCCTATAATACAAAGTGAAATTCAAGAGATACTTGCAATATTGTGAATCAAATTCCAAATAATCCTAAATATCCTAATCACAAGTCAAAAAATATATAACGTTCCGAATGAGTTACAATTGTCTTGAATGCTCTGATATAACACAATGATACAATCCAGAATGTCTTTGAATGAGTACTCAAAAGTCCAAGGTATTGTATTAATTCAAAAGTCAATGAGCACTTTAGTAATTCCAATGAAAATATATTAAATAAATAATTCCTCTCGAATTATATCTGATTTTAACGGCACCATCTTTAAAATCTGCTCTCAGATAGATTCCCACAGACTGATCCAAAACAGGAATGAATTATTTCTTTATCAAATCCCTATTTATACACATTTTCACTTAACCTATATCAACAGGATGTGAAGCAATAAAATGGAGAAAAAAACCCTAACAACAAACAGTCCAATTGTCAGCAAGACTGGTCTTGAACTAAAATGCTAGTAAACATTCTGTTTACTATTGACTAGAATCTAAAGTACTACTTATCTTCATGGACAAGACTTAAACATACATTATACATTAAATATACATAACGCTTCCCCTCATAAAGAAAAAGAAAGATTTATGCAATAACGCTTTCTTTTGCATGTTTATCAAATATGCATATGATACTATAATAATCAAAATTGCATAAGATGTCCTATGAATGACACTCAGTTTAATTGCACAAAATATACATAAATTTAAGCAATACGGTATTTCTATGCACGTGAGAGTGCATCTGTAATCACATTATCTTTTCCCCTGATGTGTCTCATGTCAATGTTTTATTCATAAACATTAAACTTCACCTTGGCAATCTTTGATTTTTATTTTTTATTTTGTTGATGAAAGTAAGGGGATTGTGATAATTGAATACAACAATCAGAGAAAGAGCCGAACTGACGTACGCTTCAAAATGTTGCAAAGCGAATATCAAAGCCAAACATTCCTTCTCAATTTCGGAATACATTTTCTGGTGCGTGTTTAGTGATTTTTTTTAAAAATAGCACACAGGATGATCCATATCATTTTTGTCTTCTTTAATCAATACTCCAACAATTCTTACATCACTTGAATCAACAGACATTTTAAATAATTGGTTGAAATTTGGTGCTGACAGAACAGGTGCACTCTCAAGTATGGGCTTTAATTTGTCAAAAGAATCCTCACATTTGCAGACCAATGAAACTTGGATTTCTTACTCAGCAAATTTGTCAGAGGTTCATCATTTGTGGAAAAATTTCAGCAAAATTTCCGATAATATTTAGCCATACTTAAGAATCGCATCAGTTGCTTCTTACTACCAGGCACCGGGAATCCAGAGATAGCCTTGACCTTAGCTTCTACAGGTTTAACTTGACCTTGTCCCCCAATATGTCCTAAAATGTGACACAAGCATGGCAAAACTCACTTTTGTATAAATTAACCGTCATGTTTGCATCACTGAAGAATTTGCGAATGGTTTCCAAGTGATCTTCCCAGGTGCCATTGTAGAAAATGACGTCATCGATGTACTCGTCACAACTATCTAGACCAGATGTTAACATGTTCATTAGACGTTAAATTGTTGCCGGAGAATTTTCCATTCCTGGCATCACTTTATGCTAATAAAGAGCAACTGGAGTTGCAAATGCCGACATTTCTTTTGCTCCTCTGTGAGTGGAATTTGCCAGAATTCTTTCAAAAGGTCAAAATATTGTCAATGCAATCATCTATTCTTGGCATTGCAAATGAATCCGTTTTGGTGACACTGTTGACTTTGCTATAGTCAGTACACATGTGGAATATATTACCTGGTTTAGGCACAAGAATACATAGTGAACTCTAGTTACTTTTACTTGGTTCTATAAAATCATTCTCCAGTAAATATTGAATTTCTTTTTTTCAAATATTCCTGTTTGAGGGGATTCATCCTGTAAGGATGCTGTTTCACAGGTATAGAATCTACAATATCAACGTCATGATAGATTGTATTTGTTCGTGTTGGAACGTCAGGAAACAAGTGCTCATACTCATGTATGAGCTGTTTTAGTTCTTTCCTTTCCTGCTGTTGCAGATGTAAAAGGTTCAGGTCCAGATTGTTTTGTATTTCTGTATTCTGAAGTTTGGCGAAACCAGAGTCACTACTGTCATATTGCATTCCATCATTTACATCCTCACTGTGTGGGACAGGTACAACTGCATTGACTGAATAATTAACTGTGATATCTCGGTCAAATTACCCATTTAACATATTTATATGACAGTTGTTTCTTTTTCCGCCTCCCATGAGTATTAATGTTATAATTTAAGTCATTTACTTTCTTTTCAACTGTATAAGGACCATACAATTTAGCGCCAAGAGGATTTTGAGGTATGAGCAAGAGAGCCAGATCTTTATCACCAGGCTGAAAACTCCCCTCCTTTGCATTTCTGTCATACCTTAATTTCATTTTTGACTGGGTAGAGTGGATATTAGTTCCTGCTACTCCACAAGCCTTTGACAACTTATATTTGAAATAAAGACATAGTCAAGAAGATTAATCTTTGAATCTTCATTTAAAATCAGTTTCTCTTTCAATAACGTCAATGGTCCACGGATAGTATGTCCAAAAACCAGTTTAAAAGGACTTAAACCCAACGATTCTTGAATTGATTCCCTAACAGCAAACGAACACCCTCATCCCAATAATTTCCTGTATCACAGCAATATGACCGAGTCATATTCTTCAAAGTTTAATGAAATCTTTCCAAATCCCCTTGACTTTCAGGGTGGTAGGCGCAAGATTTAAACTTTTGAATGCCTAATTCATGCATAATTTGTTGGAAAATTCAAGACATAAACTTGGACCCTTGATCAGACTTGACAGATTTGCGAAGGCCAACAAGAGTTAAAAAAAATTAACAAAGCTTTTCCAATGGTTTTAGTTTTAATATTTCTCAAAGGAATTTCCTCTGGAAATTTTGTGGACGCACACATTATGGTCTACAAATATTGGTTGCCTGACTTAGTCTTAGGTAAGAGACCGATACAGTCTATCATTATTCTGCTAAATGGTTCGTCAAAAGCAGAAATAGTTTGCAGATGAGCCTTAGGTATCATCTGATTGGGTTTTCCTACCATTTGACAAGTGTGACAAGATCTACAGTATTTAGAAACTTCACTTTTAAGTTTCTGCCAATAAAAATGACTTAAGATTTTCTGATAAGTCTTATTGACTCCTAAATAACCAACCAAGAAAGTTTCATGGGCTGGACTAAGAAATTCCTGTCGATATGACCTAGGACCTACCATTTGATAGCTCACTGACCACTCGTCTCCAGCGGGTACCTCAGTTGGTCTCCATGTTCTCATAAGGACCCCATTTGTTTTACAAAGTAACAATCTGAGACTTCTGGTGCTTCAGTTTCACTAATAACCATCTGAAACATGCAGAGGATCTCAGGATCTTTTCCTGTTCGACAACGAGTTTGTCTTTGGCACCCTGATTAGAATCGAGAGAATAAGTAGTAAAAAGAGGATCACTATGATCAATACCTTTTGATTGTTCAATACCAGGAGAAAAGGTGACCTCATCAAAAGACTGACCAATAACAAAGTCAGCTAAAGAAATAATTTCCTGATCAACATCACTCGCAAGAACTCTTTTTGCTATAGCTCTGGTAACTGCCCAATCACGATACAAAATAGGGACTTCAATCTTAATATGATCAACTCTTCCGAACAAGGCTTGTCAGTTACAAGTGGATTAACCACGACCTTATCTCCGGCTAGGTCATTGCCTAGTAACAAATGGATACCTTCTATAGGTAAAGAAGTCACTCCCGCAATAGTCACGGGTCCAGAAACTAAGTCTGATGCCAGATTGACACAATGGAGAAGAATATTTACAAAACCGCACTCTACTCCCTGAAAAAGAACACTTTTACTAGAAGAAGACTTCTCAGACAAAGGCAAAGTACCTGATATCAAAAGACTCTGAGAAGCTCCTGTGTCGCTTAATATTTTAATAGGGATAGGTTTGGCAGAATTAGCAATAAGTGATATAGAACCTTCTGACATTAAAGGTTCATAAGTCTTCAAAATAGAATCAAACTGGGCTTTGTTTGACTCCACAAATGTATTGCCTTCAATGCAAGACCGTGACCTTGACCTCTTTGAAGTAAGAGCATTTGGAATAGCTCTGTCTTTATTCAGTTGCTTACTTTTCAACCAGTAGCAATCAGAAATGACGTGCCCTTTTATTATTGCAATCTTATCATTCAAATCTGCTATTTGTAAATCATAAATTATTTTCATAGATCTAATCATGCTTTCATTAACAACTATCTTGGCTTCGTTACTGTCTATTTTTTCCTTGTATTCTCTGATTAAATTTTTAGTGTTAGCAATTATCAATGGTCAAATCCGTACAGTTTTGAGTTAAAATCATTTATTACCTTTCTAATTGTTGGATGTCATTGCTCAATGCTTTTCTGTAATTGTTCCAGCTGAGATGGGCGAGTGTTATATTGTTCCTGTGATTATATCGAAATGGACATTGCATTACAAATATTGGATATTCTGTCAATTTACTTTTGTAAAAGGTGTCTAAACATTGCAAAACATGAATGTGGTAGTGATGATGACCTTCACAATTATCATTTCATTTATGTTCAGCATTTGATTTATCTGATCTCGAACAAAAAAGAAATGGCTTCGTTGTTCTAACACTAGATACATGATAACCAGTGAAAATGTGTAAAGCACATGATAAAATGCCTTCAGAAGAAGATATACAACAGCACAATAAAAGGTTCACCCATGCAAGATTGCAAACTTAAACATTGAGAAGAATTTAGATAACATTTATTAGTATAATGTATTTCTTTTAGTATAATCTACTCTTCCTGTAAGACTTCATCACTAGATAAACAGATGTTGTGACAACTGTAGTTAAAGGCATAAATGCATCAATAACAAAGCAACTAGTACACATTTGACCTGTTATTCAGGTCTTCAATATTTTTATATTCATTATTTTCTGATGTATAATTAAAATTAATGTCTGAAAGTTACCAAACTAGTGTTCAAAGCACCAATATAAACGACAAAAAGACACAGGAGAATATATGATAGTAGTGTATGTCATGCAATAACTTCTCAGTTCATTTTGCAAACTGGTGTCGATCGGAGGAAATTCGTTAATCAATTATGTAACAGTATAAATTACAAAATCTGACTGATTTGTGAATTTTAACAGCTTTAGCACTGAGAAAGATTTCACGTCTTTTTTATTTGTCTATCATCCATTTTACGACGGTTGCTAGTTACATGTGTGCTCCTTATTTCTTTGAATTCTTAAGCTTCTGTTGAAGTGAGTTTAATGATATCTTTGTTTTTTTTTAAATAATTTTTTTCCCAGTTGGTGCTTGTCGATCTTTTTTCTATTTAAATAGCCTAAAATCATGTGTGCTGTTAGGCTGCTCGTTGTTAAGGGCGACGAGGCAGAAATAAACAACCTGTATTATGTCCTGATTTATAATTATTTCATATATCTTGTTGCCAGCAGTAAATGTCATCGTATACGACTTTTTATTTTTTCCTTTATGTATCTTCACTCATAATGAGGAGCAATGTTAAAGTTATTACAAATTATGTTACGTTGTTTCATATTAATTCTATTATTTACGCAATCAAAAACGTCTTCGCCCGGTGAATATATTTTACAATCATATAACAGTTTTCGTATATGAAAGTTAACTTGAAACTTTAGACAGATTTTACGTATTATGGAACAGTTTTGCTTGTTAAATGCCAGCGCGATATGCCAGTCACACCGTTGAGTTTAGTTGATTTTGACACAATTACATATTGCACTGTGCTCTGTATCTGTTGATAGATTCATCAAGACTATTCTGTCGGTTTTATGTGAATAACACAGTTTCTGTATCGAACACTTTTATTTTGTTTAATATTTTTACTATATTCTGGTCAACTGTTGTATCAAATAAAGAATAAAGTAGTAGGACACTGATTAGCTGCACTGCTTGTTAGTTCTTTCGTAAACACAGAAGTCTCTTTATATGTGATCAAGTGTTGAGCAATGTCCACCTATACTTCGGATAAAAAACTTGATTTTCTTGAGCAAATACATTGAGCGCTATATACTGCTCTTCCAGATTTGACATGCAAGTTTTTGTTGATTTCTTTCTCTAATCTGTTCTTTTTGTCCCCTTTAATATCAGTTTGATCCATTGACTTTACACAGTCTTTACCTCTCTGGTATTTTGCATTTCGTTCTTTCATTTGCTAATAAGATTTTCTTTATTTACATACTTCACACTGTTCACTCAAACTATATATATTCCAATATTTGAATTTCAATGGATTTCTTCAACTAGAGACACTTTTATTAAATCAGCACATCATTTTAATTTTCCATATAAAGCTATTCGTAGTGTTCAATTTGCGTAGAGCCCCAGGGTGGCTTCCATCATGTTAAAAATGTCCATAGGCATCCATAGTGACCCATAATATAAAAGTTCTATAAGCATCATACCAATATTCAATACGAAATTTTTGTAGAGCCCTATAGTGACCCAGAATGTTTAACGTACATAAGCTCCATACCAGCCCAAACGTTAATGCTAAATTGGCATAACCACTTAGTGGCCAAAACGTGATGTTAAATTCCCGCAGGCCCCATAAAATTCCCATAGTCCCCAATAGTGACCTCCATCGAGAAAATTCTTCCAATTAGTTCCATGCCTTTGTAAAGGTAATGATAATTCTCATAGATCCCTAGAGTTCCAACCCTCCCCCCCCCCCCAATGTATATCGACTCCTTTCACCCACCCAACCACCAATCAATTTCCTCCATATTGTCCCACATTTTCCGGCCTCTATAATACTGAGCTGCTCTTGGTCAAGCAAGTTTAGAACAAACCATGCGTCGTTATCTAACGGATCACACGTTTGCCCCGGGTAATATTGAAATGAACTTCAAATAACAGCTAGCAGATTATATATATGTAGGGTTTGGGGATTCGTGAAGTACAAGATATATTGGATGCTGACTCTAGTCTATATATTCATCTGGATAGTACACCTGGTTTTGGCAAACACCAAGTATTTCATCTTATTAGGGGAGTTTCTTAATTGAAATAATAGCCTCTTGATATACCAGAAACTCGCAAATGTGTGCTGACTCCCTTTATTTGAGGAAAAGGGAAGAGAACTTTAACATCTTCGTGAAAAGGGAGATATATTTTATCATCTTTATTTGATTCTGACTCCTTTTTTTTACATAGAACATTTGTCATATTGCCACAAGTACCTTCTTAAAAATCAATCTATTTGAAGGTCATCTGTGCATGTAGGTATGTTTCTGTATGAGAGAGAGAGAGAGGGGGGGGGTTAGTATAATGAATTAGTAACAGTTCTAGTATGCAAGTATGCATGAGTTTTAGGAAAGAGTTTTGTTTTGTCTTTGATATGATTTCTTTACGTTATTTATTTTTTTGCTTTTATAGGGATGGGGAGATTAGTACTTGTAACGCTAACTGTGTTACCCTCTTGAACTAAATTATTATGACACACACACACACACACACACACACACACACACACACACATATATATATATATATATATATATATATATATATATATATATATATAATCAAAGGGTCTATTTATCGTACAGTTGTGAAGCAGTAACTGCCTACTCTTTCCAGGAAAGATAAAATGTATGTATACAGTGAAGCTGGGTTTGGGTTAGTATCCATATGTTGATATACGTGTAAATCTGACGTGTCCTTGTATTTCATTAAATATCTTGCCTTATTTTAAAATACATGCTTCCGTCCGCAGTTTCTTCAGGTAGATCCCCGTAGAAACTACTTGGACACTTACAGTTTGTACGCTTTAATTGTTCTAATGCCTTGTGAAAGCATGTAGCATATACGTATTAGAAATTTGTTACTGATCAATATTTTATCATTTGAAAAGTCAACAGATGTACAGATTGTTAGCACAACTTTACAATGGCGAAATATTCTAGCTTATTGTCGAGAATAATTGTTTTCAGTTCCAGCTAAATAAATATAATACCACTGCAAATCCGCCACAGTCTATACAAGGGTACAAGGATAAAAACCAACAACCACACGAACACAAATTGTGTTTATGACGCCCAGGCCAGCACAATACATTTAAAAATACCCACTGAATCTAATGCAATGAACCTAGACATTTCAAACACATAATTGAGAGATTAATTCTAAAAATAATACTAAAACCAAAAGTCAGACAAAAATAATTGTCTGTAAAAAATGTAAATTTTATTTCCCAAAACCATGCACATAATGCAATGAAGATAAACATTTGAAATACATGATCGAGAGATTATAACCGTTACTACATAAATGAATGTCTTACCGCCTTTGACCCACGAAGTGGGCGGGATACTGCCCGTCACTCTTTAATTCAGATATTCCTATGTTTTTAGCTCCTATGATATAACAATATAGATGCATTTAGTTATGGATGTCTACAAGCCATTATTTCATATGTCAACATATATAGCATTTAAGAAAGAATATATTAATAAATATGGTATGACTAGACGAACTAATCAATGAATCATGTAAACAGGAAAACAAAGATTATAAATAGCAACAAGATTTTTAATTTAATAAATTAGACACAGAGACCTATATACAGGTAAACTAAAGATAGGCTCTGATAAGCCGGTCATAGAGAATGACGCATAACTTGTAATAATAGAATGTATTAAACTAAATTTGTAACTGAGATAATCAAATTATATTAAATTGTGCTGAGAGCATACATTATCTTAAAAATAACTTTAATTTTATTTATCAAATTTAATTTACCTACCTTAAACTTAAGTTGTTCAAGACCTTAATAACTAAGTCTATATAGTCGTGTGGCAGACAGCCTAATGCTGTACCTCTGTTTTTCTATTGTTGTCGTGTCATTATAGATTGATCTGGCTAACGTTGAACGTATAGTATGAAGGCAGCTGAAAAGATGCTGACAATAAGTTTGTATCAAATATAAACTGAATTCCTAATATATATTTCGCACATTTCTACATTTTATTTTCACCAATAGTGATCGAAATTTCGACGTCATGCTCATTAAAAAAAATTCAAATGCAATTATCCAGCCTTCTTAAAACATGGATGCATACTTTTCTTGATGTAAGAAATGGGAAGTTTAATGAGAATAATTGATTAATATTAGTTCCGGTACATTATTTCTTGAGACAACTACCTTAGATCATATTTTGTGCACCATCTAAACTTAATATAAGAAAACATTTCTTTCAGATATAGTCATCATTGTCTCGCTAAAAAATCGGAAAATATTCATAATAGTTCTTCAAAAAATCTTAGACTTTATTACATTGGAGCTCATTTAATACATAGTAACAACTTAAAATAAATGACTGAAGAAAAGTGCTTATGACATCTATACTACTGTCCTGATAGAACAGTTTCTTACACAGTTATCAATAAAGTGTGGGATTACATTAAACATGTTAAAAAGAAGATGCATTACTCTGAATTTAGCACTTTGTTAACTGAACAATCTACATACACATTGCACAAGCAAGCAAAAAAAAAAGATTTTCTTACCGAAGGGTCTCTGTTAGTCCATGACCAGAGGCAAACGGACATGCAGTCATATCACGAATACATAAATGGATACAAATATATCTCGACAGTGATAGATGTCTTCTCTAAATACGCTTGGGCTATAAAGTGAGAACAAAAATGGGAGACGATAATATGCAACGCGGTTAGAGAAATCATTAATAAGAGAAAACCAGAAAAATACAGTTTGATGAAGGGAAAGAATTGTATAACCGAAAGGTCAAGGAATTATTGGATAAACAAATATTCACTCAGACGCAAATAACTCTGTTATAGAAAGATTTAATAAATCCCTTAAGACAAAAATGTGGACATATTTAACTTAGACTGATAGATATATTACCTAATCTTATTGAGGGATAAAATAATACTTATCAATGATCGATAGATATGCTACCAACTGATGTCAGTGAACGTTACAATAGGTCTAAAGTATGGATTAACTTATTTGGTTATTCAACAACTGATACCTATGGCTATCTTCCTAATTTCACTGAATGAAAAATCACATTCAGGCAAGTAAATTTAGGTGACCCTACTGTATATAAATTGAAGACAAAAAGGCAGAGAATATTGAAGGAATATTTTACGAGGATGAGGTATATATACGACAAATATGATGACGTTTTCAAGGTTGAACAAAAAGGATATTTGTTAGTTAAACAGAAAGGATCTGATGATTCGTTTAATAGTTGAAAACTAATGAAAATATTATATCGCTAAAATAAATAGAACATACAAATTTGGTTGCTCTAAAATTCACATAGCCACATCAATATAAATCTAACAAATTATTATGAACACAGATAAGAGACATCTTGCATGATCAAAACATACCACTAAAAAGTTCTCAAATGATAGTACTGTCTTATTTTTATTTTAGACAATAATATAATTTAAATTATCGTTACCAATAAATATTGATATTTCTGCTCAGAAATTGACAAGGAGTTAATGATAAAATTAGGAAAGAACATTATCAATATTTTTGAGGAAATAGGTTCAGTTTTACCAGTTTACAATTTTAGTGAGTCTTAACAGGCAAAAACAAGTAAAATAATTGACGACGTAGAAATATTACTTGGTGTGTATGGTGAAATTATTTTAGAGAAAAATACTAACGTTTGAATCTGTTGTAAAGAACTGAAGTCGTATAAGTAGATAAGAATATTGCAAGTTACAATGGCCTTCATCAGACAGTTATTTCTCGATAAGAAATTGCCGAAAAGCCGGTCCATATCATGCGGATTAACTTTAATCCTTCCCTAATATAATTTTGAAATACCAAGCGTCGCTTTTATAGTATGGTAAGCGAAAGTTAATATTTTGCAATAAGTAATTGTTTTCTTTCAAATTTGATTTTGTAAAATCGCCATCCATTTACATTCTAATCGTACTCAAGACAAGGTCTATGTATACTAGCCAGTATAATATTATTAGATTCAGAATTATTTTAATATTAAGACTTTATATTTTTGATGTGAAAAGGTGCAAAATGTTTATAGAAAAATAAATAAAAAATAAACAAATAATGAAAATCAAATATTTTAGATCATATGCTAGTCGAAAATTTCAGATCAATCGTGTGAAGTTATACTTGCACAGATTCACATCTTTCCTTTATTTTGAAATTACCATTTTATTAATTAATTAACGATATCAAATGTTTATTATTATACCAATCATTCAGTGTCATAGTCGTTAAGCATTCGTGTCACAAATTGTATTTATTTATTTATCTATTTATTATTCTTCTTCTTCCTCTTATCATTATTATTATGTAAATGTTATACATCATATAATGTTTGTACAAATACACCCAGACTCTTTAAACCGTGGGTTAAGTGTGAAAACGTCTTAAGGAAACACTTCAAAATCAATATGGAAAATATTCAAGGTCTGTGATAAATGCCACTTTATGAACGATAATGAAACTTAACTTGTGACCTATGTGAAAAACCAACCGAATACACCAAGACTAAATACCGTCTTCATTTCATAACCCTCTTGTAATTTGATGACATGTTTTGTATATTGAACTCTAATGTCGTCAATTAAGAACAAGAACAGAAACAAAAACGACAACTATAATAAAATTATTTATTATCGTTATCGTAATCGTCATCATTATGTTCATTATCTGATGATGATGCATTTAATTTCACAAATAAAAATTCGAATTTTATATTAAGAAATAGTATTAGATATAACATATACAAGATTATACTAAACGAGGAGTATTGCAGAGCTAAAAACGATTTTTAATTAATTACTTAGGTATGTATTTATCTATTTACATATTGCACGTAAGCATGAAAGTATCATAGGTTTTGACACTGCAATGACAATATTTGACATTTAAGTTTATACAAACATTGTTTATCCCTAAAAAATGTTAGTGTTGCAGCATATTTTCTCCTTAAGGAAAATATAACTAAAAAAATGACAGAGACCTATTAAAAGTCAAGATAAGAAACGTGCTGTGTCTCGTTTTTGGTGCGCAGCCTATTCGATTCAGTGAAAGGTAACTGACTTTGATGTCTCATTGTGGTGAAACTAAGACTATTTACCAACTGGAACGTTGAATACAATCCACAAAAAGTCTAAACATTGTGCGAATATTACAAAATTACACTGGTCTTAACATGGAGGAAATGCCAAAATCAGAGAATACAACCAGAAAATAATTATATGTGACTGTGAAAAGAACGGTAAAAGAGACTTATTATTCAATCATAAATAACAAACTTTTATATTGAATTTTGAACTGAAAATATTAGTAGTATATTAAATATAAAACATGTATCTCCTGCATAAATACTGTATTGAAGCCTTCTATGCAACAAATATATATAAAAAAAATAAATAAATAAATAAAGAAACTTTCGCAAACATGCTGCAGGACTCATGTAATAGGCATTTAAAGAAGTAAAGATTTGAAGCAGGAAATAATTAAACTAATCAGGATATTGGATTATTTGTTGAAGAAGTTGAACCAAATATAAAGAACATAATAAATTAAGCAATTGAAGCTTGTGGCCCCTGTAAAATTCCAGCTAGATTTATAGATTTATCGATTAAACTTAGAGTGAGTGAATACTAGTATAGCGTATCGCATGATACAGATTGGTACCACAGAACATTGCATGTAAATATAATGAACAACAATGAAATGGAAAGAAAGTTAAAAATATTTTTGATATACTAGATACAAAATTAAGCCAGGAAATAAGACATGATACACTTTATTTTGTTCTGAATAAATTATCCAATGGTACAGATAGATATATATCAACCAATACGGTGAGACTGAAACAGATTTACCAGACTGGATACAAAAATACAAACCTGCTTTAATGTGAATATAAAGACAATACATACTTTTGATGCAATAGAATCTATTATAAAAACCCCAGTAGATCATTCATGTAGACCACAAAAATATAACCCTGACATATATGACACTGGTTTAATAAATGTCCAATAAACATAACAGACTTAAATATTATTGAGACAAAAGTTCAATATATCTATTAATGTCTACATAACAGTATACGAACTTATAAGGATAATTAGAACGACAGGCAGAAAATGAGATAACCGCGTATTGTGTATGATGGGAACAAGTATCGATGCTAATGATAATTGTGGAATAAAGGAGTCAGAATTCAACATATATTACGTAAGTACAAGGCACAATAAAATATCTTTGCAAAAAGTATATACAATTATTTTTATTCTGAATCACCTACATAGTAAGAGACCAGGATCACTTTACAGGAAAATACAGAGGTGCTGCTAATATAGAGTGTAATCTAAATGACAAATATACAAAATATAAACTACTTGTTTTTTGTAATATATCTGAATACTATTCTCATCTGTTTTTTTAAGACTTCAATAAAAACGACCCAGATCAAGATGTAGCAGGAAATATTGATTAAAAATACGTTCTGTTAAGTACGGATTTTATGGTCATGGTGATCAACATTTCGTTCCGAATATAATAAATTGAACATCCACTTAATGCTCAAGTTTTTTTTTTAATACAGTATCGAGATGTTCCTTTTTATAAATTTGCTTTGAAAGCATATATTTCTTTTGAAATCTTTGTTCTATGTCATTTAATCTATTTTTAATCGTTTCACCCTTCTGTCTAATTATTCATTGGACTATACCAATATAATACACTATCACTCAATCCTTGCTATATCTAGGAACTTCGCTTCGCTCTCTGAATTCTTTGATACCAGTTGCAAGTTAAATTGTTTTCGAGTTTGTTAATCCTGATCTTTCAGTGATATAATCTTGTCACCTATGTCACTAATAGTTAAAGCGTAGGTCGTTTACATGGATCTAAATCAAACTTTTACTTACACTTATTTTGTTTTTGTTTTCATCTATCTATCTTGTTATTTCTGTTAAATTATTATTTTTTTGTAACTGTCACAAAGTATTACCATTCGTTTGCTAGCTAGTTAGTTAATTTGATTAACTACTGTATCATACCAGTTTTAAAGTCATCAACTAAATTTTTAATCTCTTCATCATTCTGTTTCTTCTCGTCGTTTGATTCTTTCTGTAATTGTTTAAGCTGAAATTGCAGAGTATTATAATTTTCCAGACACTTTTAGTTCACCAAGAAAAACATCTTAAACGGTAATGACTCTAGCAAATATGAACAAGCTTCCATCGAAGTAATGTTTGTTGTTTTTGATGATAGTTTTTCGCTAGTTAAAATCTTTTGGCGCATTTAGCGGCTAAGAAACAACCTCTGACATAAATTCAACAAAATATATATGTCGCTAGAATTTCATAAGCCAACGTCTCTCTTACTCCGTGTAGGATATCACTCTGTCCAGGGACATCAAATTACACGTGATGCGCAAAAGCGCAATTATTTGGATATAACAAGGCCCCGAACTTATTGAGTTTAAAGTGTGTCTGTGGGGTTTGTTTCTTCTCTTTTTCTTGTCTTCATTCACATTTGTTTCCAAATTTAGCTCATCCTATAGATAGACCAACTCAAGGATTATGGTTTGTAATTCGTCTTTACGTGCGTATGTATCATAACACTACTGATATAGTATGGGGGCAATACATAATTATACATTTATGCAAATCTTTAGCCTAATATTTTTTTAAAATAAAATATGCACACTTGCGATCCACAGAATCGAGAATGTAATTTTTTAATTTACAATAATTAAAATGGCTAAAAGTTTTTTAATTATAGTTTAGGTCTAAATTCACCGAATACTTGCGAGAAAAACACGAGCATGTTATACTGAAGCATTCTTTTAAAGTTTTGCTTTTAAAATTGCTTAAAATTGACCGAAGTTTTTGCAATAGGGAACTACGCATTAGATAAAAAAGTTATTTAATAATAAAAGTAATTTGCAACATTTTGCAATTTTTTGGGAGATATGAACCGAGCACGGTGAGAACATTACATCATTCTGGTTCCGAACCCTTTTAGAGAGCAAACATATTTGAATTTAACTAAAGTTGGCCATAAGTTGTTTATGATCAAAGTACTCTTGAATGATTTCGATAATGAGTAAAATATGTAAGTTAACAAAATCTGAGAGAGACTGTCTCTTATTTTATCTGCGGATACACTTTAGCTTTGTATGATCAGGTGTGATCTGAAATCGGTATAAAGCAATTAGATAATGGAAGATATATGGTGATACGACATTGTACAACTCGTCCTTTTATCATTGGACACATTCTTTTATATATCTATAGTTGCATAGTCTTACCAATAATGAATATGCAGTTAGTCCATATTTTTGCAAGTATTCACAAATGCGGTAGAAGTAGCAGATGCAGGTTTCATGTGCTCCTTCATAAAAAAAAATAACAAAGGTGATACTCACGTTCGATTCTTAATAATGAATCTATAATATCCGGGTTATACAACTGATCGAGACTTACATAATATAAACCAACTATTATCCAACATGTTGACACATTAATGATTTGTATCCCCTTGCTTTACTCAAACATTACTTTTGACATATAGATAACCTTCACCCCATACATAATTTGCACATAAAACATTCATGTGGTACTGTTCATTGTAGTCAACCGTCGCCCAATCTATTTGTCTTGTGCCTCAGCCAATGTTATATCACAGAAGAAGACCTGGGCTAATCCAATGGCAGGTTTGGAACCCGTACCCGTCAGACCACGAGTCTGCCATGTTTATCATTAAGCCATTGTGGATATATTGATAGAATGATTTGTCTCTAATCATGCTTTATCAAATGCATTCAATGCTAAGAATTGTATAATCTTGTACAAACATAGTATTGGCCGCTGTAAAGAAATCAAATGTTTCTTTTTCCAAGAAAGTGATTATTCCTTCTTGGTATATATTTAAAAATATGGGGAATGTTGCTTACATTAGAGTAAGAAAGGCTAATACTAATCTTGTGATTACTTTCTCGCTGTTTATACATTAACAAACAAGAGAAAAAAAAGACACACATAGCATTACCTTAGGGAGGTCACACCTGACCTTCCGGCAATAACGAATGTATTCAGTATGATGCTGAAATCGAAACAGATAGTATTGTTGAATCCTTTTTTATATGAAGATCGTGATGGAAGTACGATTTTGAAATTCAAAAATAGTTTGTGGTCAGTACTTGCTAGGCTGAATCTATTAAAGGAGACTGACTGGAGCCTTAACTCTTCATTTAATAAAATGTTGAAGTGTTAAAATTCAATTATGGTTGAGTATGTCTACAGAATTGGATGCTAAGGGTTAATAAAAGGTGCCAGTGTCTTCTAATTTTAGATGTAGGACCTTAACGAAATCTACAACAGAACGTTCATTGTGTAACGGAAAAAGTGCAATTTCAATAACGTTATTTTTATAACATAATATTTATGAACAGATTTGATTCAAGACGACAAAAAAGTGCGATTTCAGTTTCTCTCAATTATCTATGCGAAATCTTTACTCTCATCTGTTCATAGACATTACGTAATGATTATTATGTCAGATAACTCGATACCATCCTTAGATCCCACATAACTTAATACCATCATTGGATCATCGTGATGTAAATATGTGAATACTGATATATACGCAACCAGTTTTAAATACTAAAATGTTCTTTTTGCCTCCAAACAGAGGAAGCTTGCTACAAGATACAGTTACTGGGATTAATGTCTCCAGTGCGATAACGAAATTGATCATATGTAGATTTCTGACGATGTTTTTGCAATAGAAAACAAGAGAAACAAAACAAAAAACAAAACAAAATAAAGAACAAAACATTTTTACCAAATAATAAAAAAAAAACATAAAGTCAAAGCAAAATAAAATATGAAAGACGCTCCCCAACCCACCCACCCCAAAATATTTTGTCAGTCAGGATTATGAAAATATGTTGTTCATAGCATTCTATATATATATATATATATATATATATATATATATATATATATATATATATATATATAAGGCAAATTGACACTAGTCTTCAGTCATGATATTTTTCAACCAACAGAACTTTTGATAGATTGTCGGTTACATTTCATTCAAAATTGTTCATACTAAAGTCAATAATGGGTGATATTGCTTATGCTAAGGGGAATAATTTATACTTTCGATTTTTTTCGAATGTACGTATTTTGTTTTAGTTGAATTCTCAACATGGTTTATATATTACATGTATTTGCATCAGTTTCTAATGGAATTTTACAGCAAAGATATGCAAGTAATCTTGCTTTCAGAATCACCGGTGACTTCATGGAATTAATTTTATGATAATTCTGGTAATGGAAAGGAACGATAAAACTGAAGGTATATGCTAATTCTAGCTTAGAATTTTGTACTGAAGACACTTTGTTTGGATTTTAAATTTATTCCAGTAAATAGTAAGAATCATAACTACTTACTATAACAATATTGAGCATCGGTATACATTTCAGAAAGAGTGATTCAGTTGACATTTTATTGTTCGAAGAAACACAAATTCATCAAGTCAAAAGGATCGCAATTTGAAACAGACTATATTATTCTGATAACATTGTTTTGTGAATTTGTTCTGACCTAATCGTAATGTAGGAACACATTTGGAATTATCTAATTTAACAAATTACTCCATCAAAAACAGATGATAGAAATAAAAGAACGTATGTTATTATTATATACATCTACTGCTAAAAGATTACTATCGTAAAGGAGACAGCATCCAGATAATTAGTGAAGCAATAAAAGTATACTGAAAAATATAACTGAATATACTGGCACTTGGAAGTGTATAAACTGGTACGTGAAACTGTATATACTGGAACCACGGACGTAAAACATGAGATAAGTGAGTTCCTACTATCATCACTTTGCATGTGTCATAGCAAGTCGGATGACCAAGTGAATGAAACTAAACATGACACAATCATCTGACATAACTAAAACATGCACCATGGTCAACGCTTTATGCGGCAACAGTGCCCATACTATATTGACATTAAAATACAATACAACTGAAACTGAATTAGGAAATTTACTGTCCTAGTTCTGCATGGAAATCTTTACACTTGCTCTCAGTAATGCAGCAGTTTTTTCCCAATAAGCGTTGTAAAACATGATTTTCATCAATAAACACGAATTTATTTCCTGTTAATTGCATTACTTATAACTACTCATCTGACACCTCTAGAGCTAACATTTTATGAAACAGTACTCTAATCTTGTCGCTGAGTAGTATGCATTTGTTGCGTTTTTATTCCGATTTCTCGAACATATTCTATATAATCTCAAGACTGAATAAATTGCATTTTTTTATTCCTATGCGCTTTCATTTTCTTACGATGACAAACAACAAAATAGTCTTCAATCACCTATTGATATCCATACGTAGGTAACATTTTCTTTTTACTGCAAGAGTTACTGTTAATTGACTGTCATACATAGTTTTATGAATGTGTTACTTTAAGTGCTCCTTGAATAACCTTAATTCCTGTGTTTTCAGTCCAGATTTGTCTAATACTTATGCAATACTATATCTGAAAACATATAATACTTATGCAATAATATATCGGAAAACATTTTATGGTGAAATCATTTTCTATCATATAATATACTTTCCAATGAAGAGGACGAAAGAAAGTAAAAACATAAACTTCTTGAGACTTATATTTATGCATTTGGTATTTTAACTAAGATTAGAACAGGTCAAAGAAACATCTTATTTGCAGTCACGAACATATATATATATATATATAAGAAGTTGGTTCTTAGCCCCCAATTACTTTTACACTTTGCGGACTCGGGGATGTAGAAAAGCCCGCTGCACCCTCCTGCATGTCGTAAGAGGCGATCAATGGAGACAGGTTTTTAGCGTGTTAGATCCATAACCGCAGAGAGCTGTTTCGAAACCTCGCTGTCGGCTACTGTGATGGGTTGTTGGGCAAGGAACATTACTCCACTTGTATTGGCACTAAATAACCTACTGGCGTTGCTAACATAATAAAACCAATTACTTTTATCAAGAAATCTGTATCTATATATTTGGTAAGTAAACGGATTAGCCAGTCTGCCCATCAGTCAATCATTCACTCACTTAGATTGTTAACCAATAAGTCCAAAGGCACACATTTATCAAGTTCACTTTCATATCAGGTTTGATGATCCATATAATTATATTCGTTAGGAACGGCTGCATCAAATTTGGCAAGTACACGTTATTTGGCCATAAAGACCCAGATTTAATAAATAAGGCTACCTTGCCTTTTACACTTACTCCTCGTAAGTGAGATAGGCTCCCACGTGGCAAAATGATGGCGAAAACTTGAATTATCAAATAATGGTTTTATATATGATAAGAAGACTGACGGGATTCATACGTTGCTAAGCATGCAGACACCAACCCTCACATTAAATATCAAATATTGACTAGAAATAAAGTAGGTAAAAGTTTTGCATTGGATCAATGGAGCGATGATGAACACAAGTCATGATACTGGTGACATTTAAATAACGGCCATGCCATTAATACAATCCAATCAATCAATCTTTATTTCCTCCATAAGGAGAGTTCATTTACAAACATAGAAAATAGAAGAGAGAGAGATACATTTAACAATTTACATTGAAGATTTCGGAAAACATTCCAGAAAGTCAGTGATACATATTACAATAATACAGATGAGGAAGACACAAATACAATATCAATAGTTAGGAAATACATGCACACATACAAAATGGCACATAATCTTTGTACATAAATCTATAGGGAACCCCCCCCCCAAAAAAAAAAAAAAAAATACCCCAACTTTTTATTACGGTACTGATCCATTAATGATAATGACTTTGTTTTTAAAGTAAGGTCATATAGGTAGAGAGTTTTGGCAGGAGCTGAACTGAAAATTTTTGCTTTTGACACATGTTTGGTCTTCAGGCTATGAAGTACACTCGTGATACAAGGACGAGAAATTGGAATGAACAGATCTGAAACTGGTGAAATTGTGTTTTGTCAAGTCTACTTTCAATGTCAGTTCTTAACAGTTTTAGCAACTGTGATTCGTCGTTACTTTGGGTAAGTTCTATGTGTAGTTCAAGTCCAAATTTGTCCAACACATACCAGTGAAAGTCGTTGGCAATTTGAATTGTTAATATACATGATGTGACCACATGCTGAAGGAGGTCGGTATACTGTTGACCACATTTTTGACAGTGAGTAACGTCATGGCCTGGCTTTAATACCCCCAGGGATGCTATAAACCTGGTTAATTTGCGTTCATAATTATTCCTCGCAATGTAGTACAGACTGGAAGGGCGGATTTGTGTTTGTAAGTGTTGGAATCTAGAAAAATCAGGATGTCTATAGATTCTGTCGCGCCAGGTAGTCTCTTCCTTTTCAAGTAAAGTCATGTTGACCAATTGTTTCCACTGAGTTTTGTTAGTGAAAATTGATTGATTAATGAAGTTCAGGAGGAAATTTGTAAGCTCATACTTTTGAAGTAAATTCCAAATATCTGGAATAAAACCAGATTGTACAGATTGGGTGCTATCAAAATACATGTGAAGACGTATGAGGAATATTTGTTTGGAGATGGTGTTATTGGACAGGGTGCAGAGTTTACCTAGGAAGAGAAGTTTACGTCGATCAATTTCGGTTGTGATTCTTATTAGTCCCAGCATTGACTCACACATATCTGACCGCGTTTGTTCAGGAAATCCCTGAATTCTTTTTGCTGTAAAATGTTGCAACTTGTTGAGCTCCAGTAGATCGCATTTTTGAAGCTCATTCCAAAGTTCGCAGCCATATAGTAAAGTTGGAATCACGCTTTTCTTATATAAACTCGCGGATGTTTTGGGGTTTAGGTTTGGGGTACCCATCCCAACGTTTGCAAGACCAAAAAAGACCTGCCTTGCTCTTCTGCAAGCGTTGCGGGTGCGGTTGATGGAACGACGTGATCTATCCTATAGTATTCCTAGGTGAGTGACGGAGTCAGTTTCAGTAATTATTTCTTCGTCAAGTGTTAGAGACAGCTTATAGTTAGAATTTCTTCTCTTGCCAAATATTATAATATATGACTTTGTAGAGTTTAGTTTGTAGTTCCATTTTTTAGAATATTTGAGAACAATTTCTAGCATTTTATCTAAGTTATCTGGAGAATTTGACAGGCACGTGAGGTCATCTGCAAGCGTAGGGCAGCAGCACTCTAAACGTCCAATTTTACATCCCAGTGTGCTTTTTACTAAGTGCTGTAGCAACTCGTCTATAAATACCAGATACAAAAATGAGGACAGGATGCCTCATTGTCTAACGCCTCGCTTGATATCGAACCATCTAGACTGGTATTTGCTAACTACGACTGCACTTTGTACACTTTGATATGTATTCCCTATTATTCTCCAGATTTTCCCCCGAATTCTCAAATTATATAGTTTCAAGAGTAGAGCAGCGTGCCAAATGGTGTCAAAGGCTTTTTGAGTATCGAGAAAGGCAGCATAGGTAGGGCTACCACAGTCAGAGTTATAATTAATGACCTCTTGAAGATTAAAAGAGGCCGTGAGGCAGCTTAGATTCTTTTGAAAGCCTTGTTGTTGTGGATTAGGGAATATGGTTTCCTTCGTCACCAAGAAGTAATTAATTTTTGCTTGCATAATTTTTTCAAATAATTTGTACGGCACTGGTAACAAGGATATTGGCCGATAACTATCGGGATCAGCTCTGCTTTTCCCATTACCTTTGTAGATGGTCACGGTAAGACCTCTTCTCCATGTACTTGGTATATATTCATGCTTTAATATCGAGTTGAACAATTTTAAGATTGTTTTATTTAGCTGAGGACCATCATAGATAAGGTGCTCATTTTGAAGGTGATCATGACTTGGAGCTTTCGACTTTTTTAACGTACGAAGTGCGCTGCATAGTTCTTGCTCAGAGATTTCATCATCTAAAGTTTCTTGTCTATGTACGTGCTTCTTAGAATAATGTTTGAGATCACAGATTGTTTTCTCTACTGAGTTATAAAAGTCTTTGTCATAAATATCATAATCTTTCGGTGTGTACAATTCAGAAAAAAAATCTGCAAAAACACCAGCTACCGAAGGTGGGTCAGAATAGGTCTTACCACCATAACAAATTTCAACACAAGAATTGTGTTTGTTCGGTTTGCTCTTTTTAATTAGATGCCAAAAAAAGGCGTAAATCGCATTCGGTTACTTCTTGAATTTCATTCAGGGAGTTATTCAGAAAAGATTCACTAGCTATTCGTTGAGCGTTCCTGAATTCACGCTTTGCTTTTTTATATAGAACATATGTTTCGTGCAGCAAGCCTCTTGGCTGGCCTTGTTTCACCCAGAATATGCGTGCTTCACGTTCTATTTTATGACTCCGCTTTAATGTTTCATTCCAGTATGGCTTCGTGTGTGGGTTAAAACGCTTAATGGGAAGCGCATCTCTTTCAGCTTGTAGCATGCATTCAGTTATATCAGTGCACAGTCGGTCTATTTCGTGCGGACCGTTAATCTCTCTTGTTAGGCGGTCTTGTAAGTTACGTGCTAGTGCGTTTTGATAGTGACCAATCTCGTTGTTGCCGACTTTGTGCCATGCCATTAGGTCGTGCAGTTTCGATGCCTTTGAGATTATATTGTTTTGGATCGGAACTGAACAGAATACAGGTAAGTGGTCTGATGCTGTAGAAATTGTACCTTCCTGGATTATTTCACAACGTTTAACACTGGAGCTAACGATGCTGTCAGTCAATATGTAATCGAGCATGGTTTGAAAAGGGGCATATGAATATTTTGGACCGATACAGTTTGGTGCAGTATTTATCGCCTTTATCTGATTTCGGCCCACGAAGTCCTTTAATTCTTTACATTTACGGGCGTTAACTCTAGAGCAGTCTATCAAACTTGCGTTCATGTCACCTGCAATAATGACATGCCCCTCTTCCGAGAGGTGCTCGTACAAGTCATCAAGAATCTCAATTATTTCACGGTAGTGCTTAATATCGTTCTCTGAGGGCATGTAGACACAGATTAAGTATAGAGGTTTGTGAGAGAGACCAACAAGCTTTGCACCTATAATTCTGTCGTTTATGTTTTCCATTGGTACAATTTTTTGTTCCAGTTGTTTTTTAATCATAATTGAGACCCCTGATTTGCCACATTTGATTGGCCCGAAGGGATCTGATGTCTCCTGGCAACAGGTAAAAGTTGCATATTTGGAATGTATGGAATCCATAAACGATGCATTTTGTGGACGAAGCTTGTGTTCATTTATGAATGCAATGTCACAGTCATACTGATCCAATAAATTGCCGAGACATATTGTTGATGATATTATGCCTCTGACATTCCATAAAAGTAAATTTAAAGCCATTGTTACACTTAGTTTACATATGTAAAAAAATAAAATTGACATTGTAGTTTCAAAAATCATATAAGGAAATGGTTAGTGAGATATAATAAACGGAATATGTAATCTATTATTGTAGTTTTGAACAGGTGATTTGACCCTTTTAGCAGGAGATTTCCAGTGAGTGCAAATGATACCATCGGGCCAGGAGAAATCTTCCGGTTCTACTATTTGTGCATATTGTGAATTAACATTTATACGTGCATATAAGGTTCCAGATTTGCTGCGGTACAAGGCCAGAGAGCTTATTTTTACGCCATTTTTTTGGAAATGGGCATAGATGCCCGCCCTAGTGGATGAATTATCAGTTCCCCAAATAAAATAGCTGACATTTCTTTTCCTATATACCCCTATGAAAACTTCACCTTGATTTTCAAAGTTTTGTTCCTCCTGGTCTAATAGATTGTGACCTGTTGTTGTTGATAGTGGGTGAGATTTTACTGTGTTTGGGGATGGTGAATTACTTGAAGAATTATTCGAAGAATTATTTCCATGCGCTAAGTTAGATAGTTTTTCTTGGATTGACATTTTGTTTGTTTGTACATGATTGGTTTTCATACATACATTAATATCCTTTAAACTTGCTCTTGTTTGAGATTGTCCATCAATGGCAAGAGACTGAGTCCGTTGATCATGTGCTTCATTTGCAATATCAGTACTTGAGATTATGTTGAGAGAAGGTGCACTCCGTTTGGGAGAAGTGTTTTCATCATCATCAGAAGTAGATACTGTGCGGCGAGTTTGTGCGACTGAGTTGATTGTCTCTGATGGGCTCAGAGTCGCAATCAGGGCATCAGAGTATCTCATGCATGTTGACGTCTGGAGATCGCCTCGTGTGGGGTTAATCGTAATATCCTCTGGTGGAACATTACACACTGGTTGTACTTGAACACGTGGTAGTGAGTTAGGAGTTGACCTTGTAGATGATGCTACTGGGTCTGAATTCATTTGGTGTTGAGATTGCTGTTCACCGTTGCTTCCCGTGTGTTGATTTTGTAGATGGTCACGTGCTGGCTGATTTGCACTGTGATTGCCATCTGAAATTTTACCGGTAACAACAGAAGATACATTTGTATTAAGAGAGTGTTTCATTGTGCTGTCATATTGCTGAAACTTAGTTGTTACTAAGGTCTCTAGTCTGAGTAAAGCATGCTTAAGATGTATGTTGTCAGTAGAGAGTTCTTTGTTTTGCTTTTCAAGGATGACAATCCGATTGTTCAAATGACCTATTATTTTATTAAGTTCGTGTTGCACTGAGTTCAAGTCACTCTTACAGCTGTGTACGATTGCTTTAAGTTCTTCTGTTTCCACTCTATTATTCAGTGAGTAGTTTTCATGTGTGGAGACATTTTCTAATCTGTTGTGACTACGTGTCATCCGACCATTGAATAGTTCCTCTATAACATCGGGTTGTTCTCCATGAATAAAAAGCTGTAAATTGTAACAATCCTTTGCATATTTATATGATGCACTGAATTTTGTTGAATTGAGTCTAATAATTGGCGCACCATGTGGACAGTTTGGCAATAATTGCGTCCGACTTATTAAAATAGTCCTGTACCAGTTTATAAGGTTTTCTTTGTTGTTTGTAAAGTTTGTAAAGTTTACGAGCTTACCCACATATACACCCGGTGGCTCTCCATTAAAGAATTTGTCCAACATGTATATATATTCCTGATTAGGAATCTGTGATACTTGCGGGTTATCAGTATCCTCAGGACGAGAATCAAGATCATAGTACGCAATATCATCTTGTGTATAATTTTGAGAGAAGGGAGCATCATCCGTGTTGTTGGACGTCGGGAGTAGGTGGAGGCAATGGTGGCTAGCAGGGGATGATGTGGGTGATCCACGAGCACATGGAGAAGACGACTGATATCCATCACTGGTATTCACTGACATAACATTCTTTGCAGCGTTTAGCAAGGAGAGTTCAATCAAAACAAAAATAAATAAAAAACCCAGATCCAATACACTTAGCTACACGAATAAAGATTGAAAGAATAAGACTTGGCTACTCAGTATTGAAACCATGCTTTTTGTCTATATACGTCTCCATGTATTCGATTTTTCTGCCTCTTTGTCTCTTTATAAGTATGATCGTTAGGTCTAGCCGCACTTTGAAAGACCAAATTGTGTAATGTTCCAGCTGGTAATTTTCCTAAAGTACGCTTCATTGTCATTGAAACATTCATACATGTCATTAATGCTGCCACCGTAAAATCTGCAGTCGTTTATATTTATCTTAAATCTCTAAGTCATTTTGTTTTGATTCTGTTTAAATCATACGTTTCAATTTTGTTTTCATGAAAGTCGTATCAAATGAACCTTCAATTCTTTTCTCACTTGTTTTGGAATCGGTAAGTCAAGTATCGAAGTTTTCATCTTTGATTTATTTTTTAAAAACCCAACTATTTCAACATATATTTCACTACTAATTGTTTAATATGTGTTAAAGGGATAAAATTAAAATATATCAATATTGTTTGTATTTGCTTGTGTGGAAAGATTTCAGGGAGACAAAAAGACACCAGAAGACTGACGGGTCCTCTAAACGACCGAAGGTAATGACAGATATAAAAATTGTAAAGTGACCTCGATCTAGAGCCGAACTTAATTAAGATCGACTTGCTTCTGCGTCTATTCATGGGTAAGCCTCATATGAAGTTCGTGGAAGAGACCGAAGCTAATTAAAAGTATGTTGCGGTAAATAATATTGTCTACGGAGGGGGGGACGCTATCGCTATATCACTGTTTTGTATATTACCTGACTCAACCATCAAACACATGTCGTAATCCTTTTAGAGTTCCAATTCAACAAATCATATATGTACACTCGCATCTTGGGCTAAAATGTGCACTGTAATAATGTGCTGGTCAAGTTGCTAATGTTTATTACAAATATTTATGAACTCGTCAAAGATATCGCACAACATCATTGCATCCTTCCTGACATAATGGTCGTGCAGTCTCCCAATATGTTCAAGTTGAAATATTTCATAATATCGTGTACATAGTTGAGGTCATCGACCGAGAGGTCCGAACTGAAACTAGTTGAGTGAAGCTTTTCTTTAGCTGTCTGTATTGTCTCTTCAAGTCTTTCAAAACTGTCGATGTGTTCGTAGGGTAACTGCCATTCTTAGATATCTAGGTTGCAAGGTGCCTGTTTCATGTAAATCCTTGCATTTCTGCAAAGCACTTTCATAATCACAATATGGTGAAGAGAAGTTTTACATGAATGTGATAATTTACAATTGATCCTGCGGTGAGCTTGTAAATCGCATTACTGAGGGCGTTCTTGATGCTGTAGGCGTCAACGTTAACGTTTTTGTTTTGCATTTAGCTCAGTTTCTCAGACACTCTTGTATGTGCAGTCATGAAACTGGATCGGTATGCATCTTGGAGTGCAGGAGCAAAAGGTGGTCACTATGATCTCCTTTTACGCTCCAGTGATTATGTTCAGTTCCCACAATTAGCTCAGTTTCTTTGACAACAGTGTATGTATAGTTATGAAACTTGACGGGTGTATTCATCATGAAGAGTACAACACACCACGGAAAAAGTAAGTCACTCCAGTGATTACGCTAGGTGACTGCATTTAGCCCAGTTTTCCTGACACCCTTGTATGTACAGTCATGACACGTGATGGGTAAATTCAGTTTGCATGTCACTTCCCACTACGGGCAAAGGTAACGTCATGGTGAACTATTTCTATCGCTTCAGCGATTGCGTTAAATTCTTGAATTTATCTCAGTTTATCTGATACCGTTCTATGTACAATCTTGAAACTTTATGGGTGTATTCATTCATACTGGGTTAATAAACAACACGGCCAAAAGTATGTCATATGACATAGTTTTCACGATCCAGTGAATACGTTAAGTTTCCATATATATATGTATATATATATATATATATATATATATATATATATATATATATATATATATATCATTTCAAAACATACTGCTGTGTACAGTTATTATGTTTGATAGGTGTATTTATATTAGGAAGATTAATCACCTCAGTGACCCACTGCTAAGATCACCGTTATATACATTTCTTGCTGTAGTGAATATGAAAGGTTTTTCTATTACACTACAGAGGAGCAGCGATACATAACATTCTGCAGAATTCTTGTTATTATTTTTCTTTTTCTTTTTCTTCTTTCATTTGACGAAATGTTTGTATTAACATCAACACAATGCAAATACAATAATCAGAAGCTTATTATTTAACATACTTTGTCATGTATTAGAGAAGGAGGATTATATTGGCTCAACATGCTGCCCGATTCCGACAGTGTCCAAGTTTGTAAAAAAAAAACCATAAAAAAAATGAACATTTACACAAATCCAGCATATCGTTGAATATAAACTGGTTCTATGTAACCTATTTTCCACAAGTTCGTAAATATCTGTTTCAATGTCCTCGTCTTCTAATCCATTTGCCACCAAATTTCCATTGAAGGCGCATTTTAGTATTAAGCTGAGTGGCACACCCAAACTGGATTGCACTCAACTACCTTTTAAGGTTTATCGAACACTCCTTTAAAAAAAATGACTCAAGCAAAATCATGATTACTAAATACTCTTATGGAATTTACTAAGCTTCTTAAAACTGACGATTTCATTTTAAGCATTAGGCACTAAATGCGATATTTCCATAGCAGTATGTGGTTGCCGAAATAAAATAGAATGCAGCTCATATATAACGGCACCTATCTATCGCCTATATATAATGGCGAGTAACGGCACCTATAGCCAAGCTCTCATGTACCAGCGCCCTAACAAACACAGCCCCATCCCCACCCCCCAACAAGAAAAAAGCATGGAATTGTTACGACTATGGGTAATGTATCAAAAGAAAAGACTCAAACAAGCTTTCAAGATTAAAAATACAAATATTTAATTTCCTAAAATATAATAATATTTCAACAAACAATCAAAGTGAAAGAATTAAAAATAACTTACAGTATAGAATATCCTTAAAAGTCCTAATTATCTCTGAAGCATACTATCACATACAAAGAACAAATTTCGTTAAAGACCTCTCAAGCTGACGAAACTAGGTAGAATGACGAACGCAGCAATTACATCTTATTATATAGTTTCTATACTGCGTCATTGAAACAAACAAAATTTGTATTCCGTCTCAAATCAACACCTTAATATTACGATCTTACTATCTAACTTTTGGTCAACATAATGAATCATTACTGAATTACGAAATCCAGGTCAGATCAAAAGTGCAAACCCCACGCGTTGAATCACGTGACATGACTAATGCTTCAAACGATAATATTGATTTTCCCAGGACAAATGTACTGGGGTCACATTTAAATTACCGGATATCTGCACTCTGCAAAACGACACCTATTAGACTATTATACAGAGTTCGTAAACTAATAAAACTATGCCATTATTTAAAAGAAATAATACATAATTCCGTAACAGAATATTAAACTATAATTTCTTCATATAATCATGTACCTCACATATAATATAGGATCCAGGGTGTTTTCCTCTTTGCTTGGGTCGTAGGTGTCAGTCTATAATTATAATTTAAGTTGCATACCTTGCATATAACCGAGTGTTAAATTCCGTTTGTCTGGCACGTGAGGTCTCGAGGATATGGCTGTGTTGGTTAAGATGCTGGTACATGGGAGCTAGGCGATAGATGCCGTTACTCGCGGCACGGGTACGAGTACTGCTTTGAATGATGAATTATAATTCCCTATCCTGGTTGATTTAATTGGTGTCATTCCATATACATTTCTTTCATACAATCATGCATCCAAACCTATCATGTGTGATCCATGGATAAGCGTTTCCTCTCTATTTGTGTGTGTGTGTTGTATGTATGTATATATGTATATATATATATATATATATATATATATATATATATATATATATATATATACACACACACACACAATTACACACACAAAGTGATAGCAGTTAATTTGTTCCATCTGCTATGATGAAAATTTCTCTCTTGCGTTTCTTACTTTCGAAAAACGATTACTTCCATCGAAGAAGACAGCAAATTATGAATAAGGAATACAAGAAATAGCATCAGACAATAACGGTGAGGAAACCTTTATTGGTTTTATTTTCCCGTTTTTGCATCATGCAGTTGGGTAAGTAAATGTTGGAATAGTATTCGTTTATTAGCTCAAGAACTTTATCGATCGCAAAACGCAAGTCATCATAATGTAAGCCAATGTACATTTAAAAGTTTATACAATAGAAAATCGTAACATTTAAGCATTGCGGTTATTAAGTGCCCTCTTATCATAGCTCTGTAACAAACTGAAAATATATAACGATATAAGGTTCCAATGAGCTTTAAGAGGTGAAACATGCAAAAGTGAATAACCACACATTGTTATTGGTTTTTGGGCCACAATCCTTATTTAGTATTCGATTCCATCCCTTATTTCGCCTCTTTCAATAGACGATTAGGACAAGCAGAGATAACCACGCCAACAGAAACTTTCTGGAATGTTGTCGGGACAAAATAGCAAAATACCCGATATTCTGGTAACTGTGTCTATTTCAGATTGAAAGCAATTTGAACTAGTATTACTTTGTTGTATCATCATCACAAATCCCCACATCTACTCCTCCACCATCGACCTCACAACCCCTACACCAATTCCATCTCTGGACAGTTACCAAGGGGCCAGAGCTCAAAATTAATTGCATATGTGATACGACTTGCTGCTATAACTCTATATGCAAAGTTTCGTCAAAAGTACCTTAAACAGTTACACTTCAAACCATCAAATACAGTAGACTCTCAATTATCCGATGTCTGGGGGACTAGAAGAAAACTTCGGATGATACCAGGGATTTGAATAACTGAAGGTCATGAAGGTGAAAGTGTACATCAATCCACAGATATAAAACAAATTACCAGTTTAGTTATTCTTGTATTCTTTTTCCTTACTACGTATCTAGGAAGCCATTTCATTGGCACAGAATGTTGATAGCGTCATTCAGATACAACGTGGTAAGCAAATTGACTTCATATAGATTTTTTTTTTCAAAGAGTTTATATGATTTTTCGACTTTCTTAAATCAAACCGATTTTACATAAAATTACTGCCAATAATTGAATTAATAACGGGGTTATCAAAAGGCGAGTCAATTATTGGATTAGCGACACACAATAAACATAAACCGCTTTTCGATTAATCAGTACTCACTGTTTGGACTGACACCTTCACGATTCAAGAAATCAAACATGCCGCTTGTGACAGTTTTCACACTTTGCATAATGTGCTGCAATTTCAATACAATTAGAGGATTTCGGACTGCTAAATTACTTCGATTAAGTGAGTATACTCGAATAATCGATGTTCGGATAATAGATGTACAAAATATATACACAAAGAACAAAATTTAGACGGGACCGGACGAATAGTTCGGATAATACCATGTATTCGGGTAATAGGAGTTCGAATAACTGAGAGTCTACTGTAGAAAATCCAAGCTACGTCTCTGACCATTCAGCCACATCATCAGGCAAACAAAGAACCTATGTGAATGACAATCTAATATAGATCTTGGTCTAATAGACACTCATGCGACGTCATGATCAGTTAACCTTTTTATTAATCAATTTAAATACCGCTCTAAAAGTTCTGAAAGTGACTTGCTGTGGTGTCCTTTGACACTCATTCTGAATCTAACTGTTAATACTCCCTCACATAATACCTGACGGTTGATCTAATTGGCTAGTGTAAATGGGTGAAGTTGGAATTGCAAAGGCGACCAGAACATGGCTTTTTATCGTTGCTATTTTGGAGCTCAGTTTTAATCAGACTAGGTACACTCGGTGTGAGTTATACCTAGCCCTCGATTTGATTTGTCAGCAGTTCATCGAAACTTTGATAAAACAATGATTCACTGACAACTCTCAACCTATGCTGTATCTAGACGATTTATCAAATAAGGCAAAGATATTTAACTATTCCCTCTTGAGCAGTATTTCAACAAAGACCCTGCTGTCAACGTGAATGCAATTTAGGATCAAACATTCAGCCATAAAACATTTAAAGCTTTACAACCACGAATAGTGAAATTGGTGACATTTTCCCAGTCAACCACATGCACTACTGTATATTGAAGGCTCTGCCATAAGAAAGTATAAGTTATTCAATACGAAGCTAGTGATCTCTCTCTCTCTCTCTCTCTCTCTCTCTCTCTCTCTCTTTATATATATATATATATATATATATATATATATATATATATATATATATATATATATATATACATATATAGTTTTGACGTTTCTTCACCTACTTCAATCCCTGAATTAAAATGTATATGAATGTAATGAATACCGATCACAAAATAATTGCTATGTCTGCAATGCCGCGAAATCAGCTGGTGAAATCGAAAAGCATACCACAAACTATAGTTGATGTAAGCCGTGTGTGTTTAAAAGCAATTGGATAACGTTGGATCACTTGCTTGCTTGTACATATCGTAAGTTATTGATAATAATATCTTTAAATGTTTTGCAGTGGGACAATAAAACTTATCGCCTTTTACAAACATATTAAGACAAAGGTAGACAAGGGTTACGAAGCAGAAAATTACGAATATATTAAAACTCGTATATACACTGGTTGCAGAGAGCAGAGAAAAATAATATGCTGAGAAAAACGGTGAACGAATTGATGATAAGAATGTGTTATAGTTATGATTTAGTTGATTTATGGAAATTTGTGACAATTAAAAAGTAGACTTCCTAGTTAAGAAATTACCAATCACTGCACATTGACCTTGTCGGGTAACAATGTTTATTGCTAAAGTAAATGAAGTGAGAGACAAAATACAGTGGGTATGAAACTGAGTGGAGCTAATTAGAATTTTGCGATGTAAAAGTGAAATTATTTTAAACTGAGATAAATACTGCCGTTGGGGAAAAAAGATGGGTATGCTTCTTTCTGAAAGATTGTAACCGTCGGACAGAAGAGGGAATAGCACGATCGAATCAAAGTATCGGGAATTATGCGATCGTTATTTTATGTATTCTGGTCGACACAGAACATCTATTACACAGTTTGTTTTCAAAGTTCAAGACCCTGTTTAAAAGATATTTGAGAAATTAATTTTCGGCGTAAGGTTATGACTCGAATGAAAACATCGCGATAATACTTCAACATTTCAGATTAAAAAGTTAGACTTGACTATGCTGTTGATGGTGATATAATGTATTGTATTGCCGAGTGATATGGTGATGCAAACGGCTAGCATTTTTGGCTTCAACAAAACCTATAAGAAGTAATCAGATTGCTTTAAAGTAATACAGAACACTGCTATACGTACTGACGTGGTAAAGAATATGATCCCAGCAGTTGATAAGAATTCTGTAGCAGTTCATCAAAATATAAATAATGGGAAAGAAAATAACACTGGTATGAACTACACGGAAAAGAAAGATTATGATGACGATAGTTTTCCAGTAGAATCTACCAATAATTTCAAAGATCATGAAACAAAAGAATAATCATTGATATTGATATGAATTGTTGCAGGAGCTGGCCTATTGTACTATTTGAAATACGTTTTGCATTTTTGATCCTCATTTCTGGCGTGTCTAAACCTCTCAGCAAAACTGCAAACAACAGGCCAACTAATGCTAACATAAGCACACTTATATGATCAGCTAAAAATGTCATAATATGTCTAGCTGTTTTCAGAAGCGAGCCTATCACACTGCCAAATAATTCAAGTGAATGCTGCTACAACCTATGTGGATCTCTAGAACAACTAGTTTGCAATATTTTTCCTGCCCTGTTTGCCTTTTTTCCACGAAAAACTTTGTGCTACATTGACAACCACTAAAACCTTCTACTAAACGTTTACTAAATTTGCCATTGACTTGGCAACATTTTATATAATTAAACCTATCTGTAATAATTTCGGCAATTGCTACATTTTTCTATTTGAACAATCATTTCTGTGTTTCACATAATGGTAACTTGTATCTAACTTTTACATTGACCTGTCCAATGTCTTTAAACATTTCTTCAAATCTGTGCAATTGTTGTATTTTACTTATGCTACTTTGCATCGGTTGTTTCTAAATTATGTTTGTAAAAGAGCAGCTTCGTATTTGATATCAACCGTTTATGACCCAATGTGTTGCTTTCATTTTCTCAATGATTCTGTGTGCATCCAGGAGTACACACTTACTCTTTACTGGAATCATCAGCAAGCTTTTCTATATCGTCAAATTCTATATTTAATTCTTCCTGTTGACCATTTTCATCTTAATCAGGATTTTCAAACGTACGATTAAAACCTTCCACACCTTCTTATTTAAATCGATCAAGACAATTCAAAAATGAAGTAGGTGTCATCGAAACTAACAATAAGATTATTTTCCCTGAAATTAAAGAATATCAACAAGAAGTGAAAATACATATAGCTAATGGTACTTACGAGAACGTAAGTAGAAAAGCATTAGATTGCAAGAAGTTGCAAAAAGTGGACGAAAAACAAATCAAAAGACCCAGTGAGTTTTGTTTCAATCCGAAATAAACTAAAATATCCAAGTAGTTGGCAGATGTCGATATACTGGTAATTACATCTTTGAGGAGTGAAGTTATACCCATTGATAATCTGAATGAGTTACAGACAGAGTTGACTGGAGATTGCATGCCATCAAACTGAAATAATACTTCACTATTGTTTCTTAAAGTTGGGATTACTCCCATCAGCTCCCAGGACTAGTTTGTCAACATTCAAGCAAATCAATTTCAGAAAGTGAAAGGAGGAGATACAAAACGAAGAAAATAGTGTCAAATAAATGTTCACTGGATGCTCTGTAATTGATGCATTTGATACTTTTATCACATTTGTTGCAACTGTCTCTATAACGGGATTATCTCTTTGTTAGGAGAAATACAATATATATATATATATATATATATATATATATATATATATATATATATATATATATATATATATATATATAAACAGACTAAAGTATATTATTCACAATCTCTTAAAAATCAATTTTGCAATTTGGAATGTCTCTATTTTCTATTGTGGTCTCGAATATCTCTTTTGGATGGCATTTAGCTATTTAGGTCTAGGCTTAGTTTCCTTTGGATTTGTGGGGTTTAACGCCATTTTTCAGAACCTGATAGACTATACATGGCGGATAGTATATTTTGGTGGAGGAAGAGCCCGGGAAGACTCCTGGTAGAACCACCGACCCACGGGAAGATAATGGCAAGGTTTCTTACATACCCATGTTGGTCAAGCCGAGACGCGAACTCGCGTGGACAGAGGTGAAATCATTGAGTGATCTGTAAAAGCAAGCAAATAATATCGTTTAGCAACTAAAAACTTAATACCCATGAACGATAAAATCTCAAATGTCGTATAAATTGATATAATCTGTTTTAGATGTACAAACTTTAAATACAGTGGGATATAAGGCATTGAAAATAGTTACAAGGTTATGGTAAAATAATCAGCGCGCGTTTATAAACACATTAATACCAGATCTTTATATACTAAAGGCTGGTTTTATTTGCTATAAGTCTAGAACAAACAATAACAATTGTGTGGAGTGTTTTTTATTTTTTTACATATGCATCTTGCTGACCCTGGGAAAATTAACAAATCGTGCGGCAGATCTTGCAGTAAGTTTTCCAAAGCTTTGGACACATTAAATTGCTGTTGTCTCGATAATGAAGTCACCTAGTGGAACGCTCTGGTGGTGACAAAGCGGAGAAATAACAATATCTGGATTAAGGGTGGTAAACTAAAGGATCGTGTTGGATGTTCAAGATTTCTCAAAGATTAATTCAATCATAAATGTTATCATTGGTGAACTAAACATGTGCATGACGAACAACGTTTTGTCCAAGTACATTTCCAACGGATTGAGAGTGTCCTTAAACGCTCTCCTAACACTAGTATTGTCGTCCCGTCGTCTTAAAAGGCTAAACTGAGTCAAAACATCCGTCATTTTTCAGACCTTAGGTTAAACATAAGTCTGACAGATATTTGTCTCAGTCCAATGAGATGAAAATTCTGACTGAATGTGACTTCATCTGAAATTTAGCTAATATAATTGCTCATGATCCAAAATTTAAAACAGTTTTTTAACCTAAGTAAAATATAATATTTAAGACAAATCTTTTAGTTAAGTCCTTTTGATGGACCAGGGGCCTGATCCCATTGTTTTAACTTAACCATTACCTTTGACCTATGGATAATTTTAGGGAAATAAGTTTTGAGAAAACAAACAATCGATGTTCTGCTATCTTTCTTAAGAGTCGCACGATCTGTTGTCTTGTGTTTACCAAATACAACTTGAAAGGTTGATCTTGGTTACCAGCACAATACATCGGCAGAGTAATTGACCCCAGGCAATCTTATCAAAGGCGTAACAGCCTTCTTGTAACCGTGTCATTTATAAAATGTGTGTGTGTGTGTGTGTGGTGTGTGCGTGCCGAGTCAAGCAGAGTGAAGTGCATGTTCAAACCCACACCCTTCTGATCACCCAAGGGACACACTAATCACTGAACCTCTGAGGCTCTATTGCTAAATGAGGTGTGTTTTATTAATTTCACAGGCATTCAAGGCTAATAATTGTATAATCGTGTGAAAATATAGTATGGGTCTCTCTATCTCTGTCTGTCTCTCTCTCTCTGTATATATGCGATTCTCCTTTTGTTATCTAGTTACATAATACATATGAGGTTTTGAGTTTCATGTGAGGGGACATGGTGCCAATAATATTTTCACCACTTTAACATTGTTTGTACAAAATAGGAAAATCAAAACAAACAAATAAACAAATTATAATTAATCAAAATGAAACAAAATTTACTTATAGTTTATAGAGGTTGACCTTGTCTTACTATTTGAAATGTATGTTTTTTTATTTATTAGATTAAAAAATTGATACGAAACATTGTTGCCATTACGTATTAAAATTATACAAATAAGGATCATAACGAACAAAAAAATTCAAAAGTTTAAAGATATATTTTGGTCAATACTCTACCCTCACCCATTGAGGGTGCTGTCAAGCGTAAGACTGACTACAGTACCATCTCTTCTTAAATTAAAATGGGAAAGTGTTAGTTTCAGTACGACTGATATGTCTATGATATTTAATGCAAAGGAGTAGAACGGTATTGAATGTCTTCTAATTTCAGCTGACGAAACTTTAAGGCATTAACAACAGATTATTTTTAATCCCACGTATCTCTCCAATATAAAAACGTGTCCTTTTTTAAGATTGAAAAATACAGGAAGCACATTTATCTAAGTTATCCATAAAATTACCATTGGTCCCTTTCATAAAATCTATTGCTAGACCTGATGTTGTTAAATCCTATGGATTATACAGTTGTGATTTTCACTTTGAATAATTCGCAGTTATCATGGTCTTGTTAGGGCCTGTCTTATAAGTAAAACTGGGAATATGTCAATGTATGTGCATGATCATCGATACACAAGCACACGTAAATATAAATACAGCCATCACAACCACCACCACCACCTCTCTCTCTCTCTCTCTCGACAAGTTGTTCTACTTATCACCACTAGAATGATGGAAGAAAACTATCGTCGTTGTAGTTAATCAAGTTTTTTATAAATATAGATTTTTTTGAGGAAATCTGTTGGACTTCTCATCTGAATATGGCTTTCAAAAGAAGAAGCTTAAATTGTACCAATCATAATTTCAGCCTGGGGGTGGGTAAATTCTTTCAAGGGACACACTGTAGTTCCATGGGAAAATATGCAAAGTGTTTACACAATCAGGTTACCAAGGGATCAATGGGGATTACTGCTCATGTCGGGATGTCTGATAACACTGCACGTTGTTAATACAGCCTATCCCTAATTGAACAAGTTTCTTTTTTCACATGACATGCGTTGTCCTTGGCTAGACGAGCACGCTGGTTAGAGTAGATAAGGGTGGTTACTAAAGCGACGCGTCTCTGATGTCGTCGCGATTGAATTTTTTTAAACGCTTCTCCCGTTAGTCATCGTGGTTGAATTGATGTTACATGTGCATCCAAGAACTTTAACAAAGCTTGAAGTTCAAGGGACGGGTTTATTTGATGGAAAGTTCCTGAATCTGATTTGGATCTTAACTTGGTGCATTCAGCAAGAGGCCATATGTTATTTTATTCTATTTTCTGCCCGGAAAAGCGGACTCATTTTAACGGTGAAGCTGTAGCAATCGATGTAAGTATTACTTTGTATGTAATAACATTCTCTGAATAATATCTGTCAACAAATAGTTTATGTACTTTAGCAAAGTCAACAAAACAAGATAGCCCAAGTTCGAGACTATTATTTGAGCTAATATACCTGATATACTAGACACAATTGATACAAGACTTTCACTACATGGTATTGATATAATCAGTGAAAACGTTTGTAGTTGTGAGTGATGCGTTATTTGTTGGTCCGTTTGTGCCTGGAATTTATATCTAGTGTCATGCATGAGGCATTTTCCTTCCCTTGGCGGAAATATGTAAACATTTTCGAGAATTTTTACTGAAATGAAAATAAAAATAAACCACAACATTACCAATTTTTCATACTTCTGATGGGGAAAAAAAACGTGAGAGGCAATATAAACCCATCAAATGTATGCCAGTAACTTTATATTGCCTATATTATATATGATGGCATCATCTAATGTAACTGTATGTGTATATTCTATTTGGTGTCTACATAATGCATGCACATACTGAGGTGTATATGTATTGCATGTTGCATATTAAGCAGGTATAAATGGTCTCTATCGTTGTGATATGTTCTGCGTTCGATATAAAACTTAGAATCATTCTACTGCCAATACAGTTTTAACATGACAAATTTTGCTTTAACATATTGTGCGTACGTTTAGTACTATACCATAAACTTCTTTCAAAGGCCAGGAAAAAGGTAATACTTATGTTTTATGGAATCAAAAGAATCTTTTGATGTTCAATCAAGCATATATATATATATATATATATATATATATATCAGTTAGATTTTTTAGACGTAAAATGCAGTTCACATATGTATATATATGTGTATGTATATATGAATATATATATATATATATATATATATATATATATATAATTAATACAAATCTATCTTCCAGTGTGACTATCCATTTAAGCTGTTTTACGTCACCCTCTTTGTGTACCACGATGTATAAAAATGGTCTTACTTATGCCTCTTTCATAAAGAAGTCATCGAATAAAGAGACATCAAATTAAGAATAAAGAAGACAAGAAACAAGCAATGACTGCCTGCAGACCTTCGTTGATTTTGCTTTCCTGCTTATTTGTCTTGCAAATTGGTAAGAAAGTGTTGCAATAGTATTAGTCTAATATATCAAAAGCTTTTACAATCATACAATGAAATCATCTTTTTTGTCATTTTCATCAATGCATGCAAATTATAATATGCCTTAAAAAGAATTAGTACGCGAAAGTCAATAGACATAAAAATTGTGATTATACAACAATTCACTTACATTCGTTTACGATATACAACTATTTCATTTTCAGATTCGTTCTGTTATACTGGCAATTGACAAATCGCTAGAGCCAAGTTAACCATGCAGATAAAAATCAATGTTTCTCCTGAACAAAAATTTAAGCATACCTACACTAAGTACTAAATTGACTGGCGAGCATAAAGGGCTTATCACAGGTAACGGATTATTACATCGACAGTTGACTAACGATAATTCTGAAATAACAACAAAAACAACAACACCAATAAAAAGACCAACTTATAGCGAGTGTCCCTTAGGTGATAGAGATAACCAGTTAGCCTAGGCCCCATAGGTCAGAGAGGATCAATATTATATTCTGCAACTGATTAATCATGTCCGTCCAAACACCTGCCCAATCGGTGACTTTTCTTGGGACTTACTCCCCTCTGGTACCAGAGGTATAGTGGTCCTCTCTGTTGACAAGAGTTGATCCATTTCCCAATATCAGGTCTTTCCGTCAAATGCAGTCACAAGCCAGTTGAGTTCCATATTCCATTTTCGCCTCCCTGGATCAAACTAATCCAGTTGGTTTACAACCTTCACCATCCGCTACCTGAGTGGGTCTTATAACCCACTCACAGGTAATTCATCAGTACAGAGGTTGTTCTTTAAGACCATTTGTACACTATCGATGTACTGGACAGCCTAATTTTCAAGCTTACATCCGGAAACGTTTAAATTTGCAATGATTATTACAAAACAACCCTTGCGATAACACACAGACAAGCATATATATATATATATATATATATATATATATATATATATATATATATATATATGCATATAGTAAACTGTCACTTAGATTGGATGTTCGCCACTTAATAGATTGCAACTGAAACTGCTCGATTTTCTGTGGAAATTCTTCAAGTCTCAAGTAAAACAGGGATGACTTCAATATATTTCTGTATTATTTTGAGTACATTACGATCAAAGATTTGTATAAACTTTAAATTCGTTGCCAAAGTGAACACAAATGTATGTTATGAATCAAGTGCTATATACCATGAAACCCTCTATGTTGCATTACAGTGCCGGTGGGTGGGGTAGTTTTGTAAGAAAACCTAAGACCTCACATAATTGACAAGCAGCGATACAAGTTTGAATCCTATGTTACATTTACAATCGAAGCACCGAATTAACCGTCCTGTATCATATTGGAAGGGCGTTGACAACTGACAGGGTTATTCTAAAATGGGAAGTTCCCCTTAAAATCTTCTTAAATGAATGTATTTGATCTATATTAATCGAACCATTGACCCCGATAATGTCTCTATACTGTATGATTATTGAATGCAAGCAGTGTATGTTCAAAAAGAAGAAAATAAAAGTGCAAATCATCTGGAATATTCCCGTGATATAATCTATAGTGATGTGCTTTGAATTATGCATATATAATATTCACGTACCTTTTTTGTTCCATTTTCTAATAATGGCACATCCATCGATTTCTGCATCAACAATTACTGATTATGGAATCATATTTAAGTTTCCATAGCCTCCAAAACTTGTCATCCCTAATTTTTAGTCGTCTCTGATAATGAAACACAACTGTGAGATAAATGAATTTCATGCCCACCTCACAATAATATGTATGGCAAAACGTCTGAAGTAATTTTTAAACAATATTGTATCATATACCTACATGTTACCTTGTGCGACAGTCTAGTATTCACTAAGAACATGTTACCCTTTGAAATGGCTACACTTGGCTGCAGTCATGGATGTCATCATTGACTCACAAGGCTGTGGCTTCAACAAATGGACTTTTACTGCTATGGAACTAGTAAGAGAGCTCACTTCGGCACTGTACTAACCGGGTGAAATGTAAATTACCAAATAAAAACTATATATATATATATATATATATATATATATATATATATATATATATATGTGTGTGTGTTTGTGTGTGTGTGAATATGAATAACGGTTTCCCAACAGTAAAAATCTCGTGATAAACCATTACTCAACAAATTAATTTCCTCTCTATTTGGAGCTATATTGCTGTTGTTTTGAACTGTTTGAAACACCTGCGCTGGAGCACGACAATAGTCATCAGTATTTGGAATTATGCACACTTGCTAATCTAATCAGCAGATACGTATCAATTGGAAATTTCACTCTGAATGGCAACCACAGCTAACAATCTTGAATTTTTAGTTCATGTATACTAGCGCTGATGGACTTTAATTATATATCTGGAATTTTATCGGGCTAGTGTGAGTACTGCTATACGGTACGACCTTAGATAACACGGGTAGTTGTCTCATTTTGCCCCTAAGTAGCTCTTCCAATATATGTTAGTCGTTGTGATTACCGAACTCAATCAACCAATCTGCCGATGAAGTTTTATCAAAGCTACACTACTGCAAGAGTTTGTAGAGCGATTCGTCATGTCGAGCTGGAAACATTGTGGCATATGAATAGACGATGATGGCGGGTCAATCTCATGTGCACTGTATAGTTTCCTGGTCGCATCAACACCCATGAGCTAATGTTATTTGATTCAGGTGATACATACTCCGTTTCTGAAATACGTTCATATATTTAAAGAAGTAAGATTATTACATTAAATGAAACTTCTGTAAAGTGCATGCGAAATTTGTAGATGACTTTGAAATGCTGTTTATTCGTCGGAAACTGGGTTTGAGTCATCTGGAAATTTAGATGTAACATGACCCCAACTATAGAGGCTTATATTGTACATTGACCACTAGGTTACTTATCTTATACCATAAATTCATCAGTATGGAAAGTGTTTTACATATAATCTAACAAGTGTTCTCTATAACGTACAATGTGTATGTTGTTTATGCTGCATTAAGTACAGTTATCATTAATCTAATGATTAGCATTACATTCTATTCATTATCGCATTGAAAAATCATGTGGGAAAAGTAATTTTTCATGATCGTGAAATCATCTATTTTTTCTGTTATCTGACAGAAATGTGTTTGCATCTTTTGTAGAAATATCGAACAAGAATATACAGAAAACAACTAAACTTGTTTCAATCTGCAAACTTGCCTTAAGTGGAGTTGAGCTGAATTACTCGTTCAGCTTAATTTTATGAACGGGATAAATAAAAGTACAGGTATAAATGTATATTCATTTGAGTTTTATTATAAGGAAAAGCAGCAAACTGATGCTATTTCTGATATCCACCTTCGTTTCCAAACACCTCAAAGCTTATATATATATTTCATTTTGCTTTGTGCCGACATTCTATTTGTGTGTCATAAATAATCAGTGAGCTCTACATCAAATCGGAGATACGAAGGTATTAATGTATCGGGCACATGAGTACGTTTGCTTTCAATTTTTGCAGTCCGTGTATATATATATATATATATATATATATATATATATATATATATATATATATATATGAATATATTTGTATGTGTGTGTTTTGTAGCAAATCAAGTGAATGGCGAGTCAACACCACCTTGGACTACATATCGAGGTAACTATTCAGAAAGTTTTGTGTCTGCTTTATGAGTCTCCAGGTTTAATAAAGTAAATGTATCCATGTGAGGAAACCGTTCACTAAAGTTAGTTTGATTCCTAAATAAATTTTCACTTGAAAATGTTTATTCTTTGATTGGATTTTTACATTTAAAGATATCAAATTATTTTTCGTGTTCTTTTGACTGTGGATTATGTTTTGTGATGAAAGCAAGTCTATCTGAATTTCATTATGTTCCTTGTTGTGAATGTTTATTGAAATTTAATGTAAATTATCATTAAAATGTAAAAGATAATAAGTGTTATTGTTTCAGAGGGGTTTATTCGTTTCGTCGCTATACTTTTCAGGATGTTACGGCTTGAATTCTGGTTCTGGTAATAAAACGTTATCAGATAATAGTCCTACAAATTGTTTCAAGGAATGTGCAAACTTTACACACATTGGAATTCAGGTAATATAAACCTTTTTTTGTTTTCTGGTATTCCCACAATATTGTTTTTGTTCATTCCCCTACAAAGCGGCTGCCAACTAACATAGATCAAAAAAAAAAAAAAAAAACCCACGTCGTATCAAGCTGAAAATTATGTGTTTACACACATTGTTTATTAAGTAAGATACGCGTATCGCCAATTCTCTATAAAATAAGCTCGTCCTGTTGATTTTTTTATAGAACAAAAGTCCTGTTGGAAGTGCTGTCGTATGCTGCTCTCATTACTTATATGTATCAACAATATAGATTCAGAGCACAAAGTCCAACATGTATTTTAGTATTCTTATTAGGTTCCGTATATGCTTCCTACATTTTTCTACATTTTTGATGAAACTCAATGCATTAGTTCTAAGTTCACATGAACCAAGACTATGGTACTTATGTTGGGTACTAACTTGAAAAAAATAAATAAAAGCATCATAACATTTTTGCTTTTTCTAAAGTTAGTTGCATTTGAATAAATGTCTGGAAATTTGATTGCAAGTCACCTTTATAGAGTCGGTCGAATTACTTCTGTGTGCTTTGACATCCTACGCACAACCGAACAGGCTTAATGCATTAGTTTTAAGTTCACATGAACCAAGATTTTCGTGTTTATGTTGGGTACAATATATAAATACTATCATCATAGGTCATTTTGCTTTTTCTCAAATAGTTGGAATTTTAGCGCAAGTCACCTTTTCGTATTCGGACGAATTACTCCTTTGTGCTTCGTTATCCTACGCACAACCCAACAGGCTCTACTCAATAAATATGTTAATTTCTGTTTAAACTTTAATGATGCCTTTAATTTAATGCAACTAGCTTGTGTCACTGGTTTTCAAATCTCCAGAAAAAGCCCCCACAAAAATGATTAATTTTATTTATTTTTCCTTAGGGACAACAATAGGTTGCAACAACAGCTTATTGACACAATTAGTGCAGTAATACCTTTTAGCGCGTTCTTCGGAGGCTAAAACTACTTTTTGTATCCCTTTTCATTTACATTCTTACATCATTGCTGTATATTTTGCAGTCCATGTGTCTTTTCTTTATATAATACAATTAGGGATGATCTCTATAGAAAAGTTTAAAGTCACACACCTGCCTGTATATGTGGAGATGGCCATGAGAGTAATAAACATTATATGTTGTGTAGCAGACGCATACTATTTATTGAATTTCACAGATTTTATCTGCATTTAGATTTCTAGTTAACAGGAAGTTCCGAACTAAAAGAGCAAAATCAATTGATAGGTTTATCAGGGCAAACAAGACGGTACAGTCGGTAGGTTATGACCGTACTAACATGTTAACCATAAATGTTTACACTCAAAAATGTAGAAAAAATATTCAGTCATAAGCAGAGCGCCTTGAGATAACCAGTAAAAAATTATCCAGCTTTGCACATAGATGAAAATAACTGGTTCTGTTTTGTGTACCGAAAAAACTTAATCCTCATCCATCAATGAAAATAGCAAATGCCAACAGAAATTCGGCAGCGACAGCCCCGAAACTATGAAACGCTTCGTACCAAACATTGTTTGGAACCATTTCCTGTCACTAAGTTTCATAACATTGTATACGTTATCCTCCTTCCTACTATTATTAATATCTGATATTTATCTGGACAGTAAGTATAAACACTGATATATAGGTATTAGGGTAAATATTTAACAAAGCAGGATAATGGAAACAAGGCCATTGTTTCGGATTTTATGAGTTACTGGGATAGGCACTGCTGTTAACTCTATGATTGGATATTTCTTCCCGAACGACTCTTTATTTATCAAATGGAATACGAAATACATCTACAACAGATGCCAAACTCTGTTATTTCCAAAGTTTTGTGCGAAGTATCTTTAGTATCGTTGATATCTTAAAAGTCTAAATTAAGATTTTAATGTTATTGTTCCCTTAAAGACTCGGACATAAAAGGCTAAGGTTCCATAAAGCCATCGCAGGAAACAACGATGACGCTAACTAAGTTCCCGTAGTGAAAATAAGGAAGAAAATTCATACAATTTAGCACCAACAATAGAGACTGTAACTAACACACAAAGACAACACAAAAAGAAACATATTATGTGTTTAATCGATTTATTAAACCTTAAGCTATCACCGCCGCGACTGTTTATACGAGGTGTATATGCCCCTACTGGATTTAGCCATACAGTCAAGCAGGTATGTTTTTCTATGAAACATCGTTTAAATATCATATTAGACATTCCTGTATGTATTTCATTTCATCATAATGTGTATTTCTATTTCAAAGTCTATCTAATATACTCAGGAAGTCAACTTTTATTAGCTAAAGACAGAAGCAGATAGAGTGATGTAGTATCTCTAATTTCAGGCCAGTATATGTTTTTGCGTTCTGAATATGCCGCCGAAGACGCAACGTAAACTTGAAAGCATGTGCCAGCTTGGTTCGAATATGTTTCTATATTCGAAAGGTTTGTTTTTAAGTTTAACAGTTTTTAGAGCAATATTTCAAATATATACTACAACGGCTACGACATCATGAACAACAATTAAGACAACAAAACCACAAATAATAATAATAATAATAATAATAATAATAATGCTTGATATTGAATACGTGCATTAGTATTTTTATCTGGATGTTTTACTTGCAGCCCTTTGTGTGCCATATTTGTATGTAAATAAGGGAGCACAATCATCCAGAGTTAATGGATTTTGAGACATCTCTTGGACAATTTACTTCATATACGGTTTAAGTACGTAGTAAATCGACATTTTGTATTATCCTAATCCATTAAATTTGAGGTGAGTTTATAAGCAAATCGGGTTTATAAAATCTTATAATGTTATTGATGCAACCTCTTTTTATTGTAATACTGTTTACCCCATTTAAGAAGGTGTTGTATAAAAATGATACAAGTTCCCTTGAGAACTAGGCGAGTAGATATTAAGGTTTAATATATTGATTATGATTAGATATATTTGAGACATAGCTTTTGATAAAACGCTATTTTCAGTAGTATTGAGCAGAGGTGTGATAAACCACACCCTAAATTGTATTTGTTCAAAAACCTACACCTTTACCCGCACACCATAAACTCTATGTTTTTAGAAACGCCGTGCAATACAGATTTTGTTTTCTTTAAACAAGTCCTTGGCTACCATGACCCTACTATCCACCAAACTCTTTGTCTGAAAAATTCTAGGCCAGTATAATACTTTTCACATGTATTTGACGGATAATTCCCTGCGCCACACCCTAATATGTCCAAAACTGAAACATCTCTTACAAACGGTTGCAAATAATTAACTAATGTGATTATGAAAACGTAATGAACATTTCTTTCCATAACAGTTGTTCAAGCACAGCGCAATCCACGCCTCTCACTTTTCCATGTATATTTTTGTAATTTCATACAGACAAAGTATTTGATATAGGTAATAATATGTAGAAAAAATATTAGTCATTGCATACAGCCGTAAGACAAAATGGTAAACTTTTTTTAGATAAATGAATAATGAACTTCACATTAAAGAAAAAAAGTACACATTATTCATTTCCTGCAACTCAGTTTAATTCCACATTTAATGAGACATTACACAACTATTTAAAGAGATTAAGTATGCACTGGACGTATTGGATAATTATTACTATTTTTCCAACTTTGGTGTCAACGAAATAAGTACCATTTTCTCCATGTATAATGAAGAAAACTCGTTTTGCTGGCATCCCATAAAACGATGATTCATTGCGCCTTATATACTTCTCGTACTCATTACATTGTTACAAATCACAGCGGCAGCAAGTTTGTGTGAACAAACTGTTTCATACATTGTGCAGGGGGAATTTAATGGAAATATGATGTTTGTTCTACTGACATAAAACCGCAACGGACATCAGTCTGTGCATCCTGGATCAAGAAGTTAAAATCCTGATTTATTACGGTTCTATATCCGCGAAAACGATAAGGGGCGCGCAAAAATGAATGGCGGACGAATGTAATCTAACACATATGTATGTACATTTTGTTTGATATAAAATACCCGTTCTCTATGAAGACTTTATTAAACGTGTATTTTCAAAAGATATTCAGTGCATATGAGTTTACACGAGCTAGCACTTTAAATACACGAAGCTTACGTTCATATCAAGGTCCAATTATTATATATTAACGAGAAACAATGAAATGCGAATAACATAAAAATCTCTCTCTTTCTCTATCTATCTATCTATCTATCTATCTATCTATCTATCTATCTATCTATATATATATATATATATATATATATATATATATATATATATATATATATATATATATATCTTTATTTATTTTAACCAGTGATTGACCTGCGTTTTAATATCGGCCAAGCAGACTATGGATATGTGTATGTGTCCATAGGGTCCTTATCTTCTTCAATCACATTTCGTGCAACCAACGGTTCTTTGGAGAACCACGGACTTCTGTGCATTATAGGTAAACCTAATTTCTTACACAACATATGACACAATTTCATGGAAGCCGTAAGCCCTTATTTATTTAATTACGTACGTAGGTGTGCAATGTCCCTAACTCCCCCTATACCATTAAAACTAAAAAGAAGAATCCTCGGTAAATAATAGTGCTCAGGGTGTTAATATTGCCAACACTCTGGGTTTTTATCACGCCCCTGAGTTACCCACTCTATAATCTTTTGTACTTGACTTGACAGGCCTGGATAGATAAAATTATATGTTTTAACAATACCAGCTTCAGGAGAACACACGCATAGCCACCATTAGCACACGGGATGTTTCTCCACCATCTAGCTGTGACTCCTTGATCATATCCTTGTAACTATTAAGATTCCCACCCCATAATCAAATATGTATTTGTATGGTGTGAAAAGTTGGATTCATAGTGGTGGGGAATTAGTCCCTGGGTGGCAAATCCAAAACTATTGAGAATCAAACCATGTAAACATTCATATTGTTGCATAATATAGAAAAAGATGAATAAACATCTACGACAAATAATTTACCCACTGGGCATTTCTTGACCTCCACAGAATAATAGCTTCGAAATTATAAAACAAATTCCACCGTACACATACTTACTATACATGAAATGACAAATGCATATATGCAACTAATTTTGATCTCTATATTTATTCTAGCCTCAAGAAATGTATCAAAGAAGCTCAATCTTGGTGATTTGGAACAAAAGAGGAAGTATTGGGGAGATTTGTTCCAAACACAGAATTCTAGTTGACGATTCTTTTAAAATGTTCGAAAGTTTTGTTTATTTATTTATTTATTTACATTCAGATTTTACATGGACGTGTGATTTTCGTAGGGGGGCTGCATATAATCTCAATGGAGAAAGGGCTAATAGTACATGCTCTCTTGTATCCTATCTTGACTTCAATAGTTCATGCCAACCGGAAGACGGTGACTATTGGATAGGAATCTTCAGAGAAACCCCGGGTAAGATTGACTTTTAACCACTTAATATTTACAAGAGACTTGTGGTTAACTGATTTATAAGTAAAATATTAATTGAAAGTGTGGAATAATATAATAAAAACGAAACATTTAATTATAAGAACCATAGGAAAAACATATATCGTATGGTAGTCTTTTTCTACACAAATGTGTTCTCAACGCTATATCGAAAAATATTGCATTTTGAATTAATTTATAAAACTGGCAATAAACAGAATTTCGAATTAATTGAGTTCAGAAGTAGCAGCAATGTAATATTTGTATTTGTATGAATGGCAAAACAAGCTCGGATGAGTTAGCCCTATTAAAGCAATTACTGTTTATGAGTCAGTATCGTTCCTTTTGCTATCGAAAAAAAAAAAACAACAAAAAAACATTTCTTTTTTTCTCGACAAACTTTCCCTGTCAATTTCTTATAAATTCAGAACACAAAAGCATAATTACATGATCGAATGATAATACCAATTGTATTGTATCTAGTTCTTCTGCATCTTTGTATTTGGTAAAGAAATAAAAAGATCAATGTTATATTCCTTTCTAAAGACAAAATTCATGTAAAGAAATATATTTACTTGTCATTTCAATTGTCTTTGTTAGTAATAGTTTTCAGCTCGACTGCACTAGTGGAAACTTCAACTAAAACTTCATCCCTTTTATCATCGTCAACGCAACAGACATTTACCATCTCAGACAACACATCAGCAACGTTTGCACCGATTGATCCAATCATCAATTCAACAATGAAAGTGACGCTTTCGCCAATAACGCAAATCCCCTCTGCTTCCCCTATAGCGAATGTTGGAACGTCATTACAGTATCCAGAGTCTACTAGTCCTAAAGGTACGACCACCTACCTCTACGTTTATATGTTCATTTACATGAAGGTGGATGACTGGATAAGAAGTCACAACAAAGATATATTAGTGCTACATTTTGCAGATACATGAACTTTTTTCAGTCAACAAAGGGTTTACCTTTCTCTCCGTAAGGCACAGGGTCATCATGTTCATAATTATGTCGTGGCTGAATATCATCTCACTACACATTAGTAACCTTTTTATAAAGCTCACACCGAAAGTTAGATTTAAGAAACAATTGTATAACAAGTGGAGGTAGATGACTCAATAAATAAATAAACAATAACTATTGGACTATATCTATCTATCTATATATGTATTCTCTCTCTCTCTCTCTCTCTCTCTCTCTCTCTCTCTCTCTCTCTCTCTCTCTCTATATATATATATATATATATATATATATATATATATATATATGTATATATATACCAGCTTCTTGTGTGCTCACACTCTTCTGTGGATAACTGGGTATATTGAAATTGAAAGTATTGAATTATGTGTGTTTATTTCTTTGGAGAACACATTTGTAAAAATTTTACTTGAAACATAGATATCACCTTAAATTAATAATTTCCTTTAAGGGTTATTGCAGACTTATCTATAATATTCTTTTTTCACTGAAAACCAGAAGATACCTGGAAGATAATGGCTATAGGTACGTAGAAAATTGTTGACCTTAAAAGTAAGAACTCTAACTAAGTCATTCACTGTGCACTAACGTTTTCTCTCTCTAACCCTCCCTCCCTCCCTCCCTCTCTCTATGTCTCTCTCTCTCTCTCTCTCTCTATCTCTCTCTCTCTCTCTCTCTCTCTCTCTCTATATATATATATATATATATATATATATATATATATATATATATTCACGTTCAACTTAAAAAACCTTGTAAGAGTTGTCCGCTATGCATTATGATTTTGCCATTCGCAAACGTATTACCAGAGAAATTTCTTTTCCATACTCTTTATAACTCCAGAAAAGGCAAAGACTTTTAATATACCGTAAAGATTCACTAGCCTTGCAAATGACATATTATTGACATGATCTTGCATCTTCTTGGCTAAGTCTTTGAGCACCCTTAAAGACACATTTACCAAAAAACAAATATCTGTATTTTGATGCACAATAATTTGTCAACAAAACATTAGAAGCGTCTGATAACGAACATCATCTATGCATATTAATAAGATAATCCGCCATTTGGTAGCCCTTGGCGAGTTGCCTAAGTCTTCGTTCTTGAAAATGTCCATGAATCACTATGATAACTTAAAGAAATGTATGCCAAGTTTAATAACGGGTGGTATCTGTGTATATCAATAAGGTAATTTGGCGTCTGAATTTCCTAACATATCAGCGCTTTTAGTGTGAGACATATTGTGATTAAAAAATATCGAGCAAGCTTAAATCAATAAGATCCCAGATTAGATCTAACATGAGAAATATCGACACATATTAATGAGAACTTATTTATGGTTTGCTTGGTTGATCATATCTCTGGTGCTTTTTTTCTGTATAGACATGTATAAAGGTGGTATTTAAGCTGATATCAAGACGTTTGTAAATATGTTTGATAAAGAATTAGAGTTCGGATATTAGACGGCATTTCTTAGAACTTACATCACAATTTATAAACCATTTGACGTATAGGTTGTATTGATAAGATTTTAGAGAGAATTGATTGTAGGAAAATCTTTGCACATTAATAAGGTGACACTATGGGTTAGCTTAATGTGTCAGTAGTAAGGAGGCTAATAACCCTTAAATAGGCAAGGGTAAAAACAGGTTGAAATATCACCGTACTCTATAAAAGAACATCTTTAAGTAATCAGTGATGGAGTACGAGGCTATTGCTTCGCAACAACTCTTGCACTTTCAGTACAAGGACAGTATCTGTAGAACACTTGTACTTTTTTAAAGCACAACCTAGATTCTCGAGTTCATTGACCAAATTGTAATCTCGTGACTGTATTGAGTACAGCGGCAAATAAATTGATAAAAGTACAACATCAATAATGACACCAATGGAGATGTGATATAAATATTTCCTGAGTTTAACATAAAAGTAACAACCACAGTTTCAAGAAATGACCTGCATTTGTTGACATGTTTTGGATGTGATGAAAGTGCGGTCAAAGCAAGTGTTGTTACAAAATATCATTCTACAGAATAATACATATATATATATATATATATATATATATATATATATATATATATACATATATATATATATATATAGATATATACATATATATATACATATATTCTTTCTTATATAGATATATATATATACATATATATATATATTCTTTTTTCAAAATACGCTTGGGCTGCGACAGTAAAAAATTACAGAAGAGAGATGACGTGCACTATGCTTTCAAAGATAACTTCAAAGAGAGAAAAATACAAGTTGACGAGGGAAAACATATTACAAGAAAAAACGTTTCTTTCTTTTTGGAAAAAGAAAGCAGTACGTACTTTTTAACTTACTCAGACAAATAGGCATCTGTAGTGGAAGAAATAAACAGAAGACTGAAGACTAGAATACGGATTTCTTTTGCGCATAAAGAAACCAGAAAATGGGTTAACATTTTCCTAAAGCCAATTTACAGTAACAATCACCACACATAAATACCATGACTCCAGTTGAAGCGAGAAATAGGGAAACAAAATCAAAAGTATCACTCATCAATTTATTCGGTTATTTGACAATTGATACATTTGAAATGCCTACGTTGAAAATTGGTGAAACAGTGAGAATTTCAAATTACAAAACAATATTGCCAAAGGGCTACCTTCCTAACTGTTCCTGGGAAATTTTCAAAATCAGGCAGGTACTATTAAGTGACTGGTTTGCTTATAAACTAGAAGCCTTAACGGGGTTCAGATAATGAAGACATGCTTTGCGAACAAGAGTTATACGACAAACAAGATGAAATATGCAAGGTTGAACAGATTTTGAAGATCGTAAGAATAAACGGTAAAAATATATACTTTTGAAACGGAAAGGATATAAAGAATCATTTAATAGCTGAGAACCAGCAGAAAAGATTATTCCATGAAACTAACTAATCGAAAGACAAAGACAGAGTTTTTGAAAGATAACGATTTTCTAGAATTTATGAGATTTCACAGAATAAATAATTTAATACTATATGTTATACATAACAAGAAACAAATAATACTACAATGTAAAATGTATGATGCACGGCCCATTATTGGTATTGATTTCATTCATTATATGTGGTAAAATTCTATGCAAAATTAAAGAAATCATCTGTACCTGTTCACTACTTTATAAAAGTCTTTCTATATTATATTTAAGTCCGCTTGTTGACAGTAAATTTTGAAAGTCAAGCCTAGTTAAAAGCGTCGTTTAGTATGTTAAAATACTGTAGCAATCACTGTGTTAGTAAGTTAGTTCGATAGGTCAGTCGCTATGACGGTTGGATTTCTAAAAGAACGATTGAAGGTTTACATCACTGCAGAGGTGGAAAAAAATTAGGTTCAAACACTATCGCAAAAGAAAACAGTAAATAATACAAAGTGAAAATTATAAATGATTCCAATAAAGCGGAAAAAAGTAAGATAACACAAAAGTGAAACCATACGTTAATTTCAATCAATGAGAATAAAAATACACAAGCGCGTAAAATATTCAAGTAACTGTACACATAAAGTGACGTCCAAATATGAAGAATAGTAAAACATATATATTGAAATTTATTGTCATATGCAAACAGTAGTGAAATATATATGAACAAATTACAATTTAAATAAATAAATCATTAATACGTCAATACTTGATTTACAGATTCCAAAGAAAGTCAGATACATGTGGGCTCCGTCGATATGTTTACTTTGAAGAAAAGAATTGAGTCGTATAACTAAGAAAAAAAGTAATATAATTATCAACAACAGACTAATCGATTCATTCCAGAAAAATATTATATTGGAAACAATTGAGATGATCTTAAAGTGCGTGACTGCGAAGCATATTGTTCGCCCTGCAAACAACGAAGCGCGCGCTCACAAGTTCGTCGCCACTTTCGTTTAACCGGTACATTTAGAGGGGCTGCTCATAACAACTGCAATTTAAAATAAACATATATATGATTCAATGATATTATAAGACAATGTTCGAAACATGCCTCAGTCTCTGGAGCAGTTAGCTGAGAACTTTGTTGAGATACTGAAGCACATAGGTAGGATGAAACTTTTGAGAAAGGACATCTGTCGTGTCAATAGATCGAGGAAACATCGTTAGCATCTAAACAAAAGTTTTACTCATCATTTGACTATTCAAACATGTCTAATGATGATTACTAGTATGCATATAAAGTTTTATTACACGTTAGTATTTGCACATCAGGTGAACGATACGAATATTACATTAATAAAGTTGCTTCGTCTCCAAAGAATTTAAAAATGATCCCGCTCACTCTTTAGATGCACGAAGACTAGCTTATGATGAGAATTTAAATATATGAGGTGTTAAGTTTGAACTTTTGAGAGCCTATGATATGTAGCTGATGTTCTAGCGTGGAGTGTGATGGAATATTAGTATGATATCATACAAAGCAACAACGAATACTATTAAGACTTAGATGGTAAGATAAATTGTGATGGCAAGAACGAATTTTCAAGGTCAAAGTGATTCATAGTGTACCCAGATGCCATTAATTTTACATGGCTGAACCTTGAGCCAGTACATGCCTGTATATAACTAGAGATGGACAGACGATAACCAAATTAAACCGGTTGAATAAAATCTGCAATAAAAACCTGACGATAGATAACTGTTTGCATATTAGAAGTTGATTTGAAAATACCTTTAGAGTTACATAATTACTTCACCTACATACCACTTACCCCAGATACATGAATTCCAGACGAAAATGATGTCACTTCATTTCAAACGAAATTGATTCAACCAAAACTAGTACGTGCATTGGAAAAGAAAGCAAATATGTGCCACGCGACAGAAACTAAAAGCTTCACGTGCACTTTGTGTTCAAACTGAAGAAAGATACACCGAGTTGCCTGTTTTAACAGCAACCTTGGCTGAACTCAAATAGAGAACTCACTGCAAGTTTTACACAAAAAGCTAATGTTCAGTGTTAGGAAAGCAAATGGAGAGAGGACAGCAGCAAACGTATGTACAGAACAACATATTTTTTCCAATGTAAAAAATATATATATTAGCGAAAAGGACAATAACATATAAAATTTGGTACTAGTCAGTCTGAAAATAAGAACATCAAGCTATCAAAACCGCTTATGGTGCTTTTATTGGGTTTAAGCTATCAAATTGCTATGATTTTACTGCAGCAACTTAAAAACAAATACGACGATAAAATTAGAGTAATCAAGACGTATATAGATTTGTTATGTTAAAACGGAAAACAATTACAGCGACATGAAGGATGACAACAAGTTCTGTGATACTAGTGACTTTCCAACGGGCAATTCGTTTCGTTTACCACGTAATAATAAATCCACTCTTCTGGCACATTATCAAAACAGACATAAAACTCATCACGGGAGAATAAAGTGTGACGTTCGTTAAAGCTGGATATGTAGCTACGTAGATGATTCACTGCATGGTTATGTAGTTATAAAAGAAAGCAATTCCATCACTGTGCTTATCATTAACCGAGCATGCAGCTGATTCAGAGATAATCGTATCGTACACTTGGCAATTGTTTTCCAGTTCTTAAAACTGATTAGCACCTGCTATAACTTCGGTTGCTTTTGCAAGTGTGATGTTCAAATCTAAAATCCAAAAAAGAGCAAATAGATATAGTGGACAATGATATGTTAGTATATCTAGAAGTCAATTGGTATTCTAGACTTATTTATATACACCACAAAGTGTTTCACTTCAGTAACAGTACTATGCGCATACAAGCTCCTGATCATAGCTATCTCATTTGTTCGTTCGTTATACCTTGTTCAATCCTGTTTGCTATAACGGAATAAGGTAATCATAAATCATTGTATATCATAGAAAATGTTGAAGTCATTTGACTATTAAAGAACAAGACTATCGATGGTATGGTGATTTGTTTCACCAGCATTCTACCTAAAATTGTTTACCACTGCATTTTTACCATATTTCAACCTTATATCAAATATACTAAAATACTACCTGGCATAATCAATATATTTGGAGTTAGCTGTAGTATTCCTATCTCTAAAGTTTGTTCGAGTTAAATGCTGTAAGGAGTATATTTGATACCATGAAGTGTTTGATTTAGGTAGTTAACTCCTTGTGGTATTGTTTCCTGTTTGTTAGTCATTATTTGTTTATCGTACGAAGACATAATAGTATTTATCTAGCGAAAACTACCAGGTGAGTACCGTAGTTCGTTTCGCAAAATGATTCAGTTTGTAGATTCATTTCATAGGTACTACGTTAACTGATTACTTATAATCCGAATATAAAAGCTTATATAATAGAATTTCATCATTCTTAACACACAAGTTGAAAAATCAGTTGTATATAACCCTGATTTTATTATTGGAAATTTCTCCAAAGCATCTATTGTCCTTAACTTATGATCAGCAACAGGTGATGGATCATAGTTAAAAATACGTAATTATTAACCAATGTCAGGGGTGTAGATTTAGCTTTAAAAAATCAACTTACCTTTTGTATCTTCATTTACAACCTGACAACAGTCAGGTTATATTAGTATTGTTTTGAACGAAATTTAGTTTTGATGACAATTAATACATTGACATTTGGTTATTATTTTTGTGATTCGTTCTAGTATTGTTCTCGTTGCAATTGATACGAAGCAACATCCAAGTACTCCTGCACTAGTTGGTTGCGAATTATAAATTTACAAGTGTTCTAGAGATGTTCCCTTATAGAGGTACTATGATGTTTTAATCAGTTGGGTATTTTAGGACTTTTCTCTCCTCATTAATAGCTTCATTCATGAAAAGTGATTTCTTAAAACAGATTACTAAATAGGTATCATATCATACACAATTAAATAACAGCATCACATGTCCATGCAACATTATTGCACACTTCTGACTGTGAATGTCGGCACACATGCAAGTTATGCACATTCGACATCAGTAGCACGCAATGTAAAACTGTCTACCAGTTTTTAACAAGTCCATGTTATGTTCAGACACATATGTATGTCTTTGATATAACCCGAATATACCATCTTATCTGTGTAGAGCTGAAGATCAAACATGTATGTATACATATAAAACTGCAAGAAATATACTACACTACCTTGCAAATACATGTCCTGTTGACCTTACAAGCCACATCAATGATACGCAGTCATTCTTCTGTTAAATGTTTAAACATAAAAATAAATGCAAGATGAATTATAATTTTTATTTGTTTTTCTAAACAATTATAATTAATGATGACTAGATGTAATGTTCAACATCTAATTGTTCTTTTGAAGCTTTCATCGCTATTTCTGTTGCATTAACGATTCTCGTCATTGCTGGGATTGTTGCGTTCATTCGCCGAAGGAAAGAGAACAAAGTCAGGTATGTATTCAGAACATGTAGAGAATAACTTCTGGGCAATATAATCAATAATTACACGCAATAATAAACTCTGTACATGAACAAAACAAACTCGCCAAACAATGACATTCAGCCAAATAACCTGCGCAGTCGCGTGAAATTCTTCCTTTTCAGTCCCATCTAGGATGTATTGACAGTGAACTTGCACAAACGAAATACAAAACTCTTTGATATTACAGCTGCGAACACACGCCAACTTAAGCTTAGAGCTGTATATTAACTGACTTTTCTCACCTATTTAATTAATATACCACGCCTATTTTAAGGATATATTATTATTACTATTGTATTATTATTATTATTATTATTTATACTTAAACGATTTTCTACGTATTTTTCTTCCAAGATTACAACATAGACACTGCTTTCGTAGTTTGAATTATCTAAATTTATTTGTGGAATGAAATATGAGAAAGGTAAAGTGTATACTTTCATAGATACATATCAATACAGGCACGGGGATTCACACGTGTGTCCTATTACATATTTCAACACGCGGCATTGACAAAGTACCTGTCTTTATTATATCTCAATAAAACATTGATTTCCTTCCATACTGTGTTCACTTTCTTTTACACAAGACAGTAATGTGTTTAGATATGTAGTTGATTATATTTTTCTTTTCGCCTCTTACGGTTTTCAAATATTTACACAATACATATTTCTGCATGGTATAAGCTATTGTTTTGAAACATGTATCCATTGTTTGACAAGTTTATGTTTCAGTGTGCGTGAGTGTCTTTCACTAATATTTTTATGTATTACCTGAAGAAGATCATCTGTATCTTGAATTATTCTGAATTCCTATTTTCTCCTGCTTCTCTACCAACTTTTGGGGCATTAAGAAACAAATAACAAAAACACACTGCCAGACAAGTTTAGATCAGCCTAGAAGCTTTCGGGAACTATACAGGTTCTTTTATAGAAGGCAAACAACCAAGCACAAGAGGCAAACAGGGATTTCTGCCTAAAAATAAAATAATTATGAGTGACAAATTTCTCTTTTAGTGTGAAAATCTCTCTCTCTCTCTCTCACTCTTTGTTACACCTATCTCAGAGAGAGAGAGAGAGAGAGAGAGAGAAAGAGAGAGAGAGAGAGAGAGAGAGAGAGAGAGAGAGAGAGAGAGAGAGAGAGAGAGAGAGAACGTGCATACTACAAATACTGCATTGGTATCAAATGCTACAGGTACAACTTTAAACAGAAACTCCCAAAAGGTGATCAACACAATCTTTATAGAGGAGGATGGACAAATATAAAAAAATCTTTATAAGAAATTATTTTAATAATATTAATCTACTTTAAACGTGTTATACATGAATTTACCTAATGTGCATTATGTGTTCTTATTAGAAGTTAACATTTTAATGCACTAATAGATGGATGGTTTGTTCCAAACATACTTACTGGACATATTAGAGAACAGTATCATGATTGTCACATAACATGCAATAACTGTCACTTCCATCGATTCTGTAGCTTCCATATCTCCAATTGTCAATGCTTGTAGTATAAGAAGACATTCGTAATTATGAGAAGACGCTCGGACTTAAAGCTATTCTGTGTTTATATTTACACAGGAGTTTTTAAATAATCTTCGATGCCGATGTCATTATTGATATGTTTGTTCAGAGACATTTTATCACAATTTTGTAACCTATTTTTCTAGTTTGCTATCCCCCCCCACCCCGAAAAAAAGAAAAGTATTTATAACCCTTCTTCAAAACTCAAATAAACTTGGAGTAATTTACTGAATCAGGAAACATCAAATCTTCTCCAAAGCAAAATCTGTTTATAGCATATTTTAGGAGTGTACTTCAGTTATTACTGTATCTGTTTAACTTAAATTAAATAACAGTAAATATGCAGATCTCAATATAATATTTTAAGAATTTCTAATTCTAAACCAGTACAAACTAACTCAGCTAACCTTAAGAATTTAAGCGGAATTGTTCCAAGTTCACCTTTTACAGCGACGTCAGAAGCACATATTTTTACATTGAACCAATATTATAAAAGATTTCGACGAACACGCTAAACACCGTCCGTCTTATGAAAACCACATACCTCTGCCGCTTAATTTAAAACTGAAACAACATTTACATCAACACGTTTCAAACATCCATTATAATTTGAGTAACATGTTTTGTTTCTTCTTTTTTAAATCACAAAATTAAGCGGTAGCGAGAAATAAAAAAAATATTTAAAAAAACAAAGCAAAACAAAACAAAACAAAAACGAAATAAAAATTAAATGGAAATCATTTGATAGGTTAGCACTGTTGTTTTTCTGTTATCTCACATTTTACTATTACTAAATTATTGATATCATTACTTAGACAGATCAGGTTGTACAAAATGTGTACAGTGATTATTCAAAATAAATATCAGTCACTCTGCATGTAATAAATACTGTCTGATAATTAGTGTGAGGCATCGTATACATTATAAGCTGTATGAATCACAACACATTTAGTGGAAGCAATCCTTTTCTAACTATGTTTATGCTCATCAATAAAGATGTAAAATTCATTGATATGAGGAACTGGTAATGCCACCTTACCGATGTGGTTGAGAAATTTGGGGAAATTAAACATTAACTTAAAACTTTCATTTGGTTATCACATTAACATTCATGAAATGTTAATTAACATCATTTGAAAATATATTTAATTACCACATTTATTTAAACTGACAATGGAAATTGCGTCAAAGTCAGCATTATAATACATGTAACATATGTACGTACTCTCCCTTCTTGTTGTTTGTGAGGACAGTGGGAAATATTACGTTCTGTAGAATAATGTGAAAACGTATGATTTACATGGAGTTAGGTAAAGAATGCACATTGCGTATAGTGCTACTTCCCATGGAGAATTATCGAAATTTTCAGAGCAAGCACGTCGAAAACGTTCATGCGAAACAAATATTTATGTAAAGTACCTCAAGATGTTTTCAGTGTTCATCTGTTTGACAACTATTCTTATGAGAAGATATATGATAATATTTCAATGAAAATTCTCATATCTTTTTTCAGCCATGGAGAAAAATAGTCATTTTTTTCTACCCAGTACGTAGATGAAAATAGTATTACAGATATAATACACTAGTATGCAAATGATATATATATATATATATATATATATATATATATATATATATATATATATAGATTATCGAGGAATATCCTCAGCGTTAAATATATATATATATAAATGGTGTAAAGCGTTAATTATACGATAACCATTTTGGTCATGAAGTACTTAAAAGCAGAAGTAATATTACCATTTCCCATTAACTATACCCATAACATTCACCATATATATCACTATGCCACTTATTATGGAACGGGATATCAACTTACATGTACTTGCTTCACAAGTTCGAAATGTTGCGGACGGTCACGATTTCTTTTTTTCCGTCTCCTGTACATTACATTGAAAGTGCTGCTGTACAGTGTCCAATGATAGTCCCAAGAATCAATCAGTTTTTTAAAATAAAAATGTCAGGTTGGAGGCTATTAAAACTCTTATCTGAATTAGGGCTTTACCGTAATATAAATAATATTTATAGTTTAACATTTAGTTAGAATTTTTCGTCATCGAATGTTACGATTGTCGACTCGAAAGAACAACACATGATATTTTCAGCAAGAGCGCAATTCATGAAAGGTAACATTTCAAACTCACTAGGGATGATGCTTATAGTGCCTATATAAATCGTATAGAAAGTCATTACATACATACATACATATATACATACACACATACATACATACCTACCTACCTACCTACCTACCTACCTACATACATACATACATACATACATACATACCTACCTACCTACCTACATACCTACCTACATACATACATACATACATACATACATACATACATATATACATACATACATACATACCTACCTACCTACCTACCTACCTACCTACCTACCTACATACATACATACATACATACATACATACATATATACATACATACATACATACATATATACATACATACATACATACCTACCTACCTACCTACCTACCTACATACATACATACATACCTACCTACCTACCTACCTACCTACATACATACATACATACCTACCTACCTACATACTACATACATACATACATACATACATACCTAAATACCTACCTACATACATACCTACCTACCTACCTACATACATACATACATACATACATACATACATACATACATACATACCTACATACCTACATACATACATACATACATACATACCTAAATACCTACCTACATACATACCTACCTACCTACCTACATACATACATACATACATACATACATACATACATACATACATACCTACCTACCTACCTACCTACCTACCTACCTACACACATACATACATACATACATACATACATACATACCTACCTACCTACCTACATACATACATACATACTTGCCTACATAACTAGTCCATATATACCTAATTATGCAGGCAAGTATGCATAAATTATTGTAACGAATGTTTTGTAACCATTAGTGCAATATTTATTTAATTGAAAGGGGATGGGGACTTCGTCATGTAAAGTCAATTGACACAAACCATATGTATGCTTGATTTCGTGTATATGAATTAAATTCTAATATTAAGCTTATGAATAATTCGAAAAGGCATTTACTACTTTCTCTTAGTTCAAATAAGTGACGAATATCTAGATTTTCTTGTTGGTATTTTTGTACTTTAGGTAAAGGTTAATTGCGAAATATATACAAAGTATCAGGTAGAACTCTTTAGAAAGGTTCATTTTTCTATACTTTTTTATAAATTAATTTAGTACCTCATTGATATGCAAACGGGAAATCACTAAGTGCCATATACTTCATCAGACACGTAGAAGAAGAAGCTAATAAAGCCCTTAGTACATTCTATGTTGGAAATATGTTTGAATATACCATAAATACATAACCACAACAGTATGTAGTGAATACCTATCTTCGCTACAACCTGCAAGTGACCTTTTTTCATTGATGTAGTCGTTGTTATCATTTCATTACCATAATGATGCCATTTACGCGAATTCCTAAGCTCATGTAAACATAATACACTGTGCGGTTCTACATACGGTATTCCAAAGGATGACTGTGCGGATGTGTTTGGCTGGGTGAGGGAGCACAAAGATTTCTGGTTCAAAAATATTATGGGTTAAGCAGAGCAATTCTATCTATCGAACTGAATGATGGAAGTTATTTAATTCCAGTTGAAACGTTTATAAAGTTTAAACAGTTTCTGCAATATATGCATGTTATTCACCAGGTGCTCAAAACTTCGAGAAACTCCACAAGTCATTGTTTTCTTCTGATAGAATTCTTGAAAAACTGTTACTAACAGCTACTACTTATGTACTGAAGATGTACATGATGTGGCGAGTAGAATTTTAATACAAATACAGATACAGGCAAAATATAGGCCACTCTAGTCAATATTAGTCATTAAATTTAAATAACGGCATTTATTAGAAAGTTAGTTTTCTGTCTCAAGCGATTTCAATATGATCAGCACACTGTATTGTGATGAAAGCAAACATTATTACGCTCAAGCATGCATAGGAAATACAAACCACACAACACATTTACGTATGAGAACAGTTTTATTTCGTTTCTGCCTGTATCTATTTAGTCCATCAAATAATGATGTGGATAATTCACTTATTTAGTGTGCAGTTTGATATACCGTTAAAATCGGTGTACAATTTCATCTGAATTTAGACCCGAACATCAACTATTCGGTCCATATTTTATTTTAGCTTTTGTTTGGCACTTCTAAGCGTGACTGTCTCTGAAATATTTAAAGAACATTATAATATGTAAATTTAAGGAATGTATGCTCCATGCTTAGTACCAGACCCAACCCCTCACTCCTTTTGCCTGTATTATTTATCATATAGCAATAAGATACATGAAGATTAGCTTCTTTAGTTCCGTTGGCCACGTCTATATGTGCACATGTAAAATAATAGGTAATAAACACATTCTTTTTAAATTGTAATTTATTTATTGTTTTGTAGCGATCAAAAAGATGAACCCGCCTCCGTAAAAGTGGATAATGAAGAGATAGATGGAAAACCCACTTTGGACAGACAAGCATCCCCAACGCCTCTTACCACCATGCCAGGTACGAGTAAAACTTTAGAAGAGAAAACGTCTGAAATTAATGAGAGGTTCGCCGAAGAAAGAAGGGGCGAGGAAGACGGATACTCTTATGAACAACCAGTCCAGAATCCGAAACACCGTAAAACAAAAAGAAAACTCAAGGAACTGCTTGATCAGGAAGAAGCACTCGTTGTTAATGTATCAGACACCGCTCCTGAAATCCGTCGAAAGAAAAGAAAACATAAGAAATCGCATCGTCATGAAAAAACAAATGTAATGACTCGACCAGACACCACTGTTGAACACAATCTCTTAGACAATGTAGAAGATAACAATAAAAAGAAAAAGAAAAAGAAGAAAAAGAAAAGAAAGAGCAAACACGCTAATCCCTCTGATGCATCTGACGGAAAAAATGTTTTCTAGAATAAATTAGTTTTGTTGGTTGAATCGAAATGTAGCAAAAGTTTAAAGAAACACTTTAATAGGGTGATGCGGCGAAAGCTTTGCAACAACTAATTCTCATGTGTGCAAATTTAACCAATTGAGCTGATTTCCATATGTCATTTAATAACTATGAAAAAGAATTGTCGCCAGAGATGAATCTTTCGACTACAAATTCTAGTGGATAAATAATCATATTTAATAGTAAAAGAGTATTTTTAGTAGTAGTTGTACAAGGTATTTTATTTTTCAATTTTGTTAAAGTTTCTAATTTGCAGTTGTTAACAGTATGCCTGATAAGGTACACAACCGAGATGGCCTTTAAATTTTCCGAAATCAAATTGTGTGCATGTACTAAAAGTGTTGTTTCAATCGTATTCAGAATTAAACTTTCATTTTAAAATGAACAATCACATTGCAGAGTTTTGTACCATATACTCCTTTCTTTTTACTATCTACTTCTTTGTTTTTGACGCCTAAATGTAGACACACTCAAACACACACATGCCATTCATGCAAACTGGAACTGCTGCATGAAACTCCCTAAAGGCGGACATCTTTATATATCTTTAGAGCTCACATTACAAATGTAGGCAATGCATCACATAGAATCTTTCAGGTGGCCTGATCTTAGAGAACTTCTCAATTTAGAGAACACAGAATATACACATCAATAAATGTTTTTCATGTATACTACCATAAAAAGAGCACATCTTGAAGAGTAAAATAACTCCTAATAAAGGATATACATATTTCACAGTAAAATTACATAGGTATCGCATGTGAAATGTTTATACCAGATATTAACGCGCTTAAATCCATATTCATGGAGCCTATATTAGAATGGTTTTATCTATTGGATAAAGAAGATGTTGTTATTCTTAAGAATATAAAAAAATCTTATTCAAAAGAAGTTCTGCACAAAAAATCTTTCAGACTAAAGTTTAATAAAATTTGAAGACAAATATATGAATTTGGAACATACATATAATTTAATATATCATATAAACAAAAACAAAAAAGACAAATATTGATTTTCTGCACTCAAAAGAAGGTACAGATTCAATCCAAATAATTGATTGTTAGAACAATCGATAATGGTAAAAAAGACATGTCAGTCCAAGACAAATCGGCGGTTCAAGATAACTTAAAAATCTGATTAAATCATGCGGATATAGTTGATGTTAAACTATGTTGAATATATATGTTGTCTGCGTATTAGAGTTACCCCTCCCAACATCTACATGCAGTTTAATTGGGATACGCATGCTTGAGAATCCATGCTGCTTCAACAATTCGACATAGGTGAATAAAACTATTTGTGAGCGGATCCTGGAATGTATGCTTTAAGATAGATGTACCCCATCATTTGGTAATTTACCTTGAATATGTATGTCTCCAGTTTATTATCTCATACAATATGTATAATATTATCGAAATGGGGCCATGCACCAAGATGTCCCCTATCATTTCTTATTTTACCTTGAAAGACGCATGACACCATCAGCATGTAAGATAGTATCCAAATGGGGACATGCACAGATGTCCCCTATCATGAGATAACTAACACTGACAAATGTATGTCCCCAGTTTGTTTGTCTCATACAACAATAATCTTGCATGATATTATCCAAATGGGGACATGAACGCCGATGTTCCCTATTACTGAATAGTTGATATTTAAAGATCCATGACCAGATCATCATCAATGACAGTATACAAATAGTGGGACATTCACACAAATGTTCCATATCATCTGATAATTTACTTTGATATATGTATGCCCCCATTTTGATTGTCTCACACATGCAACGTCATGTATGATATTTTGCAAATGGAAAAATGTATTCAGATCTCTCCTATCATTTGCTTGTTTACTTTGAAGGATCTATGTCCCCATTTTGTCTCATACATGCATCAGCATGTAGGATATTATCCAAGGAGGGACATGCACACATATATTCATTTGGTGATTTACAGTGAAAGATGTATGTACCCATTTTCATGTCTCATGCAGGCATCAGTATGTATGACAATATCCAAACTCTGACCTGCAGACAAATGTCCCCTATCATTTGTAATTTACTTTAAAGATGTATGACACCACCAGGATGCATGATACTATAAAAATGAGGACATATGAACATTTGTACCCACTAGTTTGGTAATTTACCTTGAAAGATACATGTTCCCATTTTGTTTGTTACATACATGCATGTATGTATGAGACAAGAGAAATGCTTCAGCATACATATGCCCTCCATAGTTTGGTAATTTACTTGAAAGATGCATGTCACATCAGCATGTATGATACTATCGACATGTGGATATGTACACAGATACCCCTATAATTTGGTATATTAGCGACACTTATTTTCAAGGTAATATACCAAATGATAGGTAACATTTGTGTCCATGTCCCTGTTTAGATAGTATCATACATGATGATGTGACATGCATCTTTCGAGGTAATATAACAAATAATGGGGGCATATATGTACATGTCATCGTTCGGATATTAGCATGCGCTTTTAAGCTAAGCATGTGAACTTTCATTTTGGGAAAGGACCTTTACTAATATTGAAGGAAGGGAAAAAAATCACTCAGTTAAACAAAAAAGATGCCATCTGATACTGATGCAACTATGTTTCATCATTCTATGCCGTTTCTAATATATTTGTTCTCTAAAATTTTAAACCAAGGGCAAGATCATTCATCTGAATGCAAATCCCCTTGAATATCAAACTGCATCAATGATTAAAGTTTTCTCAAAGTTCGCAAAGTGGTTGTGAAAAGTAAAAGTACTTAAGTGTACAGAACTAGGATGTCCGATGAGCACACGTGGGAAAAACAAATTTCACAACATCTCATTTGTACACTGGTAAAACAGTGATATGTACGACGACAAAAGAACTCATATTTTAACCGTGTTTTTCATCTGCGATTTTAACTTATTGGCTCAGCCGTAGAAAAAGAAAGTAAAAAAACTGTAAGCTTCATGCTAACAAATACTCCAACTCCAAATGTATTTATCTTCACAAACTTGACGAGTGGCATGTCTCAGTTTGAATATCATATATACAAGGTAGTGCTAAATCACATACCAAATTTCAAGATAATATATTCATGGCTACCAGAAAATATTTGACGGTCATTATTTGATGCATTGTTACGGATAGAAACAATGGAACAGACAGACAAACGTATGTAAGACAGTGGTTAGTTTTAATTATATGATGTACCATATACTGTTAAAAACACGTATCAAATTTCAATGTCTTATTATGAATATCTGCAGAGAAATTTAAACTAAATTGTACAGTTATGGAAGCTGTGACAGATTAACTAAGGTTATTTAAGTACTCATCCAAATAAATTCGTTTTGAGCAGGGGTCCAATAAAATTTAGATGAAATCATATGTAACAACAAAATTGTTTTGTTAACGAAATTTAATTTTCGGAGAAGTCCAAATCCATCAACTATTCAACTATTACTTTGTTAACTCAATAACTTTGGACAATAAAAATAGTGGGTACACAATGATTTGATTAACCTAATGTTATTAATACAATAATGTCAGGGCACTAGTTTATTTCTCATGAACATTGTTTACAAACAATTCTAATGATGTGTTCATGATGGTCAAGACAGGTAAGGGCTATTCCACGAAGAAAAATGGGGAAATGGGAGTGTCAGAACTCAACATTGGGTGGGTGGGTATGAAGTTATGTTTTCCTCTGTGGAACATAAAGGAAACAAAAGTTCCGTGGAACACTTCTTCTTGCTTGCTGACTATTTTGCCAGTAAACATCAAGACCACATAGACTTTGATGGCAGTTGGTACTTGGTATCGCGTTGATTCCAATAAGTACTAATCAAATGCCAAATAGGAATGTCATATGTAGAATCTTAAAATTAATTAGTTCATTATCTATGCATAAGGCCCATGACTAAATAGTTCATATTTACCACAACATTTTTAATTAATGTCACTGGACCGTGACAATTATGTCATATGTTATGATGTAAGCGATAAAGGACACAAGCTATGGTCCAGGCCATGGGGGCGATACGGGTGAAATAGTCGCCTTCAAGTATGTTTTTTTTACTAAAAACGACCAAACAGCTATATTCACTTCGCCCTAGTTTTATTTCACGCCATCTTCCGCCCCCCACCTCTCCAATTTGAATACAGTGCATTATTAATCAAAGTAAAACGTCAATTTTGTGTTAAGTTTCCCTTCAAAGAGGAAGAAAGAAAGTGAAAAAATACATTTTATGCTATCCAGTTAATTTTTGGGGATAATGTGATAGTCATAAATGCCAGACATTGCACAGCTATGTAAGGAATTCCCGCTGAGAATTTACACATGATCCTTTAAAAAAGAATTAACTTTCGGAACCCAGTTGGAAGCAAATTATAACTCATTAGACATATTCAGGTGTATTACTAACATAATTAATCACTGCATCCAATATTGCATCCAAACACTGTATGTAAAGATGACTTTTAGTATAAAATCAGTTGCCGAATTTTAAGTAAAAACTAATTTTGAGGTTGTCGTAACTGTTTTATTCAACAGGTGTGGTGGAGCAAAAAAAGAAAAGTTGTAGTATTTTTGATAAAGTTTTAATAGTATTTTAGAATTATTTTAAGTATCTAATATGTACAATATACAACACCAGAAGTTGAAAGCTACTATTTTGAACATTATACATTCTTAACTATTAACACACACTTGTCCCTTGTTTAGTTAACTTTGCCTTAATCGGACTGAGGAGTGATGTTATTTTTTCCGGATAGTTCAGTTCCATATGGACCCTGCGTGTTTCTTTATTTGTAATTCTATACACTCTGATCACCTAAGGCACACACGTCCAGTTATGAATCAGAAGAAAAAGGTTAACATTTACCTTAGCAATGTACCGGTAATTGTTGAGGACGATGACGCTGCCACCATGGATGGGCAATGGAACTGGTATGTGCTGCCAGCTCAGCAAACAGGCAAAACAATACAAATAATATTATCACATAGTTGGTACACCTTACATATAGTTTGTGCAGTTTAATATTTTTCATATATCAACCTGTTAACATATCACTTTAGGTGAATTTGATTGGTCCAAAATGCCCATGACATTATTGCGCAGTATTCTAATTACTGATTGGCTGCGACCGTGGGAATTTTCCTTGCCTCACCTTCTGGAACCTTTTTTTAGTATTACTATCAACAACTTGGCGGCCATCTTTCCAATCGATTGCCCAAGGGGCACTGGAAAATAAAGTTTATGCCTGCCGGAATATGGCCAATTTACCCCACATGGGCTCGTTACAAATGAAATTATGAGTATCGGTCAATGTATAGATCGCCGGGGGGTGTCCAAACAAGTTACTCGCACCCCACCCCATAACAAGCATGGTTAGAATGTCAACCGACAGGATTAAATAAACTCACCTCTCTTTTGAAAAACAATTTGACAAATGCCGGTCTTCCAACTGACAAAAAGTTATATAACCATAACATTCTTTCAAATCAAATAATGTAGATATCCATTCACAGAAACATCCAGTGACTTAATAACTACAGCCAAGTAAATACAAATCAGTGCCGGCAAATCTCTTCATTTCTCGGCAACACTTCTACATCGAGCACAGTTTCTGCATCCAGTAATACTCCCTTCAGAGAAATATCCGTCAACTGGAATACTTTTTCTTATGCAAATCCAATACTGCGTCTGTGGCGAATGTCTATGGTGGAAACCTTCGGTGGACACTTTTTAAACAGCCACATACAAATTAATGTATATGGCGCTACAGTTACTCATTATAGCTGACCTAACCAACTGAACTATATAAGAACACATAGGAATTTCCAGCGGGCGGTCCAAGTTTGAACAATTATCCCGTTCGCGACAAATGTTCTATTGATTACAAGGACAATTGCTCTTTTGTTATTTTAAATATATATATATATATTTCTAAACGTTATTTGTTATCAAACTGTTAAATACTACTTCAACTCGTGTCTGGGACTACTTTCGCGCAAGAATTGAAAGGTGCAGCGGCTGAGCCAGAATGAAATGCCTAAAAAGACGTGTTTGTCTTTCTCTTTCTTTCCACTCTAAATAAAATCTATGTGATAAACAGAATCTTAAATGGGTAATGATTTAATACTGAATTTATGAAGCTCGTTGAATAATTTCCAGCTTTTGCTCTCCAAGGCTCGCAAAAGCTGGAAATAATTTAACTCGTTTTATAAATTCAATACTAAATCATTACTCATTTGAGATCCTAAATAGTACTGATGTTTGTACTTAGCATTGGTATCCATCATATTTTCACATGGTCTGGACCCAATATTATATTTCAGGTGAATGGACTTTCTCTTTGTAGCCAACATAACATATCCTTTAAAAATGCCTGAACTAGCCATTGGTACCCACCAATCCAACAACTTTCAACATGTGACTACATCTTCACAAGAGCTGTGGTTCCCAGCAGTTGCAAAGATAAATATGTATTAATCAATTAAAACTATGTAACTACAAGAATATGAAATATTTTTTCTCTCTGACACATACACGTGTTTGAATGTACCTCTCTTCTTCTTTATGGAGCCATTAATACATATGACAAATCTTGAGAGTTATTCCTTCTGCATTAAATTGCATACATATATCTACACTTTATTTACACATTTCAGGTGATTGGTTCCCCATCTATCAGTCTCGCTGTTTCTTCGTTGACTTATATGGACTTCTAAACCTATTTGTTAAGCACTTAGACTGTGACGGTGTGTATAAACTGGTTGTGTGCGTCCATCAATAGTCAACTTTATTTGCTTCAACATGCAAATTCAATTCACCTAACCGAGTTGGACAAAACGTGAAAACAATAGATCAGTCATTACATAAACAATAGACATGTGGACCTGACTTTGAATATAGGACGAATGGACCATCTAAAATGACAATGCAGTGATTAGATTACCTTTTATTCAATTTCATTAAGTCTGTTCAGTTAGGGTAGCCATTGTTGTACACGACCCACCCTTTGGTAATGGACCATAAGTACATCAGAATTCCTCTATTTATCTGAAATGGGTATAAAGTTATAGAGCAGACACGATAGATGCATAAACATAAACAGGATTACAATGTCTTCTGCTTTTATACTTGTCAGGTCAGCATTTGAGACGTGGAGATTTGTTATTTTCTAATCAAGTTAAGTTTAGGTTAACGTTTTATAGGTCTACATGTCATGTAATTTTCTTAGATCACATCTATGCCCCACATCACACCTCAAGTCATAAATATTATGGATAATAATATGTAGTGATTTGACTACCCTTTGGTCAATTTAATCGAAATAGATTCCTCTAATGGACTATATTTATACCAGGTTCCATTAACTAGCTTAAATGACTACAATTTGGGTAAAGGCACGAACCAATAAAGCCCATGCTGCTAGTATGTCCCCTTCTGAGATGTGTACAGTTGTGTTAAATACCAGTGAAGTTATTTTATGATGTACTTCCACAATGTTCCCAGTAACTAGCAGATACCCATTCGATATGTATTTAGCTGTGCCATCTATGCATCAAGGATTTGACAATAGTACATCAAAGCAGGTCCCTAGATTCTAAGATGTTCATATTTAGATAGTGCAAGATTGTGTTATCAAAGCTGATATTACCTTAATTAAGTTAAACATTTACGTGCATTATACCTCAAGCAAGTCGCCCATTGTTGGGAGGTCCCCATTTCAAATACGTGCATCTGTATATTATTAAATGCACCATTCAGGTTTTCTTCTCCATGAACTACTATGTTCTTCAAGCAAATCAAGGTTCATTACAAATCTCTGGGTGGTATGTGCCCATGTATTATGCATATAATTATGTGCGTCCACCAAGATGCTTTTTATATGCTTCAGGTGACTGTTAGCTATAGATCATGCATACAATTATACTATCCACTAATATGGTGATTTCCATATGAACTTCCATGTACTTCAATCAAATGTCCATTTGACTGCAGGTTTATGAAAATATTTGTTAAACTTCCCTCACCCCCCTTCCGCGTTTAGCGTTTATTAAATGTAGTTGCTCACACAATGCATATGTATCGCTTGTCTCATACTCAGGTAGACTTTCAAATCAATTAGTTATGTTTTATGCATAGATATTTACTTACCTGGTCATTACAACATAATAATAAAGTGGAGTTGCTAAGCGGGGAAAGATTCAGGTATTTTTGATTTTTCAACTACTATATATTTCAAATAAATCACCCGTTGTTTATAGATCTTTAGTTGGTATGTGCGATGCATATACATTAATTTGAATCCATAAAGATGCTTCATAATCTAGTTTAAGCAAGTCGGGTAATAGGACCGAATTTAAGATGTCCTCTGGCTGAGTATTTTCGAACTTCCATGTACTCAAAACAAGTTCCAAGTTGATCGCACGTTTCTGAAAATATATCGTATGCACGCTTCCCCGTTTAGTACTTATGACTAGGATTGGCGGGGTTTATGAGCCAATTGTACATTAATTGTACAAAATGAAACATTCCAAAAATGACTAAGGGTCCATTAATAATAGCAGATTTGACATACAAATATTAAGAAATAGACCATTCAAATAGTGGAAATATATCATGATATCTGCTCATGATTAGTCTTATTGCTTTATAGTGTTTACATCTCTGTTTCATCGGATACTAGTATTTGTTGTCTTTGTTCAACAGGGAGTTCAAGCGGACATTTAGGTTAGATCTCCTTCTCAAGAATTAACACCCATTTATCCCCTTGTCTTGTCCAACCAAATGTGACCAACAACTCCTATCCAGTACTGTGATGCTTTAGTGCTTTGTTTCAGAATTATTTTCATGTCTCCTTTCCTCCAATTAGCTAAAATTCAACAAGGCGTTACTTTTGAAATCAATAGAAACGAAAATGTAGTTGCTCACACAATGCATATGTATCGCTTGTCTCATACTCGGGTAGACTTTCAAATCAATTAGTTATGTTTCATGCATAGATATTTACTTACCTGGTCATTACAACATAATAATAAAGTGGAGTTGCTAAGCGGGGAAAGATGTTTTGCACTAAATCTGATAAAGACTGAATACATATACTTTTTTATAACATCGTTATTATCTATTAAACTTTTCTATTCAGCAAGACTTATGATAGAATGTGGTTGTAATTATTTAAAGATGAAAGTGCGAGTGATATATTTTGAGCGTAAATTGGATAAGTGGTTTGAGCTACTGGTTGATGTGTACTAATGTACAAGTACTTTCCTCTGTACACATTTTCAATTATCATTCTTATCCTGACATTTTCCAGTTATTTACCAAATACACTTTTCTTCATTTGCTTCAAGAAGTCCTTCTCAAAGTCATTATAACTTTTGTTGTCTAAACTCGTATTCAGTTGTATGTAGGATTTTAGCCAAGATTGTAGTTCAAACAGGATAACTCAGTGCATCTCGTTTCAGTTTTAAGCACATTTGTATGTAAGGCTTCAAACATCTTTATTGCTCTTGTTTCCAATGCACATAGCAGTTTTTGTTTCATTGGTTTGTACCTTTACAATCATTTGTCAATTTGTTTTTCAACTCCGATAAATCATTTTCGTTTTTCATTAGGAAATAAATAATCTTGAAATAATCATGGAAATATTTTCCAATCTCCAAGTCTACTATTAGTATGCAACCATTATCACTATCAAAATATATTTCAAGCAGATTTTCTAGTATCCATATAATTTGTTGATAATGTATCTACCTAAAGTTTATTGATCAGCAGATATTGGCTCATGGCCCATTCATACAGATTTTTGATACTTAGGTACATAATGAATGATCTTCACGATGACTTTTTGTAATCACCTTGATTATTTTTCTTTTACTACAATTGTCTGAGTATATTCGTGATTTTGCTTCAATATATATATATATATATATATATATATATATATATATATATATATATATCGTATCATGCTGTTTCCACCGTTAGCTCACTCTCAATCAGCATGGTTTGTTTCTGAGAACAGTTCAAGTTCTACACCTGTTATCTTTGATTTCTCACCATGAGCCAATCCGAGAGCAATGTACTAATATGCTAAGAAAAGTTCGTAGTTTTTGATAGATATATTCACAAATTACTCATAAATGTCAAATAGCATAACAAAGTATCCTTCATAACATAGTAGACCTCCAGGAGTGCAAGTATTTTCAGGTCGCATATTTATTTATTGGCAATCGTTTTGTATATATCGGAGTTGTTTAGATGGAAATCGAACTTGTGTACCGACGGAAGTGCTGTTTCATTAACATTGGCACATTATCCATGTACTCATAAGGATGCTCGTCTTTTCTTAAGTATTTATGTGTAATATACTGTAACCATCGAATCTGCAAACATTTCATCCGTCTAATTTTTGCTAGGTGTTCTATACATTGTTCCCTGAATCTTAATCTATCTACAAACCCAATCCTTTTAACTATTATTTATTTCCTTGTTTCATTAACCTATCAATTATGAGCTCATTTCTGAATAAAATAAATCTCTCGTTGTTGTCCAGTGTTATATTTGCCTCTTAATCTAAAGTGTACTTTTAAATTTCTTGATGAATTAATGTCTGTTAAAATTGGACAAATTATGAATAAGCAGAGGTTCGTATTTCGGATATATACATTTTAAACTGGATTCGTTATGTGCTGGAAATTTATATTTACATGTTAACTGATTATGGTCGCAAATTATTTGTCCGCGAACTTCGACGTTGTCGCTCCGAGAAAGGCTTGTTCCTTTAGGACACCGTCGTCAGGCAATCATTGATTGGTTATTTCCTTCTAACAAATGTAATATATATATATATATATATATATATATATATATATATATATTTGATGAATTATGTTTTTCATCTTATTTTGTGAAAATATTTTCTTTTGCAGTTTTCGGTCTTTAATTCACTACAACCTAATTTTGCATCCTATCCAATTCATTGTAAAATACGTTAATACAAACTGTGCATGTTTAAACAATCGATTTATATTTCAGATGGAATGTTATTGAATGCTATGATTGTTCACGATTGTATGATACATTTGTTGTTGTATTGGGCATGTTTGTGTGCACCTCCGTTGTAACTCCGACGTCGGTGTGTCGTATGCACACCTTCATGAAGCTCGCGTATTATGATACTTTTGAAGCCAGAATACATAATATAGGGAACATTTAATGTATGCAGAGAGTTTTTAAAGTTTATAATTGAGCCTTCGTTACTTATATGTACATAGAGTTAACTACACTGTAACAATCATTTGTGTTTCAAATAATGTTCGGGTGTATTGAAAAATATGCAAGCATTTTTCAATTTGATGTTTGTTTATATGTTATGAAACCAACTTTAGAAAGCATTTATTCCAATGTAATAGTAGCTTCCATTTATTTACACGTTAGGACCATCACTATGCAATATGACTAACGTGTAAACATGTCTTTGCCTCTCTATTTCACCTAACCTAACAGGTTTGATATGTCTCTAGCAGGTATTAACTCCATGGATGATCTAGTTTTTTCCATACCATTACCTCCCCCTTCCAATATTTCATACACATTTACCGCTTCTCAATAAATATAGGTGACCGTGACCTATATTTCACGCTATGCTGATTTCCGTCAATTTTTTTATTAGGCCGGTTTCTTGGATATTGTTGACTACAAAAGCCTAACACGTTGTGTGTGGATTTATCTTAGTGCGTACAATGCTTCCCTTAAAAATTAGATCACTGTGATCCGTATCTCATTCCTTAGTAACTCAGTTACATTTTGTGTTTAAGTTAGTTTATCATGCATGTGTGGCTTGAGCGTCTTACACAAATGGGTGGTAATCATTTATGTCCTACGGGTACATTTTTATCAAATAAATTTGCTTGCATAAATACAACAAATACGCAGTAAATACGAGTTTATGTACTTGTTAATATGTCTATCTATCTTTATATCTGTCTCTTATGTATATATCAATCTGTTATTTACCTACCTGTCTGTCACAACGTATTCATGTCTACACGCGTTGATATAGGAAGACAGAAGCACACACAGGCAGGTAAGCTGACAGACGAAGAACTAGACAGACAAACGAAGAAACAAACACAATTGTTAATTGTTAATACGGCATCATTTAATATTATGTTGTTTATGCATCTCGTAAAAGTTTATTAAATTTATATATAAAGATCTGTACACTTTTAGAAATCGATTACAATCTATTATATGGTTAACTGTCGTGTAATGTATATAAGCATCAGATGTTAAAATAGACATGTTGATGATGATACAGTTACATTAAGACATGCTATGTATATCCACATGCTGAGATGTAACTGACTAAAATTTATAAACATGACAATAATTAAGATGAACCTGCCTCTGGAATATCTTGATCTAGTAGAATTATATTTTTGACATAGATATAGTCATGAAACATTACATGTTTCATACTTTAAAGAAGTTTGTGCTTAACAATAGAGGCTTTTTTCAAATCTCAAATCGTGTGTGAAGAAGTAAATATTTTGCAAAGTTATCTCATTCATCACACATTAAATCAAAATCGAAAATGCAAGCTTTGTTACAGAGTGACAGGCCAACACTTTCATCTCCTCTGTTCTTAGGTCACATTATATATCAGGTTTATGAATTAAAACTGTATAAATATAAGAGATGATAAAACGTTTTTCAACAACGACATCAATAGCTGAAGGATTGGAACAACCTCGGGTTCGTTGAATTTCTTGTTTGTTTGTTTATTTGTTTGATTGTTTTAATGCCTTCTACGATGGGCACATTGAAATGTGTAAAGATTAAAGCAGGCGTTATTTTGTTAGTGATCATTTATCCAACAGGTGACCTAGCTTTTTCAGACTACGTACCACTTTAAGTATGTATAGGTAACCAAGATTGTAACAACACCAACAGTATTTGTGAACTACATGGCCTCTGTTCGTTGTTTTTGATATTTCAGCTAACTTACCAATTATTTTCTACGAAAACTTCCTAATTTGTTTTAATGTATCAACACAGCAGTGTATCAGCCTATACAAATAAACTATACTATTTGACTCTGGGCTGCTAAATGTAAATCGTCAGTTCTACGTGTTACAAGCGATATGGAACGAAACAACTGAAAAAAACAGAAATGCGCTTGTGAATTATTGATAGTGTGTTCCCCTAGTGGAGATAATGTACGGACGAGGAGCCAAAAGTGTAACGTTTATGCAGGAAAGAAAACATATCGTTTTCTGACAAAATCGTCAAGTAGTCGGTCCTCGATATTCAGCAAAACCATTGTGCTGGCTATATTTCTTGTGTTAGACATCAAAGAAGAGGACACATCATGCTATAAACGGCTGAAGAGGGAAACAAATATATTTATTCTGCGGATATTTGGGATTGAGAAAACCCACAGGGATGTTTATTTCATGGATGCCCTACTTAATTTTCTCAAAGAGACCTGAAAAATCCTTTCCCAGAGTACACTACCATTTAAGAGTTGCACTACCAAATATACTAACGATGTCAAAGTTTAGAAAATAAAGGATACCAAGTGATAGACACGTGGGAACACGACTGCGATCGAGGTTTCGAAACAGAATTTCTACGCATCGTCGAAAAGTACCATGTGGTGGACATCGAACCTTTGAATCCACGCAACAGTTTGTTTGGATGACAGTCTAACGCTACACGCTTGGTGTACGACGTGGATGAATCTCAAGAAGAACAAATCAAATACATCGATGTGTCTTTGTTGTATCCTTGGGAGTATAAATATGCTCATTTTCCCACAGGACACCCTAAAACGTTGACAAAACACATCGACGTGTAACACATTCGCCTGTACTAAGGTTTGATCAAATGTTAAGTTTTGCGATCGACGAACATATTTGAAACATCCCGTTTTACCTCATCATTGCGATGGAAAAATGACGTTTTCTTTATGCCGTACGTGTGCTGAAATGTATAATGAAGACCATCCTTGTGGCACGAAGACCAGAAACGCTCTTTGGCAGGAACAGGGCGAATGCTGATTTGCTTCATGCTCTCGATCGTGGATACCAACTGTTAAAGATGCATAAAGGTTAGCACTTTCGTACTACAAAACAACACCAACAAGTGAAGGGATTTTTTAAATTCAGGACCTAAAAATTACGGCCACCAGTACAGAAACAAGCAGTGATAACTTCATACCAAATCCAAAGTTAAAGGACTGACCCTCAGCTAACGTTCCAGTCAAAAGTTGTGAACATTGTCGTCTTAAAAGAAGCTTTAAAGTCAGGTCAGAATCAAGACTTTGTGAGCAAACTGTTGATCCTTACAAAATGGTACGTTTGTCAGATCATCAAATCATCAGTCGACCCTTAGAAAAAGTGTATCTGATCGTCTACAACAAGTGGCTTCGACTTCTCAATCACAACACGCTGCCATACGGGCACACCAATCTCCAGTATAACAATGTTCCAACAAATTAGAGAAAGATCAATGTGAGTATAAACGCTGTGAGTATAGACGCTGACCGAAAAATATGAATTTCACGAAGAAAAAATATAATCTACCTATCAAAAGTTCAGCAAAGTCGAATTTGTTGCAGTACTCTGAGAACATTGATGATGCACCCTGCCATGTCAGCGATGCCGCACAATCTGGCCGCTCTACTATCGAAAGGGATACCATTCATGTGCTCCTCCATGGATCTCATCCACACACTCACAAACCAACCTGAATACCACCAATATATTGTACCATGAAAAAAAAAACATGAACTGTATTTTTTTTTCAAGTGCATTGGTTGTAGCATGAAGGAAAAAAAAACACTAACTGTGTCTTACGACATGAAAATAAGTTATACATTAACTGCGCTTTTCAATGTACATTGGGTACACCATAAACTGTGCTTTGTGAAATGTAAATATGTTGTATAATGAAAGAAATAAAACATGAACTATGTTTTATGGAAATGTAAATATATTGTACATGAATTTTGTTTTTTGAAATGTGGATATCTTTTGTACAATGAAAGAAAAAAACAACATAAACTGTATTGTTTGCTTGCATTTTTTGTTCCTAAATGTGATTTGGTTACTCCATAACAGAAAAAAACCATGAACAGTGTTTTATGAAATGTGAATTGGTTGTAACATAAAAGAAACATAAAATGTGTTCCTTTTAATGACACTATCTTGCCCATGAACTGTGCTTTTTTATATATTAATTGGCAACACTATGAAGAAACAAGAACTGTCTGTTTTGAAATATATGTTGGTTACACAATGAAAGAGAACATGAACTGTGTTTTTTTTTAAAATGTAAATATGTTGTACATGAATATGTATTTGCAATGTATATTGCTTGTATCATGAATTGATAAACATGAACGGTGTTTTCTGAAATGCGAATTTGTTGTACGATGAAAGAAAAATTAAACATATAAAATGTATAAAATGTCTTGTGTCATTATGGAATCACAGAAATTCAAACACAGCTACAGAGTTATGACTTCATCCTCTATTTTCGAAGCTGCTGACGAAAGGTCAAATGGTGAAAGTTAGTAGGAACTGTATCTTTGCAATCCCTTTAACATGCTCATTGCAGTTCCTAATGGTTCAGGCAAAACCAAGTTTGCAAAACGTGTGATAGAAAACAAATCACTTTAATTCGATCTTTCTCCACAACGTATTGCGTAATGTTACAACTAGTGGGAATCCCCTTACAGCTTACTTCAAGAAAGTCAAGAAGAATTCATCTCATGTGTAGAAGGTGGGTGGGATCGTGTCTGACTTTGGGTAAACACATCTTGTCATGTTCGACAACGTGCTATGAGAAGACGACAAAGAAATTAAACTTTTGTTTACACGAAAAGGACATCATCGTAATGCTAGTATTATTATTTACTTTACACAAAATGTATTTCAACAAAGTAAAGCTCATCGCACCATCAGTCTCAGTGCACATTATTTGGTGTTGTTTAAAAATCCAAGAGATCAATCTCAAGTTCACGTTTTGGCCAAACAGTTAGGAACACCTTTGCTAAATTATGCATATGTCGACGCCAATCAACTGCCACATGGCTATTTACTCATCGATTTAAACCTACTACTCTTGATCATTTGAGATTTCATACGGATTTGTTTTTCGATTTGTGTCAAGGAGGTCCACTCATTTACACGTTACCTTCCTTGCCTGTCTAAAAGTGATAAAAGAAAAAAAAACAAGTTACTTCTTTTATTTCTGACAGTATTGAACATGGCTTCGTTTCAATCTCATCATTTTGCCAAATTAATTCGTGCACTGTATGCCATTAGTCGCGATGAAATGCACAAGTGCGTTCACATTTGATAGAAGCTAGTCCTAAAGAAGTGTTGGATGGTTTACTTTGACAGCACGTTAATTACTACAAGGTATTATTCACATACCACATCAAACGAAACGTTCTTTTGAAAGCATAAAAGCTTTGTCACAACCAGCTGATCCAAGAATCGACACTCAACCAAAAAGCAAAATATTCTGAATCCTGGTGGAAGTGGCTTTTTTAGGAGGTTTAATTATTCATTCACTTTTAAGATGGGATCTTAATGAACAAGCGAAGCATGCAAAACCTAAAAGACAGACCAAAAATAAGAGAGGGACAATACGTTCACACCCGGAGAAGAAAACTCAAAAGGCTACAACTATTTAAGAAAGGTACTCAAGAAAACCTTGCTCTTTAACCGTCTCCACTCGTCCTCCTCCTTTAGTGATGAATCCCACTAAACCTGAATTAAAATCACTGTTTCCTCATTTGATGAAATAATGGAACCCCATGTCAAAAGAAACGTCTACTGCATATACGTCTTCTTCATCTGACTAATTAACTACTTCTGCAGCCCAAAAAGTGGTATCTCCATGCACAAAATTACAAGACATAACAGGCATGTTACATAATGCACTGTCCAAACAAAACTTGGCACAATAGAGGCCTTTGAGAACATGAGTAATATCTAAAATCAAGTTGATACGATGTCCCGACAATTATTGTGGACGAGTTCCAGTATCAAAGACTATGTATTGAATGGGATTAACTTCAGTTGTCCTCTTGAACAAAGATGTCACAAAGTTTACACCATCGTCCAAATAAATTTTCAAAAAAAGAAAGGAAAAACGGTCTCCCTCATTGTGTAGTTAAACATTCGGATGTTTTGTCAGTATTTACCATGTCCAAATGCTTCGAAGCAAAAACAGTAATTCAAAACGCACCAAAAGAAATCATCGATACCGTGTGTGAAAGTTGTTTGAACGTTTTGAAAGGAATGGTCCCATTGACGCAGAAACAGAAACAGCGATTAGGACGACATTGTTACGTTCTTCTACAAATAGTGAAAAAAGATAACCCCAATCAGTTAAAATAAACAAAATCCTGGTTCAACTAGGGGGAATGCTATCCATGCTGAAAGGACCGTTGTTAAAAGTGGCTGCTCGTTTGTTAGGATCGATTGCTGAACTTTTTAGGAGGAAGGATGAAATTAATATTATGCGAACACACTTTCTCAGAAATACATCACACTTGTACCCGTGGATTTTATGGAAGGACGAAAATTAACATTAATTCCTTACAAACGATGGATGAATTCCATCTTTGCTATGAACAACGAATACTACATTTACCTCTAATTATAATAATATCGAGATGTTACAGTTACAATAAGACTTACAATCGTTGATAGATTGAACATATTTGTCAGAAGCTAGAAAAATCGCAACGCTATGGACAATTATTGCAAGGACTTCAACTGTTTCATCAGAAGCGTTAGACGAGATGACTCAAAGAGTAAAACACTATTAGTACAAGCTCCCAAGATGATTACAGCCATAGCCATGGAGATGGTAGAAAAGAAGAAGATTTCAAAGAGAAAGTTGAAGTTGACACCTATATCAAGAATTGATTGGATCAAAAAGTTAATGTCCATACCTTTACAAGCAGAAGATTAAAATAAAAAAGTGAAGAAGTAAGTCAGGCAAGAACGTATGTTTCTTCGGCCACGTCAAGCAATACAATATAAAACCACACACACACACACACACACACACACACACACACACACACACACACACACAAACACGAAGAAAAGATCGTCGGCCCTTAGTTAACTTATTAAGCAGCAGCAATAACAAACTATATGGAAACAATTGTAACCAGCATTCAGTACATATCTGCTCATGCCACGAGCTACGGAGCAGAAAAAAAATTCACGTCTGCAAGATATACGACAATGTTTACAAGGACAATAGACGAACACGTTAAACGAACCCATTCGATGAAAGTTTTCCAGAAGTCAAACTCCGGTAGCAGGAGTTGATCATCCATGGCAAGCAGATTTAGCTGATGTCTCTCATTTAGCGTCGTACAGTCGAGGTTACAAATATTTGTTTTGTGCCATCGATGTGTTTTCAAAATCGGCTTTGGTATTTCCATTGACTTCTGAAGAGGATGTTTCTATCCAAAACAGCAGCAGTCACATAAGCTAAGTGAAGAAGAAGAAGAAAAGAAAGATATGAAAGAAGACGTCATGAATTTAGACCCCAAAATGTGATGTTTTGCATCCAGAACAGCAGTCACAGACACTAAGTGGAGCAGAAGAAGAAGAAGAAAAGCAAAAGAAAGATACGGAACACAAGGTTATAGACGTAAACAAAGAGGATTATGTTTTCTAACCAGAACAGCAGTTACAGGTCACAAGTGAACAAGAGAAAGATACAGTTATGATGCCAAGATTGCCAGAACAAGAACAACAGTTAGTCTAATGTTTTACTCGCCACCTGGTTGAAAGAATCACACGCCTTACCAAAGAACATCGTTATGGTTTTCAAATTGATCATCCTAGTCAAAATCAACACGACAAATGTTTAATGATGAATCAAGAAGAGAAGTTGGAAGAGAAAATGGAGACGCGTGGACCCTCATCTCAGAAGAGAAAATTTCGAAGGAGAGGTATGAGGACATATGTGCCCGTTCCCTGCTTCCATTGACTTCTTTAAAGACGAAACGCATCAAAGATCTCCCGCAAAAGAGTACAGAGGCTGACCGTTCATCGACTTACTTGACATATCTTTTCTTAATGAAAAAGTCAGGTGTGAGCTCATGATCATTACCCATAACAATGAATATCTGGGAACTTCATTATCTTCCACGTCAGCCACAATGACACCGTGTTAAATCACTGGTAATATCGTCTTACTTCACAGCGTTATCAACCTTGTAAATATGCTCATGTTTTTATTATTTGGTATTTGTATATGAACAGGCAGGGACAAACCCTAATTTTCCCTCTCCATTTATTAATACTTACATGAGTGGGGATTATTAAAAATGTTGAATTTTTTTTTTTTGGGGGGGGGGGATAGTGTTAATTAGTTTGGTGCAAAAAATTGTTTAACTTTTTTACTTTCTATCTTTCTATTTCAATATCTTTCAATCTCTGTCAATATTTGGATTTGAGATAAATTGTATTCCATGTGTATGATGCACAATTTCGATGTACCTTTATATAAATATTGTTATCATGGTAAACAAATAGGGCATCGGTAGTGAAAAAAGTAAAATCTACGACTGTGAAAAACTAATAAAGTACACTCTCTGGAATGCTTTGTGTTTTTGGTCAACAATACAAACGATGAATTATTGTAGGGTTTTAATAGTCAGCGTGACTTCAATCTAGACGAAAAAACACAACCTTTGGAGAATAAAAAGCCGAGGTAAAAAAAAAGCAAAATCCTCGTACAATAAAATCTGTGTTAGTGCACTGACCGACTTTTTTATCCAAGGTTTGTGTGTTTATCAAACTACGGTGACTTTACTTAACCTTGTGTATCAAAGCTGATTAATGAACATTTGACCTGACATTGGCTTATTTCGTTACAATGCCATAACTGACTGACAGTGAATAAGTAATAAAAAAGACAATGCCATCACCAAACAGACACACTTTAGGCTGACTGAAGTGTAGCAAATGTAAGTAAGTCAAGGTCAAGTCATTGCAGGCTAACATAAGTGTAACAAATTTAAGAATCAAATTCGGCACACGCCAAAAATTCAGCATAAGGGGCAGACGGTAAAGCTAGACAATTTGTCACACCAACTGAAAACAACACAATCTGATTTGTTTTTGTTTTGTTTTGTTAAAACTTACTGCAATCGTTTAGTGAGAATCTTAAATTTCCATTCAAGTTCAGACAAACTCCAACCTATAAAAATCACTCCAAAAGACACAAATCGTTACACTGTTGCATTTTCATCCAGGCAGACAAATCATATGAAACATATGAAACATAAAGACCAATGTTTTAATATTTCATCTTGTCCCCATACATTTCAATATAGCGGCCTAATGTTAAATTTTCCTTATGTCCCTATGATCTTTTGACCATATTTAATATAGGATGCACCTCTTGTCCCTAAAGAGTTGTCCTATACTATGTATGTATGTATGTATGTATGTATGTATGTATGTATGTATGTATGTATGTATGTATGTATGTATGTATGTATGTATGTATGTATGTATGTATCGCAGTTACTTTTATTTTAATTTTTCAGATTTATTTAACTGTTTTGTGTTGGTTAAACATAAAAGTATTTTTGTTCATAATCAAACAAAGACCAGGAAAACTTGAATATAATTTTACCGTGAGACTTATCAGTTGATTCACTGGTTTCTCTGCTACTTATTGTTCAAATTCATAGTGGTATTTTAAATCATCCAGGCAATGAACAATACGACCCTCTCCGAAGCCCACCTCAAATCTGATGTCGCAATCATCTCGCTATCACATCGAATAAGTCATGTTGATTGATACTTTATAAAACAATTTTTACTTTAACTCTACATTGTGTCTTAAGGTCTATGAAGGAAAAGACTATACACGATTTGAAATGTCCGAAAGCAGATATAGTTTGCAAAAATGGAGGAGATAGCACGCTACCACTAGTTTGGATCGCAAAAAAGATTGAGTTGCTCTACAAAGTAATCAAACCAATGTTCATTAATCTAACTTTTTAAACATCAAATGCAAAGTAACAATCATGTTCATAACAATTGAAATCCAGAGCAGCCGAGTATTTATCCTAGAATTCTGACTCCGAGGACAGTATTTTCCAATCCAAAAAGTCTGATGTTTGCCGCAAAATTCTAACCCCTGGATGGCATTTTCCTGTCCAATACCAATGCATAGTGTATTATTTTGTTTCTAACATTTCTCACTAGAAAGCGTAGTTTATAAACTAACTTGTCTCCAGTTGGCACATATTAAGCATAAAAAGGAGAAAATATCCATAGATTTTAAAATATTTTAATAGAGCGTATATTACTTCATTTACAAAGATAAATTCAATGCAAACTTGGACACGTTGTTAAAATGCAGTACATAAGTTAACAACTGAAATTAAACCGTTAGAAAAAACAGCAAATCTTATCTTAACATGGGGTGCTTCAATGATAATGGAGAAAACTTTGTCTGCTCTTGAATGATGTTATACAAAGAAAAAACGACCTGAAAAAATTTCCTTTACTTCTTTTTGTTATTGTTGTTTGTTGTAAAGAATAATAATAATAATTATTATAATAATATTAATACTAATAATAATTTGACATCTTATCTTGACAGTTTCTTCTTCTTCTCATTATTATTATTATTATTATTATTATTATTATTATTATTATTATTATTAATAAAATATGGAGAGAGAGAGAGAGAGAGAGAGGCTGAGAGATCTTAACTCCGCAGCTGATCACTTAAGTATCGATCGCCGGTTGGTGATAAAAAAGAATCCGTTTCTGCACGGTAGAAACAAAAATCTGACAGTTTTATATGCACTTAATAAAAACCCTCTGTGAAAGATATTTGTTGCGAGAAGTTTGTTGAGAGAGAGAGAGAGATAGAGAGAGAGAGAGAAAGAGAGCGAGGAGGGAGGGAGGGAGGGAGGGAGAGAGAGAGGTGGATGGATGGGCATGACATGGGATTAGCATGTCGGTTGTATGACTCGGAAAATATGCATTTTCTTATTTTCTGTTTCTAATTATATTTGAACGAACAGTCCTCGTACAAAATCCCGTGCCATAGCATTGAAAATTGATGAGGTTGTTAAAATAATGAAAAGTGTTGCCTGCCAACATCGTTTTGGAATATATTACGTTCCGTACCAATGATATACACAAGATGAGATTGAGATAACAATATCTGCAAACGATTGAAGTCCATGTATTGTAGCCAATAAAAGCGACCATATTACAATATTTTTTACCGGTGTCTCGTAAATATGTTTATAAAGTATGCTTCCTTCTTTCAGTCTTAATTGTTCATATTTATAAATTCTCTCAATGTGACAAAATAAAATCCAGACACAAACTAGATCTATTTGACCGAAAGCTCGAAGAAAAAATTTCCTTTGATTTAGAACCTTTTACGCAGAAACTTGAGCATACATTACATGGTATATAGTAACTGCCAATGTTAGAAGATATGTTGGCACTGTCATATGGAGGCAAACCAGGATGTATTTTGTGACTCCAAAGGAACCATGTACAAAAAAACCCCAAACAAAAACAAAATAAGCATAAGAAACAGAAAGCGACAGAATTAGTGAAATTGGTGGAGACTTGGCACAAATTTGACAAAAATAGAAAAATATGACAGCGATCGATACTGTTGTGATAAGTTACGGAGTTAAGATCTCTCAGCATGTCTCTCTCTCTCTCTCTTTCTCTCTCTCCATATTGTATTATAATGAAACTTGCAAACCAGTTAATACAATTGCATCTAAATGGGTTAGGTTATTTTTATTGCTAGATTGTCGAATAGATTTTACGAATTGTCTGGTGGAGACCCCGAAATAATTAAAAAGAAAACGAGCTATGATTTTCATATATGCCACGAATGAATATACTAAATGAATTGAAATATATACAAGAATGTTACTGAAATACACCCAGCAGTATGAAAGTTATGACCGATTAATCAAAATATTCCCATCTGTCGTCGAGAGTTGTCATGACGGATATAGTGCCACGTAACAAGGTCACATCGAATCCAGCGCTTATTCATTCGGCTATCTATTCGCTTTTGCAATAAACTTTATATGGGAACTGTTGAAGCTAAAAATCAAACTAAACAACTATGTTAAACAATAAACAAAATAAAGAAGATTAATTCAGTTGATGGAAATTCAATATGAGCCAATTTGTAAGACTGTCAAATGTATATAACCTCCTTCAAAAACCTACCGTTTTTAATGAAGTAAAATAACTATTGCGGATTCCTAATTTTATCAATATACGTTTTACCTTCGAGGAGCAGCAGACGACGCAGATTTTTGCTAGTACAAAAACAAGTATCGTCTGGATTAATAACGATCAAGACCAGATGTGTTTAGCCCGTGCCATCGTGGTGGCTTGAGCTCATGCAGAGAAAATCGATATAACTGAATGGAAACGATGGTGGGGAATAATTAGAAGGTCACATTTACCTCAGAAACGGAGAGAAGCAGAAATCTTTTTGGAACAAGCAGGAAATTTCGAAAGAAACGTGAGTGGAGTTCCTGAAATGCAGAAAATTCAAGATATTCTCGCCCCTCGATATACCCTGAAGGTGTACTGTCAAGTCGTTCGTGGAGATCTATTGTTTCTAGGACCGAATGTTCCTGACGGAAAATGCATTAATATTTATCATCACCAAAATCATTTGAATGCTAGTACTAGCATCACACGATTTCTTGGATACGGATAATTATGTGACAAACGTGACCAAGGATTAGGATTTAGCAATCGAGGGCGAAAAATTTATCGTGGCGAAAGATGTCGTAGTTTTGAAGAGTCCAGGCCTTGTATTTCTGATGGACAAGAAAGGATTGAATGCTTCATCTGCAGCCGAACATTCGTATGTTCAGCATGTTCCGAGCGACATCGCATAAAACAACGCAAGAACATAAAATTATGACAGTTTGTCTTGTTTGTAGATAGAATGTTTGCATCAATAACAAAAAGTCACATGTTTGTCCAGGAAAGGCACGCTGTCATATTTGTGACCAAGTCGTCCAGTTGGATCATCAGTGTTATATTCAGAACTATGACAACGAACCAGAGGAATTATTGCATAACCAGTGCAAGAAAAAGAAACGAGACCATCGTGTCATTTTCTATCATTATTTGACTTGGAATGTTGTTCGTAAGAGAATATAATTCACATTCCTAACTTGTATGTGACTCATCGTGCTTGCATCAGTTGCATTCAGAGACCTTTATTTCATCACTGTCGGAATTGTAGCGTGATTCCAGGTGGGCGTGCGCTTTCTGGTTTTGCTAAGTGGGTTTTAGACCCTTTAGACAAAACCTGGTCCCGCATTTGCCTGAAGCCCATTATTACGACCTTTGCAGTATACAAACAGAACAACGAAAAGCTTTTTATACTTCGTAGCAAGACCACTCTTCAGAATCTTTTGATATTTGAGAAGAGATGCTGAAATATTGTCGATCTGATGTGGACATTTTACGACGTTGTGTGGAAATTTTCGACAGTTATTTGTCGATCACGAAGGTATCGATCCCTTAAAGAAACCTTCTATTATTGTCAAAACTTGTGGATTAGTGTACTGAAAGAAGTTCATGTCCGAGAACAAACTAGAGAGTATAGAACCTTAATCTTATTAACCTGTCAGCCGTCGATATTCAGCCAAAGCTTCTCGTTGGTTCCATTACGTGTGAAACTCAAGATAAGGAATACAATATGCTGGAAACGGTGGAGAAAAGAAGGGTAGATGTTATTCCGGGGCAGGTTGGAATGTACGAATTTCATGAATGTTTATTTCATTGATATGTTATCGTCACAAAGACCTGAAAAAGCTTTTGACAGAGTTCACAATGGAAGAATTGAACGACAAACCTTTACCAACAACGCCAATGTTTGAAATTCAAAGATACCAATTGGCATAAATGTAGGAACACGATTACAATCGACGTTGTAATACATACTTATACTTTCGTTAAAGACTACGATATGGTGGATATCGAACCTTACAATATACACAACAGTTTGTTTGGAGGTCGAGCCAGTTCGACACGCTTGTTGTACCAAGCCGACGAATCTCCAAGAGAATAAATCAAATGCATCGATGTTTGTTTCTTGTATCCTTGGATGTGTCAATATGCCCAATCAACACCAACCATATCGCCACCATAACCAAGAACGAACTTCGACAGGGTGAGCGCCGAATTGTTTCATGTTCTCGATCGTGGATACCGATTGTTAAAAGTGTACAAAATTGTATGCTTTCTTACATTAGAACAACACCAACAGGAGGACGACTTGTTTTCTGTTTCATGCTACGTCAACGAATTTACAAAATTGAAAGAAGAAGCGAGCAGCTGTCATTTCTGGTGTCACAGTCCAGACGAAAAAGATAAATTTAAACAACGGTATCGATCAATACAAGGGATCACCTTGGAACACATAGAACAGAACGAAGGACGACGATCGTTTGCTAAAGTCATGCTGAATAGTTTGTGAGGAAAATTCAGTAGACGTGTAAATTATACGTGAATATTTTATCTTGGTGAATTACGAAGCAGTCACAGAGTTAGCCTCCCCCCTCCCGACGAGTTTCGCAATATCTTGGAACCTTTAGGAGACCGAGTCCTTTCCTTTTGACACCGAGAGCTGCATGTAATCGATTGCCTTTGAGACTACCAACCACACATTGAAGACGAACGATTAGGAGCGTGTACGGACAAACATAACGAAGCCACTATTCTAAATTTTGCTAGGACTGGACCTAAAAATTACGGTTACCAGTACCGAGGTAAGCAAGGACAACTTCATGAAAAATGTAAGGAGAAAGGACTCATCCGCAGCTATCGTTCGAGTCAGGTGATAAACTTTGAAGTATTGAAAGAAGTATTCAAATCATGTCACAATTAATAATTTTGTGTCAAAACGGTCGACCCTCACAAGATTGTACGTTTGTCAGATCTTCAAATCGTCAGTCGACCCTTGGAAAAGTGAATCTGATTGTCTACGAGACGCGAGTACGATTTCTCGATCACAACACGCTGTCGTAAGAGTATCGCCTTTCAGTATAAAAAGGAGAGAGTTCCAAGACAGAAAGATCATGTTGAGTACAGATGCTCAGCGAGAATGATGAATTGAACACATGAATCATGGGATGGTCCCACTGACTTCAAGTACAATAAAAGTCAAATGTGCTGATGCGCCGTGCGACCAAAGTGAAAATGTGCCAAAAGTGATGCATCACGGCCTCGTTCCAATATCCCGCCGTTTATGTGGATCGTCATCCACGCTCTCACAAGGCATCCATATAGTACCATATGGGTGTATTGGCACCCATGTGCTACGAGTTCTTGTTTCCCATGACTTTCCCTGGATATGAAGATTTCGCCATTTGTTCCACTCGTTTGAAGGAAGATGGCCCAGATATCTGGCAGAACTCACTCCCAAAACTTTACTGAGACCATAATGTGTTTCCTTGGAACAAGCAGCCCAAGTACAGTATTTCAGTTGTGGTGTGGAACTTCATTAATGGGAGCATATAGAATCCGCTTAAAAGGAACATTCCAGATGGTCTACGCGCTGTCGCTAAATTCCCTTGGTTGGTCCAGAAAACGAGTCCTCGTGGATGTTTTAGAAGAGAATATTCAGAATCTACCTTTAGAGCTACAAGAGTGCATTTACAGAGATTTTGTACAGATTCAAGTGAAACACAAATAACAATCGCATCTTCAGATAACTATATCAGATATTTGCAATAAACGTATCTTTTTTTTTGGGGGGGGGTGTTGCAATGGAGATAGAATTTTAGGACTAAGAGGTTTTCAACTAATTTTGTTTCGTATATTTGTAGAGGCGTATATTGCGTATTGTCATTAGACTTTTATTCTTTAAAGTATATAGGTTCACGTTTAGTGTGGTTTAGTTTGTCTCTTATTGCGAGGATATCAACAGGTACATTGCGTATGCATTATTGCTACACACATATATGGCCTGCATAAACCTAATTCCTATGTAATCTGGTCGTTCGTACCATTATTTACACTGTGATAGTTGCTATCCAAACGCAATCGACGAAATCGATTAACTAGCAACGGGTAAACAAATTATTTTCAAGACTAACGAACATAAAGGCTTTCCAGCAAGCAAGAAGCATGAAACAGGAGCTTAAAAGAGGTACGAAAAAACAATATATGTTATGTGACATAACAAATTGTGTGAATCATTATCATAAACGTGTGGATGATAGAAGAATGTAGGTGTAGCTGGAAAGCAAGCATAGTGTCGTGTCTTTTCGATATTGTGTTAACATCAGCACTATCTATTATCATAAAAAAATTTTGAATTCTTAACAATATAGGATGCCAAAAGAATAGGTTTAATGTATAAATTTTTCTTTCGTATAGAATAATTTGTTTAAGTTTTAGTTTACTGATATTTATCCAAAGGCGACTCGTTTACATGTCCAATTTACTCAGCTTAGTACGCTTCACTTTAGCTGGGGAGTCCTTTTTAAAGGTACGAAATATCCTGATGTTAATAGAGCATCATACCACTCCCGCATTGATTTCATATTTCTATTTGCAAGCGCATAATTGCAATTGTATTGATTGGAAAATATAACGAGGATGTCATTTGGTCGACTTGCATTTATTTCTAGATACACTGTGCGCTGAACTACTATTACTTAAACTCATAAACTTAATTTATTCAGAAAAATGTTCGTATTTTTGTTGATCCTAAGATCATCTTTGTAAGGTCAATGAACAACGATTATCTCATTTTTAATATAGAGAACATTTATAAACCTAGGTCTCTTATCACATTATGTCGGTATTTACGTCAACAACCATCTGACAAAATTTCACTCTATGTTAAATATCGTCCAAATAGAGTATAGTTATGGCTAAAATTGCATTTTTCAGCAGTCTACTACCATTTCGTTATATGACGTAATACCGTCGGCACATGCGTATGACGTCATAGGGGTAACCGTTTGAACTCTTATTGGTATTGTAATATTTATGAAAGATATAAATCTATCCGTGACAATTAAGTTTTTTGCTAGATTGTAGGTCAGTCTAGAGGGTAAAGTGAACCTAGTCCTTTTATCTCGGCGTCGATCTCCTCGTCCGTTTGCAGTAAGCTATTTCGGGCTATGGATTTATAGTACGTGACGCTTTAGTCATTTCAATGAGAGGACTCTCAATGACTAGTTGGTGGCTTAATTGTTTAAACATACAAATGTAATAGCTGTCATCTTTATGCACATTAGCTTTCCTAATGCAAACAATATATATGAATTCAAAGAAGCAAACATTTGGATAGTATACTGGATAGAAGACTCTCCTTTTGTTTTCGTACATTTTAATCTTGTCTGATATAATTGATGAATTATATTTGATTATGTCTCAGTGTGCTATCTATCCATATTATTAGCAATTTCATTCTTTTACCATTATGAGCTTTACACACACGTCATTGTTTTCAGATCAATGAAACTGCTCCTGCAAGAAGTGATTATTACTGGTGTGGTAATCTGAACTGGAAATGCATTTAGTCAACGCTACTCTCGCAGTTGTTATTTCTTGGCTCATAACTTTGCTACACAGTATGCTTCTGGCTTCTTCATTTTTTTTCCCTCAATGTTGGTATATTATACAAAACACCGAAAGACTGATTTCAACCTAAAATAATAAAAATATCTACTTAAAAATAACAACAAAATGTAGTCATATTCAAGTAGTGGTATTATATGTACGAAACATGATTCTCACCTCATAAATATGACGTAATTCTTATCATATCAAAGAAGATAATCTACACCAGTCATAAAGCAGATTTTAGGATATTAACTATGCACTTATATAGCATTAACGATCAGCTATCAGCTTGCTTTTGGACACCCTTGCATCAAGAATAATCAGCTGATCAAATCCAGTGATGCAACAGAATTAAACATTACAAACAACATCAGGCCATGCAGTCGTTATTTGCTTATATAAATATCTTATGTAAAATGGTTACAAAATTCTATACTGAAATATTTCTTATCTGGATGAACTGAAACTGCAATTAATTGATTTACTTTTACATGCTTTCAACAAATACGATGCGATTACATTTTTTGGACAAGAAATCTCATTTATCTTCTTATGTTTCATTAGCTTTTGGTACCTCGGCAATATGGGTTTCACTAGAAGGTATGTATAATATGGATGCAAAAATCTAATATTATTGTGCCTCTTAAATTCTCACAAGCAGTTTCTGCTGATTACAAAACAAGCGATGATAGGTTTGAAACAGGTACTAACATCGAGCCTTTTGTTAGGCGTGATTACCTTTCTGAGTATGCCTTTTCATATGCAACTTTGGCAGTCCTCAAATTTTCGTAATACAATTATAATGTTGTTTGTTTTTTTTTTTTGTTGTTTGGTTTTTCTCTCTTCTCGCTCAACACACTTTAAAGAAATTGTAGTAAACAAAAAAAGTGGGAAGTCATTACTGGGTTAAGTACTATACTGCTTCATATGTATAAGTTGTTATATATGAAATATTTGGCCACTTATGCAAACCTTTTGCCCCGACACACATAGATATATGTAGATAGATCTACAACGTTTACTTACAAATTGCAATTTCCAGTTAATTATGGTAATGCCAGTCTACACAAGCAGACTATGGGAATAACTTATACTTTATACCCACCAAAAAGATTGTATGGAAGCTTTTTATTTCAAATGTGTTTGCATTTTTTCCCCGAGTGGTTGTTATTCTTGCCATTTGCTGAACGATGTAATATATTCAGGTCTTTACAAAAAAATTCTCCACCCTCCTAATATTAATTATATTGACATATGTAACTCTCTCTCTCTCTGTCTCTCTCTCTCTCTCTCTCTCTCTCTCTCTCTCTCTCTCTATATATATATATATATATATATATATATATATATGTGTGTGTGTGTGTGTAAGAGTGGAAGATAGCTAGATATATAACACATCTAATGCTGTCTCAATCCTCGGTATATAGTAGAGATATGAAATATTTTTAACGTGTCGACATATAAACAACACAAAACATAAGGTGAGAAGTGCTTCAGAATCATTAAGACCTTGCTAATATTTGAAAAAAAATAACTATATCGGAGTGTTTGCTACTTGTAACCAAATTGTGTGGAAAGATGGTTAATTCAACGTAAATGGTTTGGTTGGGGTCATTTTCAAAGTTCGGAACATCAATTTTATACGTTCATTTTATAAACATTATGTTAGTTTTTACCGGATTGTTTTCAGTATGAATCGAAAAAGTGATACCACACATGGCAGTTTCATGCCTTGACAGAATTGTTAAACATTTCTAAAGAGGCGAGGTTTCGTGCAAGTAACGCAGGGTGTTTTTTGTTTTGGAATAGAACCTACCATATCTGAAGGTGTGATAGATTTACTCATCTTGAATAACGGTACATTTTAAATGAGTGAAAAGTAAACTCTTTTAGGGAAAATTCTTTCCTTTGTTATTTTTATTATCTGACTGACAATTTTGCAATATATTCAAAATCTAAATTTAATTTGTTCTTTAAGATTCTAAACAATATTTTGTGTACATATAAACAGTACAAACCATCGCTATTTATAAAAAGTGAATTTAAACATGTTTATTAATTATTATATTTACAAGCTATGTGCACTTTGCGCTTTTTGTAATACTTCTATGAAGTAAATTTTGATACAGATTGCACAAAAGATAATCTGGACATATTTCACGTATGTGATGAATAGCTTTGCAATGCTTCTCCCAGTTTTCCCAAGAGTTGTGCATAAGAATGTCTTCCTCGCTAATTATTCTACCGTTATTTCCTATAGCTACATAAAGAGAAGAGAAAAAAAAACAACACTTGAATGCCCATGAAAGATTATCGTCTGATATCCATGATATCCATGGTATCAGCCTAAATGACATATAATGGGGACGGGATTGAAAAAATGTATGATCTAGTTGAAATTATTTCCCTTGACTTTTCAACCTTGGCTCTGGTGTTCTGATTCGGAATATAAATCCTGCATATTCATATAAAAACGTGTTCTAATTTCTATTCAAAGCTGTTCGTATGTTTTATTTACGATATAATACATGTGTATGACCAAATTTATGAGCATGTATTTAACAACTGATGAAATTGAGCCAAATCTGTAGTTAATAATGTTGCTTTTCGTGAGTAAGATGTAATGCAATCTCGGGTGGCAATTATATAAGGAAAGAAAATAATATTAATTTTCAAAACTCACAGAGACCTCTAAAGTTTAGAAGTTATATGTGGAATAATTAGCATTCCTGTGCAACGGGAATGTCTGATCACTATGCCGCATACTTCTTTTATTACATCATGTTAACTATCAAGATGCAACTCTTGACGAAAGATTCTTCGTCAGTTTTGTACCCTTATCCGATATTTAATTAGTCTAAACTTGATGTTTAGAGAAACATTTAAAGTATTGACACTCTTAACTTGCTGATCGATTTATGGCGTACTATTTATATCCCAGAAACAGTACATTGCTGAAACTGAAACCATATGTTGCATATCTGTGTAACTTGACGGCATCATTGAAAAATGTTTGACATATATAAATACAAAAATTATAAACACATTCCTCAGCATTGACTGATATGAAACTGGGTTGACTTTTAACAGGAAAGTTGAAGAGCTCTACTAAATGATGGTGAATGTTGTTTACAAAAGGATTGGTGACATCAAACAGACTTTCGAAACATTAAAGGAACTGCTACACTCTGTAGGGTGGTCCAAAAAATTGGCTTTTGTGACCTTGTAAGCGTTTTTTAGAGTTATGTTCCTTTATTGATGTACGTTTGGTTCCTAGAAAATATACGACTGCTTGTTTTGATTATCATACGTCACAAATAATGTCATTACTTTTTATTATATCTCTTGTAACCAAAGCCACCAAATATTTCTGATATACGAATTTTTATATCGTAAATACGTATATTATCTTTCTAAGAAAAAAAGCTTAGCTTCATATCGTAAGTTATGTTCGTGTCTTTCTAAAGTAAGGCTACGAATCTAATAACTTTGAGTGTTAAGTTCCATTGGAAAATAACAGTTTGAAACCTATCTTAAACAGTCAAGTAATGTTTTAATGCATTCCATAAACTGAATCATATTTTCTTTTTTGTCAAGGTTGCTATAAAAATATATATGGATTCACGGATAACCATACCCTGTTTGAAAATAATGGCCCAAGGCATTGTTTTGGAGTATGTCCAAATTCAAGATATATAGGTTTGCAGGTATGACGTACATTATGGGTCAAGATATCAACATCGTCTTATCAAAATATTTCTCTTACATTGTAGATTACCTCACTTTGCCTATTATTTTGTGATTTAATGTGCTCACGTGTTCAAGGCAAAAACATGATCTTGAGTGGACGTACTTGTAAATCACTCAAGATTGATTTATCCGTGTATATACACAACCTTTTTCTCATATGCGTTTCCTAAATCAAGAATATTTGCCTTTTTCTACTTGCGGCGCCAGTTTCAAAAGTTCTATAGTATAACCTTTACATGCCTTCATCATCAGAGCCCACCTGACAAGATGACTCTGTAAAATAATAAAAACGATTGTCATACATGATGAAAGATATGTGTCTTGGTATTTAGGAATAAGGATATTATATTTTCATCTATTTTATGCAATTATTCTTTACACAAAGTTCCTTCATTTCTCAAATTAGCAGGACATTTACCTAGATTCACGTTTATACTGATTTTATTCGCATTATATATATATATATATATATATATATATATATATCTATATATATATATATATATATATATATATATATATATATTCTACATCTAGGACATATTTTGTTTGTGTGATACCGATCCGCGGAACCGGACATATGCCATTGAAAGAGTCAACTGCAATTATGCTTGTCGTGGGGAAAAAGTGAACCTGCCTTGTGGTTCAAGTAAAGCAATTTACGTTTATCAGAAAGGTAATATGCACGCAACATTCATTTATATATGAAGATGAAATTTGCATTAAGAGTTATTTATGAGCGAACACTGAATAACATTTTGACTAGCATCTGGATAGTACAAATCTAATAATGCAAGCCATTGCATATAACCATTTTTAACTACATTCTGACATTTGACTCCCCCACCCCCACACAGCACATATACACACCCTCTATCAAGGTTTATAAACAGAGTTCAAATTTCGATCCATCGACCCATCCCCAAAACTCCTATCCATACAACTTTACCGACCGTAATCAGCTTTCAGACTCAGAAAACTTTGTTTTTATTTATATATTCTCATGAGGCATAGTACCAAATATGAACACCCTCTCTCAACCGGTGCAGACGAAAACACAGAGAAATCAAATGATTTACTGAAGGGCAAATATACATACCATACCAGAATATATCCAGTAATATGCAGATATAATAATGCCTTACTTTCGATCATTAAAAAAGCACAATTTGCAGCATAGTGTCCTAGGTATTTGAGCGCTTGCGTCTTTAATATTATATGTACTTTTCCTTAACGTGACGGTGATGTATGATGACAAAAATTAAAGTATTACAAATCACGCATACTCCAGTATTCGGACCTACATTTTGCAGAGGAAATAAATATAATTTAAAACTGAACGCATCAATATCTGTCTGCTGCCTGTCTATATATCTATCTATCGTTTCTATATGATAGGTACGACAGTCCACAGACCGCATATTCTATTGTAATGTACATTTTATATTATTCCGCTGCGCGTACTGTACACAATAAACATCTGCTTGAAACGTATGGAGAAAATATTTATGCAGTTTATATATTTTAAATGTAACTGTTTAAATTTTCTTGTTGTGTTTTATTGTTAAACATAGTAGTGGTGGGTTGAAATTTCTACCGATGTTACATATACTCAGGTCTTGCCAGATTGATTGTGCATAATATATCTATAAGCCTCATGTCTGGTAGCGACATCAAAATTTGTGTACTCATTGAGAGTTTGTCACAAAATGGTTAAATATAGTCGTTGTGTATTAACATAATTATGTCGAAAGTAATATATATATATATATATATATATATATATATATATATATATATATATATATATATATATACATCTATCTTCTAGTGCAATTTCATAAATCCTCTTAAAGATGAGGTACTGTGGGATGGGAATAATGTTTTTATAAGGGGACAATCAAACATATGTATCGTGATGAAAGTTTAAGTTAATATTGATCATATTGAAAGCTGGTCGTAGTCTAAATTATGGTCAAGTTCCATTGATTTTTAAGTACTTTGTCATCAAGGCGAGCTAAAAAAAGTTGCTTGAAAATGTCAAATATGGGGACATTTTTGTCCTTACTTATAATTTTACAGAGTTTTTTTTTTTTTTATATTAGTCTACTTTGCATTGCATAATCCGCTAAATCAATTAGTGCAACAAGAGAGACAGCTAGAGCTACCACGGCGGGTGAGAAAATACATAGACAATGTTTGGGTTAATATTTTTCTGTATATAATTTCATATTCAGAAACACGGCAGGTGGACGGCATATACGGAGAGTATGGAAATGTCTACGTGCATGTGTCTTGGTCTTCTGGTATAGTAGGATATCAGTCTGATTACCATGCAACTAACAATACTCATGAAAAACACAAGTTCCTCTGTTACGATGGTAATTATTCTAATTTTTACTTTAGAGATAAAACAAATTGCATTTGATTCTGATGTATACTTTTACTTTTAAGTTATAAACTCTTTTCCGTAGTGCTTTATCAAGTCCCAGGAAAATATAGTTGCTCCATAAAGGCACATGTGTTAAGAACCACATAGCTTTAACTGGTTAAGATGTCGCATATCTGATTAGTAATGTCCACACACCAGGGAAAACGCAGTGTTTATATGATAGTAAATTTGACAATAAATATAATGTGCACTCGACGGTAATAGGACATCACCTTTATAATAACATGGAGGTGGCGTTACGACAATAGTATGGGCACTAGAGGATAGTATGTCGTCACTTTGATGATCATAAGAAAGTAAATTGTAAATTGCAGAACATAACAAATCATGAAATGTGCGTGTGCGCATTCCAACCAAAGACATATTGGATTCTAAAACTGAGGTATGATCACATAAAATGTCTTCAACAGCTAACATTAAAAAAGTGATGCTTTATTTTCTCTCCGTGAAGTAGAAACTTTTCTGTTCTAGGTGCCAATTACAAGTGTGACGTTGATCCAACAGGACGAATTGAGACATGGGAAGCAGCTCGGAATCAATGTTTCGATAGAAGTCAAAGTTTTCTTCCGTACCCTTACGATAACACTCTATGTCAGTCACGAAACGGAGACTTTTGGATAGGTGTGATCTGGTTGATACCAGGTATATCAACCTGTCTATCTTTCGTTCTATCTATCTCTTTAAGATCTAGCATTTGAACTGGGATATCTACTTTTCCAAATCTTACATAATAAGCTAAAAAGCACTGGAAATCAGAGGTGAACTTGATAAGTTACGAGACAACGACTTTTTTAAATGACAAAATGAAATTCGACAACTTAATTCAGAATAATGAAAGACCAAGGTATTTTAATCTTCTTCCAAAAATTCACAATTCTGTGGAAAACTGGACTGTTTCAGATTATTAAAGTGAGACTGGACGTATTTCCAAATAGATAGATTTTATTTAAACCCTTTGACTCAGAAGCAGTTTTCATATGTTATAGATACAAAGGATTTCCTGGAAAAATGAGTAAAATGAAACCACTAAACGTGCAGTCCGGTAGAAATTGACAACCTTTATACTAACATCGGGGAAGTTCATGGTTTGGTTTTTCATTCAGTTTTTGCATCAAAGTATGCTTGACATATATTTTTTTTGATTTGCAACAATTTGATGAAGCTTTTGGAACACTTTGATCACAGCTAATAAATGAAATAAGAACACAGGGGATATTTGAGTGAGATCCAAACTACAGCGTATCGACAAACCTGGTTGTTTTAAGTGTGAACGTAATGGTTGTAAACTGGGTGGTTTTCTAGTTAATTCAGGTTAGTCAAAATCTTGAAACAGCTAGACTTGTAATATTAAACTACGTATTTCATCTGGTGCACGAAATATGATCTTTCTAGTGTAATTTGTTTGAACTGTGAAATGCGGTGTGATGTGGAAGTCGACATAAATTAACTCGTTAGAATAGAGGAGCATTTCTAAGACATACGACTGCAAAGACAAACATCTTTCTAAACATTTGAGTACAAACTGCGGTAAAGATCATTTGAGAGTCATTTGAATTGCGCACAATATATGCTGGTCAAAAAAAGGATGGAAGAAAAATAGAACAATTCTTGGTTACAATTTTAGGAGATTAATTCATTAATTAAGATTAATTAATTAGGAGATTAATTTATTTTGAAATTCCACAGACGGTGCAATCTCTCTGCAGTTTGGGCTTTTAAAACCTCTTTTTGTATTAAGCATTGCACGGAACAACTGAGATACATATATTCAGTCGCATGTATCTACATATCCATCCATCTATCTAAGATCTAAGATCAGTTATATATAATAATAATAATAATAATACAATGAAAAGATACTAATTCCAGGTTGCATGCTGTTTCTTGATGATGATAAATAACGTTCATCATAGGAAAATATCCAGTTAAATTGCACGAGGGAAAGCTTTCCCGTTTTATGGTTCTCTAACATCGGCAATAAAATAAATTATAAGAAAAATAGTCTCCAATTTTTTCGAAGTCGTCTGCTTCAGGGATAAAATGTGCTATTTATTAGGGATTTTGATGTGCTGAATTCAAATATGACAATTAAAACAACTGAATGGCTACTGTTTCCAAGATATTAAAGTTTTTACATTTTACGTCTATGTATATTGTGTACGTAGTAGAGTTTTAATCATAAATTGTAAATCTAGGTCTTTTCATGTGTTTATGGTTGCTTTACATGATAATATTTCACCTGTCCTGTTTATGTAACACTTTAAAAAACAGCAAATGGGTTATATAAATAAAAAATATATTGAAACAAAAGTAAAAAAAAAACTATTATGTATATATAAGTACATATTTTAGTTCTTATTCAGTGTCTACTTGGCGCTTCTTGGCTGGTCTCTTGTATTCATTAAATGAAGCATCTCTTGTCACTGTCCAGCAATAGTCTGCAAGCATTGATTGTCTCCATTTGCCCTGATAGCGTTTCTCCATTGTTGCAATGTCATGGTGAAATCGCTCGCCGTGCTCGTCGCTCACCGCTCCGCAGTTCGGTGGAAACAAATCTAGGTGAGAGTGCAAAAAATGTATCTTTAGTGACATGTTGCAACAAAGGCTTTTGTATGCCTTGAGGAGTTTTTCCACCAACTCCCTGTAGTTGTCTGCCTTGTTGTTTCCGAGAAAATTTGTTGCCACCAACTGGAAGGCTTTCCATGCCGTCTTTTCTTTGCCACGCAGTTCACGGTGAAATGCATCATCTCGAAGAAGTTCACGAATCTAAGGACCAACAATGAAACCTTCCTTTATCTTAGCTTCACTTAACCTTTAAAATTTTCCACGGAGGTACCTGAAAGCTGCTTGTGTTTTGTCCATGGCCTTGACAAAGTTCTTCATCAGACCCAGCTTGATGTGCAAGGGTGGTAACACAATCTTCCTTGATTCAACAAGTGGTGGATGCTGAACAATTCTTATCCAAGGCTCCAATGACTGTCGGATTGGCCAATCTCTCTTGATGTACTGGGAATCTCTCGCACGACTATCACATTCGCAGAGAAAACAGCAGTACTTTGTGTATCCAGTCTGCAGACCAAGCAAGAGAGCAAGAACCTTGAAATCGCCACAAAGCTGCCACTGATGTTGGTCATAGTTTATGCACCTCAAAAGTTGTTTCATGTTTTCATAGGTTTCCTTCAGATGGACTGCATGAAAAACTGGAATGGATGGCAAAACACTGTCATTATGCAGCAAAACAGCTTTGAGACTCGTCTTCGATGAATCAATGAACATTCTCCACTCCTCTGGATCATGAACAATGTTGAGGGCTGCCATAACACCATCGATGTTGTTGCAGGCTACAAGATCACCTTCCATGAAGAAGAATGGGACAAGATCCTTTTGACTGTCACGGAACATGGAAATCCTAACATCACCTGCCAGGAGATTCCACTGCTGTACCCTGGAGCCCAACAGCTCTGCCTTACTCTTGGGTAGTTCCAAATCCCTGGCAAAGTCATTCAGTTCACCTTGTGTTATGAGGTGTGGTTCAGAGCAGGAGGATGGGAGAAAATATGGGTCATATGACATTGATGGTTCAGGACTAGAAGTTTCATCCTCTTCCTCTTCCTCGTCTGACTCAAGTGAGAACCGGCAATCCTTCTCCGTGAGGTACTGGGCGTATAGCTGACGGAATGTTTGGATAATGCAAAGTCCACTTTTTCTCCTTTGACACACCTTTCCCAACTGGAGGCACCATGCATAAGTAATAATTGCTGATATGATCTGTTGGCTCTCTCCAAATTTTCTCTGCAGGCAAAATATAGGTGATAGGCTTTATTAACCATAGTGGTTATACTGCGCTTTTGTGATGCAAAAGTCACTTCACCACAAACATAGCAGAAGTTATCTGCATTGTTCACACAAGTACGAGGCATCTATGCTCACTTTGGGTAAACAGAAATGTGTCCCTTTGCAAAATCAAACACTGACAAATAAGAGAGCACGACACTGTATGATTTGTAGAGCTGATATAGGGCAATTTCTTCAGCAGAGTGATGTAAGCTTAGTTGTGATTGCGTCATCCATGACTTCAAAATAACATGATGCAATTTATATCATGTATGACGCAATACCAGCTTCAGATTGCATCATTCATTGTTTTGCCTAAAAAGCAAGTACTGTTCAAACCCAGTCATAGATTTATTCGTAGATCCAGTCAAAGATGTATTTTAGTCATTTCTGGTTTAAATTGAGATCCCTTCCCTTTATAACTCACTTATCGTCCGCCATTCCCAAGTCAAGGGTCGTATATACTGACCTAGTATAATATCTTTAAAACTAGAGCCAATCAACAAATTGTAAGCATCATTTTTCGTTCTCAGTGACCCAGAATTAGTAAAGTTTTACAACATTTATTGCGGAAGCATTTGGCTGTAGACCAGTGTTATCAGCGTCTATTTAGAATGTGATTGTCGAGCTTCTCAATGTCATTAGGGGAAAATCTATAGCAAATTCCAATTTCTTTCTTCACTGCTTGGATTTGAGACATGTAAATATAGAGGCAATATATACTCGCTATTAAATTCGCTTACTACCTAATCCTTATTTTCACATGATAATTTTTCGCCGATCGCATGAGACGAAAACAAATAATAACAACAATGAACCCGAACCCACTACAAAATCTTTTCCCTCTAAGACCCAACAACCACACGTAAAAGAAAATTGTGTCGGTTTGCATCCTAGCTCATGCCACCACATTTCATTTTTTTTTTAAATTTGAAATGCCAACAATTGTTAATTCGGGTCCAGAAAAAATCCAGCTTGAGTTATCAATTAAACGCGGAGATTAAGAACCTGACATAATGTATTATATATATTTTTTTGATAGAACATTGCCTCTAAACACTACGTACGAGAATGAAATGAAAATAAAAGTTCAGCTTATCTTTAGTATACAAAATACAAAAATTTAGTTAGGAAATAATTCATGTTACACATTAGTTCTTTTTTCCTAATAAATTATTTAAGGCTACATATATATATAAATATCAATGAACAAGATGTTCATATATAGAATGACAAGAATGGATTTTAAAAAATCTGCCTGAAATAATCTTTTTTTATGCAATATAATCTGTTTTAAACTCGCCAATGGATAATCCACATAAAAATATACCTTGACAAATATAAACATTGGTTTAATAAAATCTAATAAATATACAATACATACTTAAAATTGAGAAAGAACTCAATATTCCCATAGGTGTTTACGAAGAAGTACACAAACTAATAAAGCCAGATAGAATAACAGGAATAAAAGAGATTTTAACATTGATATGCTAATTGCTTTTGATGGGAACAATTATCAGTATCGTGTAATACAATATATGTCAAAATTAATATTATCTCAAGTAAGCAAAAACGCCCCAAAATACCTTTTCAAAACTGCCTGCATTATTTTTTTATTCTGAATTATTTTTGCAAGAACACTTAAGATTATGCAACTCAATAGACAACACAAGGGATATATTACCTAAAACAGGTTCTGATGTTAAATTTACCAAGTTAGATTTAAATTTGTTTTGTATTATTTATAGAGCTAATAATGGGTTGTAATCACAAGCAAAGTACATCATGGACAGTACAAACATCAAAATACACACCATCAACATTTTTCTTTACGTTAAATCAATTCATTAGAATGAAGAATGCGAACGAGTTCTATATCAGCTTAATATTTACAGAGGAGCAGACTAAAAAAAACAAAAAAAAAACAAAAAAAAAAACATGAGTGTCTGCAGTTGATTGCTGAAACATTGTATTATGGACTAATAACAATAAACGATTCGGCAATAAGGAAAAGCTGATTGTGTGCAAATTACATGCGCTGAGAGTCTCGTGGCACAATGGTAAATACATTTTAAAAAGGCCAAAAGAGCTACTATATGTACACATTAAGCAGAATATGTCAACCAGAAAAGCGCTAGGTAGGTGCTGGTACCATGCTGATCCAACGTATGATTAGCATAAAAATTGCCACGTGAAACTAGCAAATTGAGAACAAAGTACTAAAACAAGGAGACAAAATGTGGACTCTGTCCCTGGTGGAAGTAGCTGTTTTCCTCCTGTAGACCACTGCAAGGGGCAGAGGGGTTAGATACTGCTGTGGAAATCTTGCTAAAATAAAACAAATTATAGTACAAAGATACATACCTTTATTCTATACACTCTAAAGTGTACAGCTTTGGTACCTGTGGTTTGTGCAAAACCTGCTCCTGATCTCAATTTCTTCAATTTTTGCACTCATGATACATCCCTTAATTATATTTGTCCTAACCGTCACAGATAACCCAAATCGTTGTATGCAGTGGCAATGTTGTAGTCATTTAACTTGAGAAGATCATAACTTCCGTATAATATGGTTATTTCGTTCACAAGCATTCTTTCCAAATTGTTTTCCACTGAATTTTTGTATCATCTACTTCCACTTGTATGTCAAACGGCATGAAGAAAATGACAGGCATAATCATGATGTTTAGGCTGAGCTTTGGTATCCAAACTTGCAATTTTTTTCTGTTTTAATGCTGCTGGGTGTGTCAGAGATACAATGATTGAGGTATTGAACTACTGATAGTATATTTGTCTGCGTTTTGGAGTTATGTCGATATCGTTGCTAAAAGCTAACAGAAATGTCTAGTCTTTCGTTACGAAATGTGAAGTCGTGGTGGGCAAGAACAAAGAAACTTTAAACGTCAGCTTTCGCGAGGTGTTGCGAAGGAACAACACAATAAAGTTTATGTTCTGCCATAGACATAATATATGCCATTTGTTGTAATTTGAAGGAAGGAATGAAATTCTGATACTACCACCAGTGTTTACCTTCCCGCGAGCATCACTTCAATCTAAAATATCTTCAAATGACACTTTTGAACTTAAGTTTAACTTCTCTACTTATTTATTCGTCACATATGCCAACAAAATAAATACATTTTTCAAGTAGCGTGAAACATCATCTGTAAATTTGAAAATTGTATGTGATAAATCAATTGATATTCTGTAGCATCCAAAGCTATTAACACTTAATGTGTGATGTGACTGGAGCGGCGGTGGCTCAGTGGTTAGCATGCTGGACTCACAACCAGTAGTGTGCGAGTTCGAATCCTACGATAGGAACAGCCGTGGAAAATATGGATCAAGCATTGATTGTGTCCAACCAGAATGTGTTATACAAAGCTTTCAGAGTACTGCTTATTCTATTTGGTCTCCTAATATGTCACAACGGCAGGCGTATCAGGAAAGATAATCCACGTGCCGAGAATAACGAGAGTAACAATTGTAAATCCAATAATGTGTAAACTCTGCAATTGATTTTATAAGAACAGAGCGTATTGATCTTTCAGGTATGGAAGCTGAACATATATTTTCAATCAATACTTCAAAATTTTATATTGTATATGCAATTAGGATTACACTTTGGTTACATTCCTAAAAAAATTTTAAAGACGAAAGGTCCCGCTTTCTAAAATAATATTATGTTTAAATATAGTATCATACCAGTTTATTTTATTTGCTTGGTGTTAAACAAGTAAATTAGGAACAAAGAGTAAAATAATGTCAAGTACTTATGCTATTCTACATAATATTTTTTTAGCATTTATAGTCACCACCTCAGATACCACGACAGCTACAACGACAAGCATAGAATCAACCAGCACCATAACAGAAACAACATATATTCCATCGACCGTTCATAATTCGTCGATTCCAGGGAACAAGACACATTATCAAGGTATGCTTTCTATCTGCAAAATTTTCTTTGGGGGACGGGGGTATCACACCACGAGATGCACCAAAAAGACGCTTAAAACCACGGTTCCGGGAAAATTGTGCATAGCTTGTATGGCCCAGGCTCTCCTTGCATGCACAAAAAGTGGCGTATCTCAAGTCGAGGGTCTTGAATCACGAGTTTCGTCAAACAAATACCTAAAAAAAGTGGTAACAATACACGGATAATTAATTTTTATTTAGAACATTATATGGCGTTAGGTATACTCATCGACCAGACATCGCACATGCCAACAAGGTGGGGGCAGAGAGTATGAAGCACTTGTGGGGATCCAACCCTATTACACTGCGGCTACTAGGAGAGAGTCGATAGATTGCGGACGGCTTATGCAGAGATTGCAAAAATTGAGGCAAAAGAGCTGTAAGCAGAAGCAAACGCGCTTGGGCAAGCGCGAGCATCAAAAAAGGAAAAAAAACGAATTTGCTCGTCTTACCGCTATCGAACCCGAGAAGCCCCAAAACTGATTTGACCTTTACAAGGTAGTGCAGCACCCTGCACCTATTTATAAGTGCTTGGTCGTGGGGTGGTACAACAGCTTTTGCGACGCCAAAAGAAGAGTTTGAGGTGGACGGAGTTGAGTACTTTTTTAGCACGTTTCGTATCGAAGCGAATGATCCAATTGAAATCGGAAACGTTAACATCCTCCGTCAGTACAAAGTACGGGACCCCTGATATTGGAGAACCAAATGAGCTAAATGAACGATGAGCGCGCTGCCACAATTCTTGCGGCCCTTTCCGCGTGTACATAAATACTTCATTTGCGCCAAGTTTCTCATCTAAGGTCGTGATAAGGATAAGAGGACTGTGGTGGATAAGTTTGATGCGTAAGGATGGGAAAACGACCACAATCACGCATGAAACAAGGTCCAGGCTTCTCACTTACATTTTCGGGCCGTATTACGTAGTTATATATGGTCTTTATGAGGTGCAGGAGCCCGATTCTAATAACTTAGCCCCCCTCAGGGATGGAGACCTTAACTGCGCTGCGCAGCGGCTGATGGACCATTTTGAAGACCCTACCAAAACAAATGGCCTAACAGAGGCATCAGAAGTAGTGGCAATGGCTGGTCCACAAAACATAAGCAACCATTGACGATGTAGCTAACATAGAAAAAGCCCTGAAGCGCGCAATCATTCTAAGAGACATCGACGGCGGCGACATTTACAATAGCAGAGAGTACTCCTCGTTCGGTGGCGGGCTGTGGAGCTCATTGTTCATAACAAGCACGCCCGGTCACAGCGAGCACGCCCGGTCACAGTGTGGGTTATCGTTGGTGGAGGTAATAAAATACTGGACCCCAAACTTGGGGGGGGGGGGTTGTGATGGCAGATGAAAGGTGTTTTAAAACCCGAAATAAGCACAAGGAGATTATCAAATTCTGTAGCAAGTAAACAGATAACCCGAAGGAGCTAGCGAATAAAGTCTTTAGCAAAGCCTCCACCGGAGAGAGCAAAATGAATGGAAATGAATGGACGCCCACGTCAGCAAACATGATAGAGGAAGTCAAGCATACATGCGTCCAGTTTGGGCACAAAGAGCTGTGGAACAACCCAAGCGGCTATAAAGTGGAGGAGATGGTAAGCCATGACATGGCCGTCTTCTCTCCTGTTATGAGAATGTGTGAATGCGCCCAGTACTTTGAACATTTGGGCCATCCATGCCATGGAATGACACGCGTGGCTATTAACGGGCCACTACCAGCAGCGGACTTAACGGGGATTGCACACGAGAACTGGTGAATGTTTGCCCTCGACATTCATCCAGCTATTACGGCCTGGTTTAGACGTCACTTTAGTAAATCTGGAGAAAATGATGCAACCCGCAACGACCGTGACTTGGCCACACTTTGCGATGCTGCGGTTTAAGATCGAAATTGGCGTGCTTACGGATTTTGATGTAGCCTAGGCCATGATTTCCTACAAGAAGCCAACCAAATTTTGGCTGCCAGAGGACACGGAAACAGATCGATATATCATCGGCAACCGACTTCATCTGCATCAGGCTAGGTCATTTGGCCCAGTTGGACGATGTTCCAGCCAGCCATGTAGAGGATCGATTTTGTATTGACTGCACCTCCCTCGAGTGCTAGATCCACGACGCTAACAGACCAACCACTACAACGCCCAGGGACACTTCATGGGCAGAGTATGGTTGACCCGTTTGAAGTGCAACCGTAATAAAGGGACTGCGCCGCTTTGTCCCTTAGCGCAGGAAGATAGTGGTTTTGACCTCAGCGACGTGTATATTGACTGAGAACACGGTTATGTGGTAATTGTGTATTAAGCGGCAAAACCTGCAGCTCTTCACGCACAAACGTGCGCTTATCTCCTGCATCGCCGGTGCTAGACAGATACTATAGTACAAGCGATCCGGTCTTAGTATGCACATGCTCTAGCCTGTACATCTTTAAGGACCACACAGGGTCGGTGGCGCGGTGCTTTCCTCCTTCCAGCTATCCAGGGGCATATAGGTACCGCATCTAGGTATTTGCGTCCAGGCGTGGCCCGTCACTGATGTTGCTCGCGGAGCTGGCACAGTCGTAGCACGAATGACATCAATAGGTCTCTTGCCTGTAAGCGGCGTTACCTCACCGTTCAGGGCCGACACAACGTCACCAAGGCCCTGAACCCACTCAATGCTGCGCTTTGCTGGCTCGCTTGCAGTCTCGGCTGCAAAAAAATCTCCTGGGCGTACTGGTACCCAAACAGTCGCTCGTCTAGACCTTGAACCTCTCCATAATACCCTACGTAGGATGGACGCAAGCCTTGCCCCACCTGCACGTTGTTTGGCTAAGAGCTGTGACACAGCATCCATAACTCCCGGCCGGGGACAACCTGCAGCAGATTGTGACATTTTAGTGGCTCGTGTTTGTAGATACGTGCCGTCGCATCGGCAACTTTGGAAGCCCATTTTGCGGCTGAGGGCTCGGCCGCCTTGTCACGACTGCCTACGTCAACCACTGTCAGCGCATACTTGTAAGTCAGCCTGGCGCACCATCTTAGAGGTTGGAACATGAAACTGCGGCTGGGGAATTTTGCACGGCGCGGGTAGGGAAATCTGCCACACGGCCTGCTTCTTGTGCCATTCTCCGGCATTATTTTGTGAGACTATGGCGGCTTCTTCCACCTTTTCAATAGCTCTCACGCCCTTCTGGTAATTCGCTGGACTCTAGTATATAGCCACAAGCTTAGTATTGATCCGTTTTAACAAGCTATACAACTTGCTGGGATTCATTGTTTTGAAAGCTACCCCCCCCCTCCACCCCGGCAGCGCAAAAGTTGCCTTTGCTTGAATACCGCTAACCGGCGGGGGTGTCGCTATGTAAGTTGACCACCCACCCCCTACCACCAGGTGAGTGATAAAGCCATCAATTTTGTCATGTTTCACGGCGTATTCAACGCCATGAGTACCGCTCCACAACTTTACCTCTATTACTATTGAAGCAGCATAAAATACAGGCATAAACAAATGCCTCAACTTGCGCATCATGCTAGCACCAGAAATACTTAAAGGCCACGTATTCCACGGCAGCGAATTATCCTACGATCACTTACTAGTATTTTTGCTGTTTAGGCGAAGGCGCGTAGAAATCAGAAAGCTTGGTCTCGTCACCGAACCCACTTGCGCTGCCATTGTTGTTTTTTTTTTTTTCCACTAGTCACCAGTAGCACGTAACCTAAGACTGTATGTGTTACGGCATGGTTGGCAACCCATGCACAAAATGCAATATTAAACCTCCACATCCCACACCTCCACACCTCTTGAGCAAGCTGCTCAAGTGTCATCGACCGTATCACAAAAGTCTTTGGTTTTCCGAAAAGCACTCCGTCAATATATCAAGTTTATGGCAAAGCATGACGGCAATATCGGCAAAATGAAGCAAAATCTAGTTTTTGTTAACGTGGAAAAACAAGTCAGAAAAAATCCTGTCTTCATCCACTCTACAAGTGCGGCATGGGGATGATTTTGTTCGAGCCTAGGTCCTCAAAGAGGAGCGGCTGTACCCTGAAGCACAAAGAAAGCTCGTCATAGCTCGAGAAGACATCCGAACCGAAACTAGCAGGCTGGCAAATCATGAGCTACCCGCTGCAGCGGGATCAGAGGACATCTGGTTCAATGAAGCGGCAGCACCACAGGAACCAAACAACCAGTGGCACGTAACCTAAGACCTAAGAATGCCATCAGCTGGCTGTCCAGAAACCTCTTTGTCGTTATCCGCTCGCGCTTGTCTTTGACAAGGTTTTATCCACAATAAACTTATTTCAAAATCGTTTGTAGGGCGCTAAAAGAGAACGCGATATCGATGAGTACGAAAAGTACACATACGAAAGAATTAAATATCGATCAAAAGAAAACACATCTGCCTTTAAGGCGGTATACACGAAAGAAACCGTTGAAAAGACGGAAGCGAGAACGATAGAAACAGCTGAAAGAGTGGAAACAGCGGAGAAGATAGAACGGCTATAACAGATGGAACGACAAGTTCTTTTCTCTCTTGCTTCGCTCTGCGCTCAAGAAAGCACGAGGCTTATCTTCAGCGCACCACGACCATGTATTGTACACACCTTAACGTGTCATTCCAAGGCAAAACAGGTCTGCTTTTAAACAGCTTAGAGTTCACCATGGGGTTGTCAGAGGAGCTATAGTAAAAGATATCGTGTATCTGCTAACATTTATATGGAACGTTTATAGAACTTTCTGGAGTACATTACCACTTTGGAGTAAATCCGCAGCCTCATTATCGTTTGTGTTTTGTTTTCCGCACCTCATAAGGAACAACGGCAGCATCACGTGCCATCGCCATCCTACGGTACGGTATTTTTTACAGCTGGTCGTGTGTTATCACTTTTAGTATCAGCATCTTTATTTGTCATTAACCAACAATCTGGCCACCACAATACTTAATGTTTCAATTGTTGATAGTTAGCGGCAGAAACGCGTTAATAATAAAGTAGCCCGTACACATTTTGCTTTGCTGATGTTAAATATTGGACGATTCTAATTCATAATATTACTGAAGGTAAAGGTGTTTAACTAGTGGCAATGCCCTGTAAATGCTCCGCATTCAATTCGTTAATTATACTTCTGGCTCATTAGTATTTGATGTGCATGGTGATTGTAACAGTCGAACCACCACTGGTTTAATCACACAATATTCAACAGGATATTTATTTTTTCATGTTTTTATAGTGAGGGAAATTACTCAGTGGAGTCTACCACGGTATAATGGACACACATGCCAAAGTCTTGTCAGATGTAAACACGCTTTATCGTTCGCTTAAAATAAATGTGACTGAAAACAGTATACATTCGGGTGATGCAATCATATGATGAACACATTTCTGCATTGCATTTTGTTGTTCTGTCTTAAACTCACTACAAGAGAGATTTATTTGGGTCAGAATTTCGGCCGATTTGTCACACATATGACAAAAGCACCTACACGTGACACGAATGGGCTGCACATGATGGGTTTTAATTGCCCCAAAGTAAGACCTTTTGTTCTTTCACTCATAATCCAGACACAAGTTGTTCACAATAAACATTGTTATCACTACTACCATAGTAAACCTATTTTAGAAACTCAGGTTGACTTGGGATGCGTGGGCCGTCCTCGTGGGCACAATAACAAGCAGAAGGTTAAAACTGTTTTCATTGCTAAAATATCCTATTATAAAATGTTTCCATTGTTAACGCCCACATGCAACTCAGTAAACAAGCAATAATTCCTGAAACTCACATCATGCACAAAAGTACATTTAGATTCATTTGAAATTGGTATTTCTGTATACATAGTCAAATGAAAGTATATTATACACCTGTGTGATAAAACCGAGCGACTTAATGGGGGTGTGGTTGTCCTCGTTGGGTAGTGGGTGGAGCACACTAATTTTTCTGGCGGCCCTCGTATGGGCCAGGCAGCCGGAACTGCTCTTTAAGCTATTGTTTTGACGAAACTCTTAGTTAATTCACCCACCCCTTGATATAGAGCACTTTTGTGCATGTCGGATGGCCTGTGTCGAAAAAGATATGCACACTTTTCCCGAAATCCCCATTTTAAGCTCTTGTTTGGCGGATCTCGTGGTATGATCGCCACCCCCACCCCCTTCCCGGCTGGGAGGAACGGGATGAGGGTTATATGGCTGCAAAAGAAAACAGAATTATTGGGTTTTCAGGTTTGTATCAGTAATGTACTCCCCTATTCATAAAACGATATAATAGCCTTTTATTTAGATAGATCAAACTTTCAACATCAAAACGGTGAAATATTCACAGTATAAAGGTAGATGGTAGAATTCAATAATGAGGCAATAACTATGTTGAGGGGAAATCTTCTGGAACCTTTTAAGGAATGGATTCAAAGTTACCATGGTAGAATGAATTGCATCTGATGGCTCTCAAAACAAATATGCTATTTTCTACTTCTTAAAAAAATTAACCGAAATAAAATCAATATATATAATGTCCCCTGCTGTGCTGCTGTAAACATATAGCAAGGAAACAGCATAGCTCATAAAATAAATCAGATGGTGTTGAGAGAGAGAGAGAGAGAGAGAGATAGAGAGAGACAAATTCAATTATATTGCATTCGTGCGGTTTAAATGTAAATCTTAAAATTAATTTTAAACCTCATATTTCATGCTGAACATAATTGTTTGAAGGAAATCTCGGATTATCCTGATACAAAATGACATATAGTCAATCTCGCACAACAAAAATTTCAGCGCTACATCATTGTCAGACAACAAAGAAAAAGTGACAGTTTAAAGGACATTTTATATAACACAATGAAATGCATAAATGTTACAATATAACAGTTTTAAGTTTGTTCAAAACAAGATCATATATCCAGTTTATATCTTATGATGAATGCACTAGTGTAGCATCCATAACATGACTAGATTTTCGGAATAAAAACATTGAAGAATTATATCCTCAAGCGGGGAAAAAATAAACAAATGAGAAACTTCAATATAGGTTTTTATTCAGTTCACCTGACCAAGAGACCAAGTGAGCTTATGGTATTGTCTCGTGTCAGGCGTGCGTACTCCATCGCCCGCAAAACTTTGCTACTAGTATTTGTAAAGTCTTCTTAAAAGCCCTATACCAGTTTGTACCAAATTTGACAGAGAGCATTCCGGATTAAAGACCTTTCAAATTGATACAAACTATGCAAATGTACACTCTCAAGTCAAAATTATGAATCACATTACCTTAAACTATTTTTTATAATAAAAAAATGTATTCCTTACCTCATTTCTCTCAGAACCTGGTGATACATTTATGGATTCAAAGTACATGCCAAACTGAGTAGGCACAGATGCATGCATGAATCGTATGTAGGTCTGCGTGAAAGATGCCCAGATGTAACTGGCAACACTGATGAGGTCTTGCTGTGAGTGAATGTCATGTACTCTCTTCTGTAACATTTTTTTTGCGCTTTCTTCACACATGTTCTGTTATGTTAATGTCTGGGTTATGTGCTGGCGTCATCATGGTTGGAATGTTATTGTTCTGTTTCCACTGCAGCGTGTACCCAGAGGTGTGTGGGTTACTTTATCGTCCAAACAATATCCATGAACTGTACGGAAATATCTTTGCGACAACTGTCCACAAGTTTTCTTCAAGAACAGCTTAATACAATATTGAGTTTATATTGCCATTTACTGAGACAAAGGTACCCCACTCCATTGTAAGTGATACAGCCCCAAAACATGACATTGGCCTGAACACGGAGGTTTGGATCATTGTGTTCTCCAAGGCATCGTGGTGTCCATTTCTTATCATCCCAGCACCAAATATATACCCCCCCCCAGTCTTTACATCAAGCACTGTCTGAGTTTGTGCCTGAAAATATTAACTTTCTCCAGTAATTATCTACAGTCATATGCAATTTAGAACGACAACAGCCCCTGTTACGAATCCGATTGTTTTCCAGTTTCACAATTTGCATCATTACCGCTCTTATTTTGCATGCATGCAATTTTAAACGTCTATTCACAGGTGATTCAGATAGTTTTAAATGTGAACTGTCATTAAAAGTTTTCGTTATGTCTTTCAAAGAATTCCTGCTGTAACAGCTGGTGGTCTGTCCTGGCATTACGTTTCTGAGATCTCCCACTTTATGGCCTATTTACAATTTAAGTGGTAGTTTTTTACCTACCTATAAAGTTTGCATCAGTAAAGCAGTTTATCCCTATATTTAGCCTTTGCCGACTAAAACTCAACCTGGATAACTGAATTACCACTTCTTTCTGATGCTTTTTAAAATCATTTCTCTTTCTACCCATTTTTGTTTGCAGGGGCGTTATTCTACATATATTTTGCTAAAGTAAGACCGGTGGCTACATACAATGTCTGCCCGTAAAACAAATCCATGCATTTTCATTGCCGATACATTTTTATCGCCCACATAAAGTGTCCATTGCTGAAAGCATCAATAACGACAACCATCTTGTGTAAATACTTTTGACGCCTTAATGTACTACAATGTGTGCGCGCCGTTATTAAAGTCGCTAAACTTTTAAATGACTTCTCATGAAGCCGTTTAACAGGATGTCGCCAAATTTGACAGAAAGCATTCTGACATAATACATTTGTTTACTTACATTTGTACCAATACTGCTAATTGAACATCAAATATAGCCATCGTTGCTACAAATAGAAACCTTGTCAAGACTCCTTCGCAAAAACCATTCAATTGAATAAGGACAGATTTGACAAAAAAACGTCCATGCATAAATGTCTAAGTTTTGCAAATGATGCCGATCCGCCATTTGATCTGGCAGCAGTTGCTAGCACTGGAAAACCTTAAAACGACTTTTGTCAGAAACAGGTAATTGGAACTCAACCAAACTTGCCAAGGTAGCCTTGCATGATGCTCTTTAAAATCAAAACAAAAAGTCCTGATCTACCTTCAATTATGCAAAACTTATAAAATACATCTTCTTCAAAACCGCATAATATAATTTGAGCAAATTTGACAAAAAGCTCCTTTCTGTGAAAAAATTTAAAATCTATACAAATGATTTACATCGGCTATCCAATATGTCCGCCATTCCTAAAATTTAAAAAACATTAAAACGGCATCTTCTCGAAAATTGCTTATCAAATTTGACCCAATTTGACACAAAAGCATCTTTTGATGAAGACCATCAAGTTAAAAGTGTGATGCAGTTTGCCATCAAATAAAGCTGCTGGTACTAAAAATAGAAAAAAAAAGAATTTGAAGAAAGCATTCTAACATAAACACTGTATAGTTTTTGTACAAATGATGCAAAATCAGCCATCCAATACATAAAAGATATCTGTCATTGCAGTAAAAATGACAAACATGTAAACAACTTCTAAAAACCCGCTCTAAAGAGTTGACCAAATTTCACAGAACGCACCCTTGCATGGTGGTCTTCCAAGTTGATGTCAATTTAAAATTCAAGATGGTTGAAATTACTTAAACTTTAACAGATTTTCTAAAATGTCGATTGTAACCAAATGTTATTTAAAGCATCCTTACATTAGGCTTTGCAGTTTTGTACGAATTATGCTGATCTGCTACCAAATATGGATTAATATGTATAAAATATGTACACCTTCAACGAACTTCATAACCAATCAACACGACTTAAAGAAATGCTTGCAGAAAACATTCCACTTTTAACCAGATTTACTAGTGAACAGCTTTTGCATTCAGCTAGTATGCATATTTTTGTCAGTTGATCCATATAAGGTTAACTTAGGCTTGTTTTGCTTTTTTTCTTTAAAGTGCATAAGGTTGCCAATATACAACAAAGTTGATTTTTACAAGAAATTCAAGCTTTTTCTTTTTAAGGAAAATTATTTTTTAGGTCTGTCTGTTTTAAATTCATCTAAAACCTTCATTTACTAGTAATTTTAAATGAATCCTTCGATTCATTTTGGAGCCTTCACTCTGAGGGATAAACGAAGTACGTGTTTCGTTTTCCTGTACTTAAAATTGCATATACTATTGAAACCAGTCTGGGGAAATATATTTCTTTGAATTCTGATGAAGCGTGTGTATGTAAACGTCTCTCAAAACTATTGCAACTATCTTTTTCTACTAATGATAGAACGTAGAATAACGATGCTGATCAAACTGGTAGAAAGACTTTCCTAATAACGTTTCCTCTAGACTCTGAAATATTTCCAATCGATCCGTCGTATTCAATAATTATTATCATGAATCGTTTTCTATTCAACTAGTCACTAATTAAACAACATAATTCCAATATAGTTTAGACTCTACCTTCTCTTCTATAAATTGTGACTGACAACGTAGTGAAAGTTATATCTGCGTATCATCATCATCAATTAAAATATATGAAAATAATGCAATTATAAAAGCGTCTATGTTTCAGAAATTACAACGGTGCCGGGAAAAACTGAGAAGATGGAAAAGATTGGTAGTTTTTATATTTCTATCAATAATAGTGTTACTGGTTAAACATGCTCTCCGTGTACAGGTGACGAGGCGCGTGCATACATCCTTCAAATAGACATACACACATGACGTTCGAAAACATTCTTAAGGTGAATCGGTATTCATTACAATGACAGAAATACCAACCGATACAATTCATATTCTAGCAGATCATACAATGATAAACATTAACAAAGAACCGAACTTTTCCCGGATTTCAATTTTCTATTTTTATTACAACGATATTTGTAGTATCTCTCAAATAAATAATAAAAATATTAGGACAAGATGAAAGACACAGTTATCACTATGAAAGTTTAAAAAAATACTAAGACATCATTCATCTTCATTATATAAAATTAATGCAACAAAATTACTTTTATTTAATCTTTTTCTATCAAGTTTATACAATTAATGCAGTTTTCAAGATCTGCAGATAATTGTATTTGAACCGCAGGTAATGTAACTTTGGGTTATAATGTTTCTCAATTAAAACTTGCTGTGTGCGTAATGAATTATTATTTTTACAAATAAATCGACAGTTTAGAGACATAAGTTTTTGTAATCGGACTTCTGGTATTCTGTCGTAGCACTAGTCTTGCTGAATTAACCAGACACAAACTGCCTATCACGCTAATGCGCTTGACCAATCAGCGTATTTTAAAGCGACATACTTCTAGCCATAGTTGTCGGCCATTTTCATTTGACATGCGTTTAGAAACCAATACGTTAACAATGTTGGACTTATTTGGTTAATTCGATAAACCATGGCAAAAAGGTGTGCCTGGAGCCTTTGTAATTCAGTCAATATATACACAGACCGACTTGTTGCTGGTGTAAAATGTTTCCCCTTCCTCAAACCTCGTCGAAGATTTCAGAAATCCTTGATGTGGATCAAAGCTTGCGGTCGTCCCCATAATCATCTGAACATGAAAATATTTAATACCAATTACTATTCTATTTATGTATGAATAATCCTTTCAAAACAGCAAAACAACATGATTTGATTAGACCTATTAAGGCCACAAAGAAGCCGCAAAGTATAGCCTTACCTGTGGACATATCTCTTTTATCTTGGTATACGATTATTAAACGCTGTATTTAAATTCCGATGACACATTCTGCAGGTCCTAGGGAATTGAGTGAAACAGATGCAGAACTATACTTAACCATATACAGATTTTATACTTTCAAATATTTTAGTAAAATAAATTCTGTAAACGAACGTGGAGGGAGTCCTTATTTAAACTTAATGAGATGTCTTCCAAATCACGATTGGAAGTTGTGTCTTCGAGGTTCAGAGCCCTTTTACAGAAACAGGCAAAGTTATCTGTCTTGTCCTAATGAGAAAATTAAATATGTATTACGTGTAACTTTATTTTTGTTTTTGTTGCATATAAAGCAAATTGATGAAATGCTAAGTTGTAAGTCGGAGTCAAGTGTCCTTTTGATTTCATTGGAAACTTGAACAAGGTTGTGTCCACTCTCTAATGAACCAAGTGGCGTTCTATGCATTACACTCGAACATGGCATTTTTATCATTGAGCACTCGAGCTTGGTACATAAATGTTGATTTTGATGTTTTAATGTCGACGATATGTTCATGATATTGTATTTGATGCAAGGAAGACGATTGTAGATTATATTGTTTTCCGAATACTTTTTCAGATGCAGATGTCAATTCTGATGATTTGTCAGTCAAAGTTGCAGTTCCTATAGTTTGTGTTTTCCTAGTCGCAGTGGCATCTTTTGTCACTTTTGTCACTTGCTGGAAAAAAGAATATCTTTGCTTTAAACCTGATCAAGAAAGGTGAGTGAATGAAACAATATATTTTAATGGTTTTTCATATGTTTTCTACGCGTTATTGTGCACACCAAATTTGCGCAAAAGTGAATAGAATTGTAATTCTATCTTCAAAAGTTTTTTTTTTCTTTCCTAAGGGTATTTTTCTGGTAACTCCAGTAAAAGTAACGTGGATGATGACAAATTAACTACAACCATATCAGATGAAAAGGCACATTTAAACTTTTTAAACTGCGAAACAAATAACAGCATCTTTAAATATCAGGATATAAATTTTATACAAATGTATGAAAAATACCCTTGTTATCCTTAGGCAATACACTGAGTTCACAAGAAAAAAATATATTGAATAACGGCAAATATATCATACGAGATTAATAGTATGGGCGCAGTTTTGCAAATAATGTTACAAACTAAAATTAAAGGCTGTATATATTACCAGGGAGTAAATAATTCCCTCGGGAAAATATCTGAAGAATAATCTTTTAATATTTATAGTTACGTTTAAGAATCTGAAATTCTATCGAAACAGCAATCATCTTTCAAACCTACGGAATCGACTGTGACCCAACTTTTAAAGATATATCAGGTTATACATAAACGTTTACATAACGGGATTGCTATTAGCAGCAAGCAGCTTCCGTAACTTTAGAAATATAAAATTCCAACTTGATAGACAAACCTTAGAAAAAAATATTTAGTTGTCTTATTTAACGTACAATTATGGGATACGTGTATATAGGGTGGTATAACTGTACGAATGACGAATTACATCAATTAGACGCTATACAACATGGTGCGGGTAGAATTATAACGGGGCCAAGCAAAAGCACTCCTCGCCACGTTCTTTACAATTCGCATTGCTGGGAATCATCATCCAAACGCGGAAATCATAGCACACTGGCCTTTTGCGAAATCCTGAGAGGGGAACCACCTTGCAGTCTAGAAAATATACTTGCTTTCCAATAACCAACATCAAAATTCATACATTCTACCAAAATTTAATTTTAAGTGCCCAACTCCGAGGACAGCCTCTTTTAAAAACTAATTTTTTTTCATTCTCAATCGATCTTTAGAATAATCTTAATTTTGGTAACATCCAATCTTCCTCAATTCATCCTTTCAAAAATCGCTTAGAAAAATTATGTTAAAAAATAAGTATTTCCTGTGTAGCAAAAAAATTTATAGTATCACCCAACCAGTTGTCTGACAACATGGCACATACTCACCATCGGTCATTACATCATTGTATGAGCAGCCTCCATTGGAATATAGACCAATAACGCAGATTAAAATTCATGTTGGACAAATACACATATCATTACAGTGCAATATTAATTTAGATTTGTTTAATTTCTTTTACCCTTGTTTCCCGATGTATAATTTGGTAGCAGCTAGTGTATCAGGTTATATCCATATTACTACGAGACAAAACAAAGTACAGAATAAACTGCCTGGACTAAGATTTAAACCTGATACTTGTTGTATAAAACTTAAACTGTAAGCTATTTAGTTGTGGAGCTATATATGAATCTTGTTAATCAGAATACTGTTCATTTGACGAAATATGCTACGAAATTAAAATATTAAAAAAACTTCATGTGAATGGAAGTTTATGTAAAACAAATCAAGTATTTTACGAAGCATACAAGAAAATGGAGTTGAATACGAATGAATAGCAAAACTAACCAAGACGTAAGCGAAATACAAAGCGAATGTATAGCTTGGGAACTTTATAACAGAAATCTACACATGCTTACACAATAAAATACTATTTATCATAACGACAAAGCTGTGACAGTTTCGCTTCACAATGAGTGTAGCCTTCCAATATGGTTTAGACTCTACTTTCTCTTCTATAAATTGTGACTGACAACGTAGCGAAAATTATTTTTGCGCATAGAGACTGTGACCTCTGACAGCATCATCATCATCATCAAGATCATCAATTAAAATGTATGAACAAATGCAATGACAACAGCGTCTATGTTTCAGAAAACAAGTCGGTGCCCGGATAAATGGAGAAGAGGACATAGATAGGTACAGTTTATACATTTCTATCATTAATCTTATTACTGGTTAAAAATGCCGATTTCTTTGACACTCAACGTGTACAGATGCTGAGACACGTACACACATACATCGCACATCGCATCAGATATACCAAATATTCTAATTGTCACTTATGTACGCTTAAGCACATCATCACAATCAAAAGGATACCCTGTTATTTTTGCTATGTTATTTCCAAATCTTCTTTATCGGCACCTGGAATCCTCCAGCACCAAGAAATTACACTCTCTGCCCCACAAATCTAGTTTTAGCCGTTCATATGCCTCATCCTGCTGTTTTGTTTCTAATCTGGCAGGAAGGTTTCATGGAGGATTTGAACCTATTGTAACAAAATTCCAGACTTGACTCAACGTGATCGACACAACTGACTTCAACTTGGCCATGCGACAGCGAGTTATATAGTTGGGCAAAGTAGTTACAGATATTTGCAAACGTTTCCCATTTAAAGGCACCCTCTCATACGCCAAGAGCTTTAGAAGACATTGAGATATCCATAACTTCACATATCGTCACAGAACTTGAAAACAGCTGCCCAGAAACAGTAACAACTGTAAACACTGACATACTCGCTCAGCCCGTACACACATCCATCACATGTAGAACCCAAAAATAATATTGGAAACTACACAAATTTAAATTTAATTCTCAACATTTCTGCACAGATATAGTTCCTCACCTGCAACAGTCCACCTAATGTACAAAAAAGGCTGGTGTAGATGCAATTAATAAACTGTAAAGACTGGATAAATAGATCAGAATTCTCAACATCAACGAGTTACTGATCGTACCACCATATCAGAAGTCATACGGGTTAAAATATATCATTTCTTGTGCTACAGACTAAAACATGTTTGTACTTTCCTGAGAAAAGAAAATTATCATTGTATCATATATCAGTTATGCCTCTGATACAAAGCTCAGAAATTGTTTAACTCTTCCTTCAATATCCAACTCATGTGAGTTCACCTAAACCTGAATTGTATTTAGAGGCTCAGGTATCTACTGCAAAAATTGATGTTCATCTCTATGAGGTTTCCATTTTCCATTTATTGCTCTAGGTCACAAAATGTTGTTTTCTTACTTGATGCTAGTATACCTCCTGTAGGAACATATATTCAAGTGATAGAAAGTCTTATATTTAACAAGTAATAAGCGAAGGATACATGTTTCTATGTTAAAAATAGAGGGAAGAAAAAAATATGAAAAATCCTTTAGCAATATTTGTTCTATATGTAATACTTAAGTACAAAATTTTGTTTTTATTTACTTGCTTGTCTTTTTTTTTTTTTGGGGGGGGGGGGGCTACTGCTATTGCATCTTATCCTTCTCCTTTTTCTATTTTGTAGTGACTTCGTCTAATGTTTTGTTCTTTATATCATAGTTGACCGTAAAGTAAAATGTCACAATAGAGAGCATTAACTTTCTAGTAAATTTCATGAATATCATATTTATTCACCACTAGGTAGAATTCTCAAAATAATACACCATTATATGTTTCCTGGCGTTGTTCATTCTCTATAAAATATATTGATCCATTGTTGGAAGAAGTGAATGGACGTTACGTTTCCATTTTTCCACCACTTCACTGTAAGCAAAATATTATTGATGAACGTTGTGTAATGGTACAGTATTAATGCTTGCTTATATATGCTCTTTCAGAGTTAAAGATAGCGTGAGTGTTAATATAGATCAGGGCCAAGATCAATAAGACAATATTATTATCTTACAATCTATATAAATGTGTTTATATGCTCAGCTTATCAAACATTATGTGCTGGATAATAACAAAATCAAGCAAAACGTACCGCATACGAATTCGATACTCCAAACAATATATAGGAGCCGCGGTGGCTCAGTGGTTAGCATGCCGGACTCACGACCGAAAGGGTGCGCGTTCGAATCCTACAATAGGACCATCCTGGGTTAGCTACCGTGGTGTGACCTTGGAAAAGGCACTTTATTCTAATTGCCTCGGCACTAAATAATCTAATTGTGTTGCTGTGCCGTAAAGCACCAAAGCAAAGCAAACCAAACCAATCAATTTGTTATTATTATTTTTATAGTAGTATTTTTATTATTATTATATAGAGTATTAAGAAACTCTTGAGTAAGTATGAAAAGTATTTACATCTTGAATGTCAAACACTTGTAAGAAAGACAAGTAAAAACTCCAAAATTCTAAGTGTGTATCTTGGCAATATAACAATTGCAGAGAGGCACACATGGACTTCCTTGTCTTTTTACTATCAAAAGGTCTAGCACATTTCATAATTTTCCTAAATTAAAAACCTACGACAATTTAAAGGTAGGGTAGATGTGCTGTGCAATTTTAAGTTTTCATATAGGATGACAGATGCAATCGCTAGCTCTATACAAAAGACCTTTTGCGTATACCTGCTGCGTTGTTGTGTTCAGAGTATGTTTTTTTTTTTTGCAGTGTTGCAGTGGACAAGAATACAAGGTCTCCACCAGAGAATATTCCAATTGCTAATACTCCAAATGATATTGGAGATCAAAGTGTCATACCAGGACCTTCACACACACACACATACAAGAAGCAAAGAGATTCTAACGTTGTAAAAAGGGCAGTAGTGGAATTTGGTCAGCTTTAACCATGTATATAACTGCGATGTTATGTATGATTCTCCTATTTCTCCTATTATTCCTAATATGTTAACGCGTACATATTTCTCTGCTACAGTGTTGTTGGTAAGGTTTTATAAAAAAAAAAAAAAAGAAGAAGTATGTCATTTACCGTTGACTTGAGGACATTCCCAATATTTGGATCAATTCAACATACAGACAGACAGATAGCTAGCTAACTAGGATACATAGACAGGTAAATTTTAAAACTTGTATTGCAACAAAATATATATACAGTACATATTGTATGACATGTATGTCTTAGCCAAACGGGAATAAAGCTTCCGTGAACTTTTCCATGCATTTCATACTGCATTCTTGGTGTCGGTCTCAGCTTTTCTCTAATGAACATTTCTCACCGAATTTGTTTGTGCGATAGGCTTCCTTTTCTGCCAGAGTTTTACAGTATTACTCCACCCTGTTGGACAAAACATTTTACTATTTTAAATTTCTATAGAAATTATGAACTCAAAAGCTAACATTTATATTGGTAATATTGACAGTAATTTCTGCTAACAACGGAGAAAAGCAAATCTAACAACAACAAAAAATAAAAATAAAACAAATAATAATAATAATCTTGCGAATGGTAGGGGTGATATGACGTAAAGAAACATAATGTTCTAAAAGAAATGTTTTCTATATATCCACTTAAGAGCAGTAGAATATATGTGTTTAGAGTTGAACCCACTTAATATAAACTTGATTAAAACGAAAATCCAGTTTAGTTTTAATAAATTATTTTCAAATTCAATAATCCGTCATCTTCAATGTATTTTTTTTCTCGGTAAGAACTAATCACTTAGGATGAAAATCCGTTTAAACTAAAACGAATTTCTGATCCGCTGTTCACAAATAATTTGAACATCTGAAAATAATACGACAGAAATGGTCGAGTATCTGTCGTGAATATTTGACTAAACAGTTGCTGACTGAATCGCTCTTGCTGAAAAAGACGAGTGTCTCATTTTCCATGAGTAAATGTAATGTGCTTTGTTAAATAAAATAAATAATGTCTTTTTCATAATTTAGGTTTTCCATTCGGTATGGAGATGCAAAATAGAAACAAGGAAACAAGTCCCTCTACCGACATTAAATTCATTGTGTCTGCTGAAAATGTAAAACTGTAATCGCACAGGCATTCATATCATACCCAGGTATATTATAGACAGTACCTGCATTTACGCGATTACAAGCTACAGATAATAGTATTCATTTATATTTATGCCTGTAGGAACGGTTCAAAAACATTTAGTTATTCTATTTAGGAGATAGTTTTAAAACGTTAAATTAAACTGAACAATTTTATTTTAATTGTGGTGCATTTAATTTTGCGAGATAAACTCATGGGGTAAAAGTGACTATATATTTAAGCTCTAAATGAATAATGCTGTACTACAGTGCTTTGCGATTGCTATTACACAAATAATAACAAAGTTAATTTATAATGAATCCTGGCTAAGCGAAATACTTTTCTGAGTTTCTTGAATTTAGTATTATCAAGTTTGTAATATATATATATATATATATATATATATATATATATATATAACGGTTTATAACTTTGGTTTTAGTATTTCACTTCTTTGCGTGCATGAACTGTATGGTAGTTTTCCTTAGATACCTGTCAGATCATAAGTAATTATCTACGTTATGGTACGCAGTCATATGAATATCATATGAAGGTAAGAGTGAACTCCTGTTAAATATCACTGTCTGTAGGCCTGAACAAAAATGCAACATGCAAATTGATTAATATTTTAAAAAGTTAATTAGTTTCTTCCAGGGTTACCAACGATCACGTGAAGCCAGGTATAGTATCGTATCAATTATATTTGTGAATGAAGGAATTATTTTATGTTTAAAAAAATCCAAGAAAATATAATTGAAGCCTAGAATCCGAATTTATTTCATTATTCAAAAGCAGATGATTGAGTCAAATTTAAGAAAACACAAAAACGAACAAGTTTTGTTCTCCCAACTAGTCCTTTAAAGTTTTAGTTTTCGTTGCTTGAAAGGCTTTTCACATATACTCTACATTTTATGTTGTGTGATATTATATCGATTTATGCTGCGTAGACCCTCGACCCGGGATTGGAACTAAAGTTATAGAGGATTTACTGGTTAATACTTTAAACTTGTCCCAAGGGGAGGGAATAAATCAGCTAGTTTTATTAGCAATTATGCATGAACCTAAAAAAGGTTTATAAATCTGAATCATGTACTGGAAGATAGGAGTGAAACGTTATGCCTACACGACTGAATGCGTGTCAAATTCTAAAGGATTGCTAAAAACGATAATAAATAATCAGAGAACACCGTGGCCTTTAAACAAATCAGCATAATAGCTTAGAAAGGTATTGAAAATGTAGAAAGATATTATGTGTGATCAAATCAATTATAAAACCATTCACGATTGTTGGGCTATACATTGAAAAAACATCGTTAGTTTCTCTGACCTTCATGTAAATTTGTAATAAGCAAAAGTGCTTATTATCAGCTTTAATAGATTTGACATATTATGGCATGGCCCAGACAAAAATATTACATCATCTTGATTGTTATTACGAAGTTGCTCGACACACAGTAGGAGATATGTTGCAGCACATATATTAATTAGTCAGCTGTTTGAATATACTGAAGAATTATTTGAAGCTCAGAAAGGTTTATACAAAATGGGTCCCGTAATTGTTGACAGCTTATCAAAAACATAATTTGACTGAAATCGCCAAACATCTACTCGCCAAATATGAAAAGAGACGTTTGAATAAGATTGTCACGGGTGATGTAGCATGGATTTACTGATCCTGACTCAAGATAAAATAATAAAGTTTGGATCGGATAAAAAAGGAGAGACCACAAATCCCTCGACGTAGTCAGACTGTCAAGAGAGTTGTATACATATGTTTTTCGATGTAAAAGATATGGTCATTCGGTTACCTGTGCCTGACTCTTTCCGGTGCCAGTGGATATTGGTTTGCCTCCAAAGTATTGCCCAAATTTGCGGAACTCTACGAATGAACACGTCTGTGCACCGGTACCCGAACTATCCATCTGCTTCATTATAACGGACCGGCGCATAATTTCACGGTCTTGACAGACTTGGTAAAAGGGTACAGCATTGAAACTTTGTTACATGCACCATACAGCCCCCCTTTAACTGTAAGTAATTTTTGGGTGACTCCCGTTATCAAAGATTCGTCCAAATTGAGATTGGGGGTGCAGTTTTCCAGTGTATGAACAACATAACAAAAAGTGAATACAAATGGCATTTAATAATTGGATAATTAGACTGAGATATTGTGTAGATGTGCATATGGAGTAATTTGAGAAAATGCACTGATATACTGTTCACTAATAAAGAACTTTTTTGTACAGCGCACAAATATTAAGAACTTTTAAATATATCTCGTATTCCAGTTCACTGAAATATCCCAATGCATCTGATGGCCAAGAGTTGCTGGCAGTTTTGCGCGAGCTATGCCTTTAACATGAAAGACTTCAACAATTTGCCTGACAGATGCGACTAAACACGTAATCACACTAGCTAAATTGGGCACCAATGAATAATTAATTGAAGACTGTTATGCAGCAAATGACGTTTATCCTAATTTTGGCTGCACACTTTTATATACAGCTTTTGACTCCTGCAAATGTGATTTTAGGGTTTATGAATATTTTGTGTGTGATCGAGATACATATCCATTCGTTTGGTGGAAGGTTAACAAGCATTGCTTGTAGTCAACTCTGCTCTGTTGCGCAGGGTCAATTTCTGTTTTTCTTGGTTACCAACATTTTTCAACATGAACTTTAAAAATAGCACACCTCAATGCATGATCTTCCGTTGAAATTTTCATTCATCGTCGATACGTTGTATTCGTGAAATTTGACTTGCACCAGTACATATAAGTCACCCGTTTCACGTGCTCTGAGCTACTGGAAGCACGGTTAGAATACAGCAAAACATTATGTATACTCAGGGATGGGTAGATGTACTGATACACAGTTCCGGACTAGTAGAACCCTTCAGATGCATAAGTGAAGGATGGGAAAATTGCACCCTATGTGCAGACTTTTTTGGGTAAGACAAGAGACTTTGCCGAGAGCCTGACGCAAAAGTCTGATCCCTAGGGTGATACTTTATTATCCAATAACGATGCACGATGAAAAATTATTTTCATCACATTCCTGTACGAAATAAAAAGTTAAACTACGTACTGGCATAAAACAGCAAAACACACGTTCACTTGTACAACAGCAGTAATAGCATAAACAAATATGTTTACACGAAAGAAATTAAGTGCGAACTTTAAGAGGTTGAAATATATCAGTGGTTAAAAACAGTAAACACCATCTAGGGAAGTGCAATACCCAGAGTCCGCATTATGTACTCTGATACAATTTTGTAGATAGGTTGCAAAATATTATTCGCTCTCATCCCTGTGAAAAAATAAAACAGGAAAATGGGACGATATAATCCTCAATTCATTTATGATGGAGAAGATTTTGCTACCTTTTACCAGTAATACGAAGTCCAATATTAGAATATTTGCAACAAGGAAAACTGTTGACTTGAAACCAGATTACACAATATCTTCATGTGATTAGGTCAATTAGTGCAAATTGACTTGTTTACGAGATAATTTCTACAATCGCTACATATTTGTGGCATATGAATATGTTGCAATATATGTCTGTCTTGACGTGCTTGTGAAAGATTGATCCATTTAAGATGAAACAAAGAAGTATTTATCAATTTGTGTTCACTTTGACTCAAAGAAATGGTTATGTGATGTAGGCCGACATTCAAAGGCCGTAGAATCGAGAAATAAAAAACACAATTATACAAACGTAGAAATATGAGAAATGATGGAACCAAGGACATTGGAACAAAAAGCTAACGAACACAATATATTGAAACAAAAAGTTGCAGATATAATGGAAGAATGTTGGGCATATAATTAAGCATACAGACATAATGGAACAAAATGTTACGGACATAAAAGGGTGTGCAAGATATTGGAAAAAATAGATGCTGGCATAGCGGAAAGATTGAATAAATGCGGGCATAATTGAACGGACATAACAATAACAGGTGCAACTTTCGTTGAACACCCGTAAGTTGCTATACATTATTTAGGAGAAAGAACTTGAAAAGCTTTGGAATGTAAGTTTATTAATTAAAGGCTTGTTGTTTGTTTGTTTCATTCATTATATATATATTTTCACGAAATTATCAAGGACTACATAAATTTATTTCTTTTTGCAAACATTACATAGTAGGTCTACAGCTTCAAACTCATGAAACTGCAATGTCTTTGCTTATTTTTCTTAAATTCTTATGAAGAAGATTCTTTTTATGCACGTTTTAAGAGTTATTTTCAGGCGCTTAATTTTTCAAAATAATTGTAGCGCGCCTTATCTTTCCGTTACAATAAACACGTAAACGTTTACATACTTGCCGGTCAATAACAATTTGATTCCTGCCATAGACATAAATAAACACGTAAAGCATTAAATAACCCAGTTTTCATGCTATTGAGTAATAAAGTAGACAAATATACACAATCCGTTATTAGGTTTGTGTCAGCCAAAACATTCACATATTCATTATTCATAATTCTAAAAGCTTGTAGAATCCTTCGTAGGCATTGGTGTGGGATAGGAAAATTCCATCCTAAGATTAGAATTTTTAGTTTTGCCACTCGTTAAAATATGACACTTTTTGTACCACACGACGAAATATATCCGGTAATAGCGTACTAAAAGAAAATATCATTAATTGTGTATATTTTTGAGCGCAAAAATGTCTTTTTGGTGTGCTCTTTTTCGATAATTTAGTCATATTTTGGAATACGAAAAAGGAAGAAAATGAAGAAAACTTAGCCCACAACAGGCCCGAAATCTTTTGAAATGCATATCCACAGAAGAGCTACCTAACATATTTACACTAAAATTAGACAATACAGAAATTGAGTTAGCGTGGAAACTTTGGTTACTAGATTATAATAATTTGTGTGTTGTAGATAAATGGTTATGAATTACCGACACATACGCTCATTTCAACTTAAAACAAGAAAATATGCTAGATATCATGAATGGAACGATTAAGAACTACAAAGAAGCCAAGATTTAAATGAAAATGAATGTAATAATCAATATTCCTGAAGGATTTGATGGAAAATTTGTTTTATATATAAAAGCTTAAATGTTTTTAAAAATTCCAATATTGAATATAAGTTCTGTAGGATGAGAACCGATATACAAAACATATGTCTAAACCTATAGCTAAGGAAGGATCTTTTGTCATAATTTAAAAACAAAATATGTTGAACATTGAAATGAAAACTAAAATATATTCCAACGTATTACCTGTGATAAATATATAGATCTACCAGACTGAGTGATTAACATACTCACCGATTAGAATTAAGGACAGACGTACCGAGTATGATATTTCAAAATATTCTGAACTTTTTGATAAATGTGCAGTAAAGGTTAAAAAACTTTCATTTTTCGAACATACATTTTCATATAGCACGTGTTACCTCCATACCTCCCTTCGTCAACCACCTTTTCAGCGAACGCATTTTTAGCACCTTTGCAAAACATTGTTCACTTACTTTACGTAAGTATTTTGCATACACCAAATTTAAATTAATTGGCAATTTAAAAAATATTTTTTTAAAAAAATTGTCAAGATATGGAGGGTGACGAAATAGTAATTTCTATTGAAGAGAAAAAAATAGGTAAAAAAATAAGCAAATTTAAATCCACACCAACAAGCTTTAGTATATGGTCATTTCTAGAGAATGCATACACACGTCACTTGCTAGTAAATATATCAGATATAGACTATACTAAAGACTCTCAAGTATGTAGACCATTTCCAGTTACCAAAGCATTATTCGAAAACATAATGATATTTAAACTATTCCCAAGAAACGAATCTACAATATGTAAACATCCAGTATTTGCCAATACACACAACGAACGTTATTTAATATACAACAAGACTAATGTATTTTGGACCAATACCCAGTAGAATTACAGGATTAGAATACAATCTTCCAGAGATTTGAGACAAAGAGAAAAAAACTAATTTCTGTCTTTCTGCGATTTCTTACACCACCTTACCAGTAAACTGTATAGAATGTACCTAAAACGATAACGATTTTGGAAATAGAGCAGAAAGAATTTAGAGAACAAGTAATACTTATATTACGAGAAATGTGAAGTTCCACAACAAAAAAAATGGTTTAGTAGATACAGCTTTTATTAAACTGACAAGACTTAATATTAGAAAGGATAAGAATTCTACACCGGTATAGAATTGATATAACCAATAAAATAAGTATTTACAAAATACAAAATACTTAACTAAAAGCAAAAAGTTATTAGTGCAGATACAGAAAGAGATTACGGATTTTAAAGAGGATTGTAGAGAAAGTTTGGAAAATAATAAGAGGCTAGCACAATAATATAACTATAACAAGTTACTGGTACAATGGATAAAAGCTGTAAATAATATTATAATTTCCAAATATAAAAGTGTTGGAATAAACTACCAAACAACATGGAATTTGGCATAATTTCTTTCTCCATTGATAAAACAAGAACTGGTGATTTTATTATACCCATGTTTACACAAATTAATAATGTTAACTATGCAGTTGGTAAAATAAAAGTTTATCTATTAAAGATTGCAAATGATCCAAGCTTAAAATATGTTAAAAATTAAAAAGAATATATAATTTGCTTCCTACATTGACATCATACTCCAGAAAATCAAGTCAAATTCAGATAAAGGAATAGCTGAAAACGTTTTATTCTAACAGCTACTATACTCTAAAAAAGTTTCAAAAAAAGAAATAGAATATAAAATCAAACGATGATTTGTTAGTTGTAAATCTTTCAGAAAGTGAGGAAGGAAGAAAAACTATCTATGAAAAATTCATTTATGTTTAATATTCCAGGCTGTACAATAGAACATAATGTTAAAGGCTGGAAGTGTTACAAGATAACTTTAGACACAGACCTTAGAATTTAACTATAATTTTAGTAGGTAGAAAATGTACACAACTATCTTCGAATTAATATTATCCCTCCTGTGATGGCGGAGTACAGAGTAGAATTAAGTAGCGAGCGAAACTGAGGGACTCGTTACTTTGCAGCAGACTGCTCATTAATATTTTTTGAACACTGAATGCAAAGCTGACCATTTGTTATCATCAATTAAAATAATTATCGTTGTTTGTACAATGTGCTTGTCAGATGTGGTCTACGCTTTGAAATATGTACTTCTGAGCGACATGCTTGGTGATTCAATCCCTTCTTTGATATTGATCACGAATGGTTTAGTTTGGTTTGGTGCTTTACGGCACAGCAATACAAGTAGGTTATCTAGTGCAGAGGCAATTAAAGCAAAGTGCCTTTCCCAAGCATACACCACGGTAGCTGACCCTGGCTGGTCCGGTGGTAGGATTCGAACCCGCACCCTTTCGGTCATGAGTCCGACACGCTAACTACTGAGCCACCGCAGCTCCCAATCACAAATGGAAAATGAGGAATAAAAATACATCTTGATATCCATACCTAGTGAAACATTCTTCTTTTCACTGTAAGCTTTACTGGTTATAAGCGACAAGTGCATTATTTGGTACGTTCGTTTATGAATGTATGTAGTTTGAGTTAGCCTTGAACAACCTTAATGCCTGTATTTTCACTCTTTTTCTAAACGTCTCATATTTATGAAATCAAATTTTAAAAATGTATTTCATGCTGAAATACATTTTATATCATATATTCTACTATCCGATGAAGAGGACCAAAGAAAGCAAAATAGAGGAACTTGTTTTAGGATTATATTTATGTATTTAGTATTTTTACTGACATTGTAATATATATACAAACTTATTTGCTGTCACAAACATATACCTAAGAAATTGATTATAATATCCCGATTAGTTTTCACCATTGCGAATTCGGGGATGTGGAAAAGGCGTGCCGGACTCACGACCGAAAGTGTGTGGGTTTGAATCCTACCAGCGGACCAGCCTGGGTCAGCTATCGTGCACCCTCCTGCATATCGTAAGATATTACTAATGGTGGCAAAAGCCACAGTGGTTCAGTGGCTAGCTTGTTGGACCCGTAACAGAAAGGGTGCGGTTTCGAAACGGCGCATATCGGCCGGCTACAGTAGCACGTCGTTGGGTAAGAGTAGTAGGGTGGGGGTATTGAGCTACAAATGGGGCACTTGAGCTACGTACGGGAGTTTAACATGGAGTGGGGCACTCTGGCTACGTACGGGAGTTTAACATGGTGGGGGCACTTGAGACCCATACGGGAGTTTAACATGGAGGGGGTACTTGGGGTACAAACGAGAGTTTAACATGGAGGGGGCACTCTGGCTACGTACGGGAGTTTAACATTTGGGGGTAGTCTGGCTACGTACGGGAGTTTTTTTTTAAACGTGGCGGGAGTAGGGGTGTGGGGAGGGAGGGGAATAGAATTTATCTTTCTTGAAAAAGGGTGGTCCTAATACGTCATCTACTATCCAAACACCCCACACTACACTATCCAACACGCCGTGTGTAAGTGACCTTCTGCCTAGTGGCTATATCTATATAGCCTAGAGTTATATATAAAGCATTACCTATACCTCAGATCATGTTGGAGGTGTCAGTAAATTTGCATATATTGTACCTATGTTATAAATAGCTTTGATCAAGGGAACTAACTTATAATAACACTAAAATGGACGTGACTAAATGTTGTATTAAACTTCGGGAACCGTCACGGACTTTAGCGTTGACTAGAAAAAATTCGGAACATTAGATTATAATGGCCTAGACTAAAAGTAACACTAAAATTCCGAAATTGTAACGGACGTTAGCGGAGACTGAAAATATTCCGGAAAAAAATGGAAAAAATTGGCTGAGACTAAAAGTAACACTAAACTTTCGAAATTGTACCGGACGTTAGCGGAGACTGAAAATAATCCGGAAAAAAAAATGGAAATTTTTTTTTTATTTTTTAAATTTTGTTTATATCAAAACACACACCACACTATCCATTTTTTTACTTTTTTAAATTTTTTTTATATATCAAACACAAAACTTACACACACTACACAACCATTTTTATATTTTTTAAATTTTTTTTTATATCAAAACACTCACCACACTATCCATTTTTTTTACTTTTTTAAATTTTTTTTATATATCAAACACAAAACTTACACACACTACACAACCATTTTTTTATTTTTTAAATTTTGTTTATATCAAAACACTCACCACACTATCCATTTTTTTACTTTTTTAAAATTTTTTTATATATCAAAAAAAAAACTTACACACATTTTTGGGAAGGGGAAATTTTTTAAAAAACAAATCAAAACACACAAACACACTATCTACATTTTTTTTTTTGGGAAGGGGAAATTTTTTAAAAAACAAATCAAAACACACAAACACACTATCTACATTTTTTTTTTTTGGGAAGGGGAAATTTTTTAAAAAACAAATCAAAACACACAAACACACTATCTACATTTTTTTTTTTTTTGGGAAGGGGAAATTTTTAAAAAAACAAATCAAAACACACAAACACACTATCTACATTTTTTTTTTTTTTTTGGGAAGGGGAAATTTTTAAAAAAACAAATCAAAACACACAACCATTTTTTTTTACTTTTTAAATTTTTTTATATTAAAACACACACCACAAATATACAATCCATTTTTTTTAAAAAAAATTTTATTTGATGGACTGCAAAAGTTGTTGTTGTTGTTGTTGTCTTTGCTGCTGCTGCTGTTGGTGCTGTAGTCTATTTCTTTCCTCCCAATTTTAGATCGATAGAAAGAGAGGGAAAGTGGTTTTTTTTGTTGGTTTGGTGGGTAAAAAACAAACCACACAACACCATTCAGATATATACATCAATAATAATAATTATATTTTATTCAATGTATATACATTATGTTACTCGTGGTAATAAAACAATTTCATATAAGTCCAATACAGTTCAATACACTTCCATATTTACCATTTCATTCTCTTATTGTTCTGACACTTCAGGAAGATTCTTGTCTACAATTCTCTCATAACTTTCTTCTGGACTCTCATTGATAAACTCCAACTTAATAAAATGCCCATTATCATCTCGAATCCACCGCTCTTTTTTACAAATCTTGTAAACTTTACTATGATCTAATCCAAAACACCTTGCCACATCACGAATGGAATCCATCTGACTATATAATCCTGAATTCAAGTCAGTTAATTTCACAGGTCTCACAAATCCTCCAATGACTTGACTCTTCTTCTCTGGCTCTTCCCATCTAGCTTGAAATCTTTTCTGGAACTTCTTCGAAAAGACCGACTTACAAATTCCAGTACAGCAATAGTAGACACTTGATGAATGACAATCAAAATATTCAGCAGCCTTTTCCATACTTTCAAATCTTCTTTCCTCTGTCTCACCAACAAACTGGCACAACACACTTCTATCACTTCCAAAATTAATTCTCCTTTTTTCTTTATCATTCTTCACATGTTTATGCAAACATGTTCGTTCACTAGCAGTCATCACTTGAAGATTTTCTATTCTATCATCATCAAGTACATCATTGAGATGTACCACTTCACTCTGTCTTGGTAGATCCACTCCATTCACCGCTTCAAAGACAAATCTCCCTCGATTTGTATGCTTCTTCCTCTTTCCTTCCTTACCAGTAACCTTAATCCTTATCAATCCAAATGAATTCAAATTTCCTTTGACTTTCCTTCCATACTTCATATGATAGACATTACCAAGTATGTCAGCAGCATAATTATCATACACCTTATGAACATACTTATTCAATTCAATTCCAGTATCTTGACTTTTATCTCGAGAGCAGTACTTTTCCATCTTCACAGTTTGAAAGTTCAATCACGACTAGTGATTCTGAGGGTAAGAAGGTCTATATATATAGGTTCCCTGGGTGAAACTGAATCAGCTTCAAAGTAAACTTCAAGATGAAAAGATCACGCCGAAGCCATGAGAAACCAGAAGAAGAAGAAACAAAGAGGCCACGACGACGAAGATATTCCGTACCGCCTGAAACACCGCTAGATGAACTACTAGCTCAAGTCCATGCTAGTGACTTCGAAGAGGAGATGAGTGAACCTGAAACCCAAACTTCTAACCCACCCAAAACAAAATCCACTACCAGAACCCCAGGCCAAGTACTAGTACTTTGGCTCCTCCTGAAAATTACTATTGGATTCTAGAGACTCAAAAAATAACTTCTCGAAAATTTAAAACTACAGCTTACACTCACACGGTTCACTTTAAAGACTTCAAGTCCAAAGTACCTCCCGAGAAAGCGGCGGGGTTCATTAGCGATTTGTGGGATTCTGTCTTAATGAACTTGAAACGACAATGTGGAGCCAAAGAAGACGATCGATTGAGACTGGCCATTCATCATGACAATTTGAAGAGTCCTGTTTGGATCGAGTTCAGCACCCCGGCAGAATTAACGCCAGACAAAGTCATGTCCAAAATAGAACATGTGCAACAATCCAACGACAAGTTTACCATCACCGATGGAAAGGCCACACTTTACTTGACTCACGTTTCCCCTCCTTGAGGAAGTGGACGAAGTAGGAAACCGTTACTGGTGGACGATATTCGAAGTACCAAACGCAGTGTCGTCCAAATCGACAATACTCAAGACCAGATGTGCTTTGCTCGGGCTATTGTGCTGGGCCGCACCTATGCTAACAAGAACGAGAGCAAAGAATGGAAAAGAGCCCGGAATAACATTCGACAGTCGGACAGAACCAAACAACGAAACGAAGCAAAAAGCAGAACTCCTGTTGCAACAAGCAGGCATCCCTAACCAGCCAAGTGGTTAACTTTGAGGTTTTGAAAAATGCTTTGCTGTCTGGACAAGTGGAAGACTTTCGAGTGCACACGTTAGAACCTCACAAGATCGTACGGTTACCTAATCATCAAATTGTCACTCGTCCTTTACAAAAAGTGCACCAAATCGTGTACCAGAAGCGAGTGAGACTTCCAGACCACACCACTTTACATTACTGACACGCCGATCTGCAGTATAAAATAGGGCACCCCTTCCAAACCTAACCATTCATTGTGACTTTCAACGTTGACCGAGCAAGAAGAAGAAAAAAAAGATTAATTTTGTCATCCTCCCACCAAAGATGAATAAGAATACTCATGCCACCCACCCACCGAGGGAGAAATCTAGTGGTGTGAACTCCAAGTACCATTACGACTTGGAGTGCGATGCAGTGCCATGCGACGAGACGGATTCCGTAAGCGTTGACAGCATCGATTCATACGATCAGACGGATGCCGTACGCTTGGACATCGTCGATGCAGCACGTGTACCTCACCGTCCCTCTAGAGATGCAGGACGACCTTTCTTCTTTATTGGGAAGAATGCTAAACGTACCTGTGAATGTCATAAAGAATTGACGATACCTGTGGCTTTGCCTGGTTATTCCAAGTATGATAATCGACTCGAGACGTTCAAAGACAAGTGGCCTAAATTTCTACTACAATCCACTACTGACAAAGCTTTAGCCAGATCTGGATTTATCTACTTGGGAGAAGGAGATAAAGTTCAATGTTTCAGTTGCGGTGTGAGACTTCACCAATGGGAGCCTACCGACTCAGCTTACATTGAACATGCCAGATGGTCTCCGCACTGTCAGTTCTTACCTTTAGTGGCCTCAGAAGAGTACGGGTACGATGAGCCAGATGCCAAGAAGAAGTAAAAAAACATGTCGGAGGATACTTTACAAGAATACATTTGTGGTTTACCTTTGGAGCTGCGAGAACGCATTTACCAGTATTTTGTCCCTAGTTTTAGAAGATCGCATTTGTGACTTGCCTTCGAAGTTGCGAGTACGCATTTACAAAGAGTTGGTCCAGATCCAAGTGAAACCCAAACTCAAAGTCATTCCTCGATTTGCACACTACCGTGACTTTCACCGTATCAGAAATCTGATTTTGAAGAAAAACTATCACCAGTATCGTGAAGAATACAAAAGAGAGTTACTTCTTTCCAAATCGGAAACTTTACCCAAGTACATTGCTGGCATGCCTTTGAAGTTACGAAAACGGATTTACCAAGAGTTTGTCAAAATCCAAGTGAAACGTAAACTCAAAGTCATTTCTCGATTTTTACACTATACCGTCTTTCAAGGGTGTCTTTCATGACTAGGACACGAAACTATTGTTGTACATTGACGTGTTTATATGACAGTTTGATGGTTTTAGTGGTAGTCTTCATTGTGTACGTGTTCATTTTAATTGCATATTTTCTCACTAATTCACTTCTTCGTGTTCGTGTAAAGTTGTAAAAAATATGTTTTTGTTGGTTGGTTAGTTGTTTTTTTTTTTAAAAAATAAAAAAATAAACGGGTATGAAAATGTATAAAATGTCTTGGGTCTTTGTCTTCTTCTCAAAAATCTTCTTACCTCAGACATGGCTACATCATCTTCTTATTCTACCTCGTCTACCTCTTCTGCTTCTGTCGTCAAAGTGATTGACGAAAAGTTAGATCGTCAAAGTTGGAATGCTTTGTATCTGCGCCATCCATTTAACATGTTGATTGCTGGACCGAGTGGTTCAGGGAAAACCGAATTTGTCAAACGATTGATCGAACACAAAGCTGATTTGTTTGATCGTCCACCTCAACGTATCGTGTGGTGTTACAAAGAGTGGCAACCGTCTTACACGTTATTGAAAGAAAGTCAAGGAGAAACCATTTCATTTGTGGATGGTATTCCTCACGAAGACAATGGAATCGTGTCTGACGTGAGTCAAACTCATTTAGTTATTTTTGATGACATGTTAGGAGAAGACGAAGAAGAAATTAAACTTTGGTTTACACGAAAAGGACACCATCGTAATGCTAGTATTGTCTACATTACTCAAAATTTATTTCAACAAAGTAAAGCCCATCGAACCATTAGTTTGAATGCTCATTACGTGGTTCTGTTTAAAAGCCCCAGAGACAAATCTCAAGTACAAGTGTTAGCCAAACAGTTAGGGGCTCCTTGGCTCAATTATGCGTACGACGATGCCACTCAAACCCCTCACGAGTATTTACTCATCGACTTAAAACCGACCACTCCTGACTATTTGAGATTTCGTGCCCAATTGTTTCACCCTTGGGGTGAAGAAGGTGGTCCTGTCATTTACACGTCCCCTTCAACCCATTTTTGAAAAAAAACTATAAAAACAGTCACTACGTCATTTCTGTCTCACACTCTTTTTGAGAGAAGATGACTTCCTTTCAACCTCATCCTTCGGCTAAATTGATTCGTGCCTTGTATGGCATCAGTCGTGAAAAAAATGCACAAGTCCGTGCTCATTTGTTAGAAGCGAGTCTTAAAGAAGTGTTACGATGGTTTACTTTGACAGCACGTCAATTACTGCAAGGCATCATTCACATCCCTCATCAAACTCAACGTTTTTTTTCAAAAACATAAAGGAGCATTGTCACAACTGGCTGATCCTAGAATCGATTCACGGACTAAAAAACAAATCATTTTAACTCCTGGTGGAAGTGGTTCTTTAGGAGGGGTCATGATTCATTCCCTTTTGAAATGGGATCCTAATGATGCCAAAGCCAAAAAACCCAAAGCACCCAAAAAGAAGAAAAGTCCAAAGAAAAAGAAAACCACCCACCAGAAAAAGAAAAGTTCTACCAAGAAGAAGAAAACACCTACCACTAGCACCCGCCGCAAGAGAGGTACTGCGGCCAGGACGCAAACGTACACCCGCAAGACACCACGACAAACAACCGTGACGAGGTCTCCTTCTCCTTCGTCCCCATCATCTTTGTCTTCTTCACCACCCTTCACGATGATGCCTGCCAAACCGGACTTAAGACAAGTGTTTCCTAATTTGATGCAAAAATGGAAACCTATTTCGAAAGTTACCCCTTCGGGACCCTCGACGACATCGGCTGATCTGGCTATGGCAGCGGCCGCCAACAAAGTACCATCCCCTAAAACCAAAGTTCAAGAAAGAACCGGCGTGTTACAAAGTTTGTTGGATTTATCCAAAGAAGAATTGAGACGATTTAATCCCTTGAAAACACCTCAACGTCAAGTGATGCCTGTCGTGAAGTTGGTACGTCGTGCAGACAATCAGTGGAGACGTGTTCCAGTATAAAATAGAAGGGTACCCTGCCAGAGACTTCAGACTTACTCCTCCTCACCTCTAAGATGGCTCCCAAACGTGCACACCACAACTACCTTCACCAAAAAAAGAAGAAAAGTAAAACCACCAAAAAAGGACGACTTCCCCCTCGTCTAGCCAAACATTGGGATGTCTTGTCTGTCTTGACCAAATCCAATCCTCCCATGCGAAAACAACTCATTCAAACAGCTCCTAAAGAAATCATCGATACCGTGTGTGAATGTTGTTTGAACGTTTTGAAAGGAACGGTACCTTTGTCCAAGATACAGAAACAAAAATTAGGGAAACATCGGAACGTTCTTCGTCAAATGGTCAAAAAGAAAATACCTCTTCAACAAAAGAAAAAAATGTTGGTACAACGAGGAGGATTTCTACCTATGTTGATAGGACCGTTGTTAAAAATAGCAGCTCCTTTGTTAGGAACGATTGCTGGACCACTTTTAGGAGGGGTCATGCGATAACCCTCCCCAAAAAAAGAAGATAAAAAGGACCACCCTTCTCTGAAAATACCACAACTTTTTGGTACCTTTGGATGAAATGGAAGGACGAAAACTGACTTTAGTACCTTACAAACGATGGATGGAATTTCATCGTTGGAACGAACAACGGATACCTCATTTACCACCCAATCCTAATCTTAACGAAATGTCTCAGTTACAACAAGAAATACAATCCCTGATGGAACGAAACAATGTGTCCGAAACAGAAAAATCCCAACGGTACGGTCAACTTTTACAACGTCTACAACTCTTTCGTCAAAAGCAGTCGACGAAACAGCTTCACCCACTCTGAGAGATTTTAAGGCTCTGATGAAAAGCGAACCTAAAGTCACCACTAAAACAGACACCGGTACAGGGATGACCGTCCAAGAAGAAGAAGAAGAAGAAGAGTTTTTACTAACTCCACCTCTTAAAAAATTAAAAAAGTTAGCCACACCGGATTGGATAAAAAAGAAGATGCCAACCCCTTTACCCTCAGAAAAGAAAAAGGAAGAAGTGAAGAAAGAAGTCAAAACAGAACCGATGACCCCTGTTCAAACTACCTTTACCCCAGTAGCACGTCGGACACGTAAACAACAACAATCCAAAAAGATACCTCACGAAGAAAAGAGTATTGGAACTTGGTTAACTTATTCTTGAGGAAATCATCATCATCATCATCATGGAGAAACTGTTAGCCACCATTTATTACAATCCTGGCCATGCTGCTGGTTACGGAGGAGTTCAAAAATTATATCGAGCTGCTAAAAGTCAATTGAAAAGTGTACGTTTGCCCGAAGTACGACGATGGTTACAAGAACAATCGACGTACACGTTACACAAACCCATTCGACGTAAATTTTCTAGAAGTACCACTCAAGTGGAAGGGATCGATCATCAATGGCAAGCCGATTTAGCTGACGTCTCTCATTTAGCCACTTATAATGGTGGTCACAAATATTTGTTTTGTGTCATCGACGTGTTTTCCAAATTTGCTTGGGTCGTGCCTTTGACTTCTAAAAGCAGTACCGAATTGGTACGAGCCTTAAAATTGGTCTTGAAACAAAGTGGACGCCAACCTTTACGATGGCAAACGGACAAAGGTACCGAATTTCTAAACCAAGCTTTTCAAAAAGAATTGAAACAAAGACACATACATTTTTTTACTACCGAAAATCCTGAAACCAAAGCCAGTATCGTGGAACGTTTTCAAAGAACTTTGAAAGAACGTATGTGGAAATATTTCACACATCAACATACTCTCAAGTACATCGACGTGTTACCTCGTTTGGTCAAAGCGTACAATCAATCGTACCATCGTAGCATCGGATGTGCCCCCGAAGAGGTCAGCCCTGAAAACGAAGTGACCGTGTTTGATAAATTATTTGGTTCACCACCCCAGAAGAAAAAAAAAAGAAAAAGCAAAACCTTGTTGGAGTTAAAGACGGGAGATTGGGTTCGCATCGGAAAAACCAAACGTACTTTTGACAAAGGTTATTTAGCTAACTGGACCACCGAATTGTTTCGTGTCACTACCCCCGTCCGTGGACGTGATCCTCCCGTCTATAAATTGGAAGACATGCACGGTGAAGTTCTCAAAGGAACATTTTACTTGCCTGAGTTACAACGAGTGACTAAAAAAGAAGACGCCTTGTACGACATCGAAAGCATTCTCGAACAAAGAACACGCAAAGTAGGTAAACGTCGAGTAGAAGAAGTCAAAGTACGTTGGAAAGGATATCCTCCTAGTTTTGATTCTTGGATTGCGGCTTCTCAAGTCGTCGACTATAAAAAGAAAAAGAAGTAAACTCACAACATGCCATTCAACACAGTAGCCACCCAGACGACTTCAACGACTCCTTCACAGAGTTCTTCTCTTCAAGAATTACAAAAACAACCACTTTGGGTGTGGTGCGGAGAACGTGTGCCTAAAAATCAAATCGTCTTTTTCTGCCAAATCTTTGTAGTGTATTGTGTCATCGGAGCAGCTATTGCCAATTTGAGTTTACAACAAGGAGACAAACAATTGTGGACCATTTTACTGAGCAGTTGCATCGGTTATCTTTTACCCAGTCCCTCTTTGAAATTTACGACGACAGACAACAGCAGCCATAGCAACAACCACGCTAGTTCGACCAACGCCAGTTCACCTTCTTCTTCGTCCAGTCACCACCACAATACCAATTCTCTTTTGGAACCTTTTGAACATCATTCTTCTGTTCATTTGAGTGACTCCTCGGACACCAGAACCACCTTAGAACTATGAATGACCAATTTTATTTAACTTTACCCAGTGACAGTTCCATGGATGTGTTTCCCAACAACAAATTATGTTGTTTCACGGCCAAATTACCTCAGGCCTTCCAATTGGATCACGACGCTCATTGGGAAGTGGCTTTGGTAGAAATCATTCATCCTACGCAAATCAAGAATGTGTCTGGAAATCAAACCATTTTTGACGTAGCAATCTATAACAAAAAAGTGCAAAAAGAGTTGGACGCTCATGATCCTGAAATTGGGAAAAAAATGAGTTCAAAAACTGACAATACTCCCTACTCGACCTATCGCATGAGAATTCCTGAAGGGTATTATTTTAGTGCTCAACATTTGGTGGAGACGATTGCGGCCGTCTTCGAAGCCCAATTTGGCAAAGCCTTGGAAAAAAACCAAAAATGGGTAGAGATCAAATACCATCCTGTGGCACGCCGTATCTGGATACAATTTTTGAAAGGGCATGAGGGAAAGCCATTCGACGAGAAAGAAGACAAACACTTACCCGCGCACGAAAGAAAATTCATGACCATCGGTTTTTCTGCTGGGTTGTTTGATATTTTGGGTGGAAATAAAAAGTATCATGGTGAACGAACAATCCACACCAACACAGATTTCGGAGAGGCTTTTCGCACCCCTATCGAATTGAACGTTGGACTGAATTTAATGTTTGTGTACTCCGATGTGGTGGAGTACAACGTGGTGGGTCACACAGCTGCTCCCTTACTGAGAGTCATTCCTTTCAAAGTGGATACTGCTGCTGGTGCGTACGAAGAAGGTGGAAACACGTTTCACGTTCACCGTGAATTTGTACATCCTCATTATCTTCCAGTCAGTAAATCGTATTTTGACAGTGTCAACATTAGTATAAAAGGAGATTTGGGACAAGATGTGCCATTCATTGACAAAGGAAAAGTCACGGTGAAACTACATTTTCGAAAAAAACAAGTTCTCTAACGGATTGTAACTAACCTCCCAAACAAAAAAAATGTATCCAGTGTACCAAGGAGTGGCTCGACAACGAGGACATGGTTTAGGAGATATGTTAAAATCAGCATTTCGGACGGTAGCTCCTATTTTGAAACCGATGGTGACTCGAGGATTTCATGCCTTAAAAGATGCCGCTTTGACACAAGGAAAAGAATTTTTGCAAAATGTCCTCATCGACAAACAAAATCCTAAAGAAGCTTTTTTGAGAGCAGGCAAAAATGTGTTGATGACCACTGGTAAAGATCTTTTAGTCCTCCAAGAAAATCCTATAAATACGCTTCACGCTTCAGACCCTGGCATTACTTCACAGCAGCAAGGACAAGGTAGAAAGAGACGACAACAACGTCTAAATCCTTTCAAAGTTCATAAAAAAACACACGGCAGTTCCAAAAAGAATAAGAAAAGAAGAAGAACTGTCAGAGAATTAGACGTGTTTGATTATTAAACTGTGAAAATGATGCACCGAGATTCTTGCGAATGTACCAAGACCGAACTGGATATGTTTTCTATGCCTCCCACCATGATGACGATGCAAGAATCCCAATGGGTGGAATTTCATCCTGTATCGTCTTTGACGGAATCAGCTCCTATCGAATTTGAAATCAAAGGACAAACCGAAGATTACATCGATCTGAATAACAGTTACTTGTACCTGAAACTTCAAGTACAAAAAAATGACAACAGCCTTCCTGGGGAAGCTGCCCGAGTGGCACCCGTCAATAATTTCATGCATTCCTTGTTCAGTGGAGTAGATTTGTACTTGAATAACAAACTGGTCAGCAGCAGTTTGGATACTTACCCTTACCGTGCTTATTTGGAAAATCTCTTGACGTACGGAAAAGAAGCCAAGAACACTCATCTGGATGCTTCGGTGGTCTGGAAACCTGACACCTCGGAAAAGTTCAACGACACAGAGCTGTCAGTACCGGCGAAGACTTCTGCTAATGATGGTGATCCTATAATTCCAGCAGTCTCTCACAATGTGGGATTTAACGACCGTCGAAAGAAAATCAGACGAAGTTTAGAACTGATGGATCGTTTGCATTTGGACATGTGGTTGCAAGACAAGTATTTGTTGAACGGAGTAGATGTACGCCTGAGACTGAATCGCAGTAGTGCCGCCTTCCATTTGATGGCTCATGCTAACGAGTGGAAAACCAAAATCCAAGAAGCCAAACTTTACGTGCGACGTGTAGAAGTCTTACCAAAAGTAGCCAATGACATCAGTCAATCCTTGAGCAGAACCACTGCCAAGTATCCTGTGCGACGAGTGGAAGTGAAAACCTTTACCATAGCCGCTGGACTCCGATCCAAAGTCGAAGATCACATCTTCCAAGGACAGCTCCCCAAACGTTTGCTGATTGGCATCGTCAGTAATGCAGCCCTCAACGGAGTCCACGATCAGAATCCGTTCGAGTTTAAACACTACAACGTCTCCAAGATAGAAGTCAGTCGAGATGGTAAGACCTTGTGTACCAGACCTTTTGAACCTAACTTTAGCGACGGCCATAAAAATTACTTGCGATCTTACCTGAGCCTGTTTGAAGCCACGGGACAGTTAGGGCGCGACACCAGCCACGGCATTTCGTACGACGATTATGCAGGAGGGTATGCTTTGTGGGGTTTTGATTTCACTCCGGACCAAGGCAGCGATGAAGGACATTTCCACCCTATAAAATCAGGCCCACTTCGTGTGGAATTTCAGTTTGCAGATCCTCTACCCGACACAGTGAACGTCGTCTTGTATGCAGAATTTGATAATACTCTAGAGATCAACAGTTTGAGAGAAGTGATTCTAGACTATTAGAAGAAGAAAAAAAAGATGCAACACGTAGAAGAAGAACCTATGGAAATAGATCAGGAATTTTGTGAGAAGTCACAAACTACCACAAATGATGACGAAGTCATTCATTCAGAACCTAAAACCGAGTTTACTGGATTTATTTCTCGATGGCCAGAACAAGAACAACAGTTAGTGTCCTGTTATGCTCAGGAATTGAGTAAAATCATTAACAGTCTGATTAAAGAACAATGTTATGGATGTCAAACCGATCATCCCAGTCAGATACAACTCGACCAATGTATGATGTTGACAGGCGAAGAACAATTGGATGAATTTTTGGAAAATGCCTGGTTAAACATCTCAGATAAACATGTGTTGACACAGTGGTATAAAGTCTTGCATAATTATTCTTCTCCTCCACTCATTCCTCGGGAGATCAAACGGATCGAAAGACTCATTGAACAGAGTGCAGAGCCTATCCGACGTGAATATTCCTGGAATTACAAGACAGATCAATTCGAGTTCAAAGTCAGGTGTGCATTGCTGACTCAATATTTCTGTTGTTGAAGGACAAAAAAAATGGATACCAGGGAACTTCATTACTTATTGAATCGTAGTTCCTATACTTCTTCTTGGAATCCTGTGGTATGTGCTAAAGATGAACTACCTCATCGTAAACCAAAAAACGTTCAGGCTTATGTCATCAATACCGACGACAGTCATCTACCAGGAACCCATTGGGTTGCCGTGTACTTTCCCAACGATCACTGTGTGGAATATTTTGATTCTTATGGATTACCTCCTTTGGAAAAAGACATCATCGAGTTTATGAGAAGAAATGCCATCTCGACTCGATTCAATAATGTGAGACTACAAGGATCAGATTCTATGGTGTGTGGACAATATTGTGTTCATTATCTTCATCAAAGAAGTCTTGGATATTCCTTAGAACATTTACTGACTTATTTTGATAATGACTATGTTCGAAATGATGCTAAAGTACAACAATGGTTTTGTCAACGTTATGGTTATCTCTTGTCTTTAGCTCACCATCGTAGTGTACATCAAAATGATGATGTCCATGTAGAAAGTTTCACATTTACTTTACCTTCCCAACGTTGTCAACCTTGTAAATATGTTCCTGTTTGAAACAATTTTCATTGTTACATGGTTACTTTTTTAAATTGTTAGAATAGTTCTTGTTGAATAAATAATTTTGTGAATTGTTGAAAAAAAAAATGGTGTTGTGTGGTTTTTTATTGAATTTGAAAAAAAATAATGAATATGTTCTTTCTCTTTTCTTTCTATCGATCTAAAAACCTCTATCTATTATCTCACTGTCGATCTGAACCCTATTTTTAGGTCAGCGCAAATTGGATTTATATGAAATTGTTTTTATTACCACGAGTAACATAATGTATATACATTGAATAAAATATAATTATTATTATTGATGTATATATCTGAATGGTGTTGTGTGGTTTGTTTTTTACCCACCAAACCAACAAAAAAACCCACTTTCCCTCTCTTTCTATCGATCTAAAATTGGGAGGAAAGAAATAGACTACAGCACCAACAGCAGCAGCAGCAAAGACAACAACAACAACAACAACAACAACAACTTTTGCAGTCCATCAAATAAAATTTTTTTTTTTTAAAAATGGATTGTATATTTGTGGTGTGTGTTTTAATATAAAAAAATTTAAAAAGTAAAAAAAAATGGTTGTGTGTTTTGATTTGTTTTTTTAAAAATTTCCCCTTCCCAAAAAAAAAAAAAAATGTAGATAGTGTGTTTGTGTGTTTTGATTTGTTTTTTTAAAAATTTCCCCTTCCCAAAAAAAAAAAAAAATGTAGATAGTGTGTTTGTGTGTTTTGATTTGTTTTTTAAAAAATTTCCCCTTCCCAAAAAAAAAAAATGTAGATAGTGTGTTTGTGTGTTTTGATTTGTTTTTTAAAAAATTTCCCCTTCCCAAAAAAAAAAATGTAGATAGTGTGTTTGTGTGTTTTGATTTGTTTTTTAAAAAATTTCCCCTTCCCAAAAATGTGTGTAAGTTTTTTTTTTGATATATAAAAAAATTTTAAAAAAGTAAAAAAATGGATAGTGTGGTGAGTGTTTTGATATAAACAAAATTTAAAAAATAAAAAAATGGTTGTGTAGTGTGTGTAAGTTTTGTGTTTGATATATAAAAAAAATTTAAAAAAGTAAAAAAAATGGATAGTGTGGTGAGTGTTTTGATATAAAAAAAAATTTAAAAAATATAAAAATGGTTGTGTAGTGTGTGTAAGTTTTGTGTTTGATATATAAAAAAATTTTAAAAAAGTAAAAAAATGGATAGTGTGGTGTGTGTTTTGATATAAACAAAATTTAAAAAATAAAAAAAAAATTTCCATTTTTTTTCCGGATTATTTTCAGTCTCCGCTAACGTCCGGTACAATTTCGAAAGTTTAGTGTTACTTTTAGTCTCAGCCAATTTTTTCCATTTTTTTTCCGGAATATTTTCAGTCTCCGCTAACGTCCGTTACAATTTCGGAATTTTAGTGTTACTTTTAGTCTAGGCCATTATAATCTAATGTTCCGAATTTTTTCTAGTCAACGCTAAAGTCCGTGACGGTTCCCGAAGTTTAATACAACATTTAGTCACGTCCATTTTAGTGTTATTATAAGTTAGTTCCCTTGATCAAAGCTATTTATAACATAGGTACAATATATGCAAATTTACTGACACCTCCAACATGATCTGAGGTATAGGTAATGCTTTATATATAACTCTAGGCTATATAGATATAGCCACTAGGCAGAAGGTCACTTACACACGGCGTGTTGGATAGTGTAGTGTGGGGTGTTTGGATAGTAGATGACGTATTAGGACCACC